>CM075985.1:10754593-10857506 GCA_038087875.1 Malacoraja senta | reverse complement strand
TAATTTCCCGGGATGGGCGGGACTGACATATGATGAAAGAATAGGTCGACTGGGCTTGTATTCACTGGAATTTAGAAGGAGAGGGGTTCTTATAGAAACACCAGACTAAGTGGGAACCTTTGCGTCCCTGTCACATGGGAAACCTGGTCTCCCAACGCAATCCGCTTCCCCAACGCAATATTCCACCACTCACCCATAGCCCCGAACTGCGCAGGCGCGGTTCATTGCCCCTCATACCCAGCTCTCTCTACCCCTCCTCTTCACCCCCTCTTCTTTCCCCTCTCCTCCTCCCCAATCCTTCCCTCACCTCTCCTATCCCCTACCCTCAGTCACACCCTCCCTCAGTCAAACTCCCCTCTCCCTATACCCCCTCCTATCCCTCTATCCCACTCCTTCCCCACTCCCTCCTCACCTTCCACACTTTACCCTCCCTCTCCCTCCCTAGCTCCTCCTCTCCCTCCAGCCCCCCAGTCTCCCTCCTCACTTCCCCCACTGCCCTCCTCTCCCTCTATTCCCCATTTCCTACCTCCCCACTCTGCCCCTCCTCTCCCTCTATTTCCCCCACTCTCCCTCCTCACCTCCTCCCTCTTCTTTCCCCTCTCCTCCTACTCTTCCCAATCCCTCCCCTCACCTCTCATTTCCACTGCCCTCAGTCACTCCCTCCCTCTCTCCCTCCATAACTCCTCTCCCCTCCCTACCCCCTTCCTCTCCCTCTATCCCACCTCCTTCCCCACTCTCCCTCCTATCCTCCCCCACTCTCCCTCCTCACCCCTACTTTCCCCTCCCTCCCCTACCCCCTCCTCTCCTTGAATCCCCCGTCTCCCTCCTCACCTCCCCCACTTTCTCCGCTCTCCCTCCTACCCCCTCCTCTCTCTCAATCCCCCCAGATTCCCTCCTCACCTCCCTTACTTTCCCCATTCTCCCTCCCTACCCCCTCCTCTACCTCAATTGCCCCACTCTCCCTCCTTACCTCCCCAGGATATCGAGGTTGCTGCTCTGACCAGAGGTTGCTTTGACCGGAGGTTGCCGTGATCAGAGGCCGCACCGACCCGAGGCCGCGCCGACCGGAAGCCACGCCAGGCAACTCCGGGCAGAGGCGGGCGCTGATGGTGACTGACAGCAGATGCGGCCAATCAGTGCGGCGATGGTGCAGCAAGGGGTGTCGCTGTCCCGGTGGTGACTGACACGTGAGGAGACCAATCTGCGCATGCGTGGTTTTAAAGATTTTTAACCCTTAATAACTTTTAAAATATACCAGCGATCGGAACAAAACTTGTTGCGGCGTCACACACACTAACCACCCCCCATATACACACACACACTAACCACCCCCCACACACACACACATTAACCACCCCCCCACCCCCAAACACACTAACCACTCCCTTGATATTATATTAATATTATTCATTTGCTCCTTTTACCCCAGCCCCCGCACTATCTACTCACATATAGCCCCCAACTCGCAGGCGAGGCTTGAGAGGGAGAGGGAGAGAGGGCAGGGGCAGAGGGAAGGCAGGGGCAGAGGGAGGCAGGGCAGAGGGAGGGCAGAGGGAGAGTGGGGCAGAGGGAGGGCAGGGCAGAGGGCGGGCAGAGGGGGAAGAGGGCGGGCAGAGGGAGGGGCAGAGGGGAGCGGGAGGGGGCAGACGGGGAGCTGGGGGCAGAGATGGAAGGGGGTAGAGTTTGAGGGGTGGGGGGGGGGGGCACGGCATCACAGAGGAGGGTTGGTTCCCGAACGCAATACTCCCTAACTCCGGGCTCCCAGCTCCGCTTCTGCCCAGGTCCAGTCACGGGCTCGAGCTCGGCCTGCGGCAGCAACCTCCGCACCATGTGCCGACCCGGGCCGAGCACAGGCCCTGAGTACGGGGGAGTGGTTGGGGGGTGACATCACTTGCAGCGCGAGCAAGAACGGCAGACACGCAGACCCATTGTGACGTCGTCAGCGAAACACAGTCGGTTTTTCCCCCCAAAGTTTTGTCAGATTTTTGAACATTTTCATTGATATCTCGAGAAATAAAGCATACATTTTTCAGATAAGGCGATTTTGGACCAGGGGAAAAATCACTACCGGAATATGTAAAAATGTTACCATTAGCGTGTCGTTTTTTCGAGAAGATGTGATTATACACACACAAATCCACATACAAGATCAGACTTTTAATAGGTACTAGACCAATTGGGACCCATTGGGTCCCGTCCCCTCAACGCGCGGTTGCCGGGGAGGGGGGGGCCTGCGGTGTCACACACAATAACCACCCCCCACACACACACAACCACCCCCCCCCAAACACACACTAACCACCCCCTTGATATTATATTAATATTACTCATTCACTCCTTTTACCCCATCCCCGCCCTATCCATTCGCGTAAAGCCCCCAACTCGCAGGCGCGTCTAGAGAGGGAGAGGGAGGAGGGTAGAGAGAGAGGGCAGAGAGAGAGGGGCAGAGACTGAGAGAGAGGGCCAGAGACTGAGAGAGAGGGGCAGAGACTGAGAGGAGGCGGGGAGAGGGGGGAGATGAGAGGAGGGGATGGGAGAGGAGGGGATTGGGAGTGGAGGAGGGGAGGCGGAGAGGGGAGAAGATGGGGGGAGACGAGGGGGGGAGACAATAGGGGGAGAGGAGGAGGGGGAGGAGGAGGGGGAGAGGAGGGGGGAGATGAGGAGGGGGAAGAGGAGGAGGGGGTGGAGGAGGGGGATGGAGAAGGGGGTGGAGAGGAATGGGGAGAGGAGGAGGGGGGAGTGGAGGGGAGCGGGCGGCCGGGGAGTGGGGAGCAGCGGGAGTGGGGAGCAGCCAGCGGGGAGCAGGTGTCAACCAAAGGAGGAGGGGGGGGTGACGTCACTCGCAGCGCGAGCAAGATGGGGCAGACCAATTGTGATGTCATCAGTGAAAGGCAGCCGTTTTTTCCCCAATGTTTTTTTCAGATTTTTGAACATTTTCATTACCACCTCGAGAAATAAAACATGAAATTTTCAGATAAGGCGATTTTGACTCCAGGGGGAAAATCTCCACCAGAATATGTAAAACTTTTACCGTTATCGCGTCGTTTTTTAGAGAAGATATGATTATACACACACATCCAAGATCAGAGGGAGGTTGGGAGATAGGCAGGTAGGTAGGTAGGTAGGTAGGTGGGTAGGTAGGTAGGTAGGTAGGTGGGTGGGTAGATAGGTAGATATTGAATTGAGATTCTCATTCGACAAAATGAGACAAGGGACAATTGGCATAACTTTACATGTCATGTCTTACAAACCATCGATTTTTTGAGTAGATGATAAAGATGATTGATGATGTGAGTGGAGTGGATATAGTTATCATATACTTGATTGAAATTGATTGATTGGAAGATTCAGCATTGAATCAGGTCTTTCAGCCCACTGAGTTCACACTAATTCTATGTTATCCCACTTTCTCGTGCAGGCTATTTACAAAGGCCAATTAACCTACAAGCTGGCATGTCTTTGGGATGTGGGAGGAAATGGGAGCTGTCAGAGGAAACCCACACTATCACAGGGAAATGTGCAAACTCCCCACAAGCAGCACCCAAGGTTGGGATCGAACCTGTGCCTCTGAAAATGTGCAAACTCCCCACAAGCAGCACCCAAGGTTGGGATCGAACCTGGTACTGAAGGGGGAATGAGTTCTACCAGCTGACCACTGTGTCACTTTAGTAAGGTACTTGACAAGATCTCTCGTGTTAGGCTGATCGTGAAGATTTAAGATGCATGGGTGTTGGTAGTTTGGAGGTAGAAATGGCTTACTCTTTGACGACAAATGGTAATGGTGGAAATGTGTTATTCTGGCTGGAGGTCTATGACCAATGGTGTTCTGCAGGGATCTGTGCTGGGACTTCTGTTGTTTGTGATATATACAATGGATAAACAATTGTAGATGGGTTGGTCAGTAAGTTTGCAGATGACACAAAAGTTTATGGATTGTGAACAATGAGTAGGTATGTTACAAAACTTACCTTCAGTCGCGCTGTAATTCTGCCACTGGCCGTGTGCGTGATTTTGGCGCCTTTAAGGGGGGGGGGCGGGGTTAAAACACGGGTTTTTCCTCCCTGGTCCTGAATTATATTTCGTTGGAGTACAAGCGTTGGCTGAAGAATCGTTCCTAGTGGCGTTTTGTGAATTTTTTATTTTTATTAAATCGTCAATGTCAGCGCTGGAGTAATTTTAAAAGCAGCTCCTCAAGCGTCAACGCCGATAACGAGGACGGATTTCACACACGGGACAGGTAAACAAAAGTGGTTTCTTTAAATGTATAAAAGTGCTTCTTAAGAAGCCTTTAATTCACATTTTTTCATGCGACAAGGTGATTTTATTCCCCGAACTAACGGCAGTATTTTTCATGCCAATACGGGGTTAAATTCACCGCAAATGAACGTTCCAAAAGATCGCGTTCCAGAAATCCTCACTCACAAGATGAATTAAATGCCCATTAATTTACAGGTATTAAACATTCAATTCCTTCCATTTGGCCTGTAAATTCATGAAAATGAGATTTAAAAATTATGTTATATTGTGAATTATTGTGTGAATGTTATTTGGACACTTAGGGTATTTAAAAATGTTAATCTATTCTTAAGAAATTGATAGATGTTTAGATCTAGTAATTGAATTTTGTAATTAGCTACAATTAGGTAACTAACTAATTATATGCTTTACTTTCATGTCTTCTAAGTAAGATTGTTTCATATTTGTTTCAGAATGCTTCAATCTATAATAACTGAAAATGTCTTTCAGTTATCTTAATTTTAAGAAAGTTATGGGCTTTTAACTGTCCTCGATCACAGCTTTTGTGTTAAGTGAATGGAAAAGCAATAGGGAACAAGATGCTAATTTCCGAGTATGAAAATGGCCATGACTTCTTTAATACTGAAGATATGAAAGTGAATTAGGTGTCAAATTAAACTTCTTTTTATGCTTTATCTGATGGGATAAATTGCAGACTTTATTTTTTAAATCTCAAAATTTTGTAACATTGCTACAATGAGGAAGGCTCTCAAAGGCTACAGCAGGATATAGAACAGGTACAGAAATTGGAGAGAAATGGCAGAGTTCATTCATCAAGTGTGAGGTGTTGCAATTTGGGAGATCGAATGTCAAAGGAAAATATATGGGTTAATGGGAAGAACTTTAACAGCATTGATGTTCATTAACGTTGTGACCATTTATGTGGCACTGACTCCAGTCAGTCATCTAACCAATCGTGGTTCTAGCATTTTGGTCTTAGAGGCGAAAGTGACCGCAACGCCTCCCCCACCCCAGTCCATTTCACTGCGTTTCTGAACTTTTTCCATTCTCACCCATTTTACCTCTACTAATACCTTAGTAAACCTGGGCCAGGCACTCTCTCTACTTCTCCGTCATGCTGTCGCACCAACGGACGTTAACGACATTTGATCTCGAGCGCTACCGTTGCAATGAAGGGCACGCGCCGCCTGCGCCAACCGCCAAAGCGCGAGAGAGCCGGTGAGCGGGTAAAAGCCTCGGATTTGATTGGATAGAATCGGTGAGCACCAAGTGAGTCACGGCCTCGAGCGGCTGCAGGTGAGTGAAGGATGTGACGACTCGAGGCGAGAGCGAGCTCGCCGTCCGCACGAGGCTCGGGTAAGCGCCTCTGCATCCTCACCTCTGACAGGGGTCTGCGAAGCAGATGGGGTCCCCCCCGATCCGAAGGAAATCATTGAAAATACCACAGGCCTTAGAAACAACGTTTAGCTGCCAAGAAACAAATAAGTAAAATGATTCTATTGTTATTTAAAGAACCTCTTTGAAACCCATCTCAAATGCCCTCTCATACGTCTTCAGTTCTCACAGAGAAAATATATCAAGGCATTCGTTTCAGATATTGGAACAAACTTAGGTGGATACAGATTTTGCACGAGTTGGCGCAAATCAGCCTGCAAAGTGTTGCTCCCACGTATAGGTAAAGACTATCAGCCATCGCTATCTGCTTGCACCTGCACACCTTTATCCATTACCCACATTTCACTAACGTTGGTTTCAGCATTATGACCATTTGAGTGGAACTGATTCCCAATCGATCAACTGAATGGTCGGGTTTATTGCATTTTGGTCTCGGAGGTGAAGGCGACTGCACCACCACCACCACCCCACCCCAGTCCATTTCACTCAGATTCTGAACAGTCATTCTGTTGCACCGACGGACTTTATCAATCGCGACATTTGATGTCCAGCATTATCGCTGGAGTGGAGTACGTAAGCAGATGAGTTCCTCTGATCCAAATGATATCATTTAAAATATCACGCAAGCTAGGTAGAAATCAGAGTGTAAACAGATGTCTGGGTAATGAAGTGGTTAGAAGTCATGACGAAGACAACGGATAAAGACTCGTGTATACAGGACAGTGCCGACTGACATGTGGGCATTAAAGCCCAGGCAATAGACCCTGTCGATTTGAGACTACCTTACTATTCGACCAAAACCTTGCTCAAAAGCTTGCGTGAGATCTGGTGAGCAACGGTTTACCCATATTAAGAGAAACCAGGAAAAGGCGACCCACTGCAATATGATGTTCGGGATATCGAATATCAGCGCTCAAAGGGCTTCACGCCAACACGTTACTGTCATAGTGTGTTAGAAAGAACAGCAGATGCTGGTTTAAATCGAATGTAGACACGAAATGCTGGAGTATCTCGACCCGAAACGTCGCCCATTCCTTCTCTCCAGAGATGCTGCCTCACCCGCTGAGTTACTCCAGCATTTTGTGTCTTACCATTATTGTCATAGCTCTGATATTAAATGTGGCAGTAGGTTCCTGATAGCAAACATGTTCTGCGTAAAAAAAAATACTTTCCCCTCAAATCTCCTAATTGGAGCATCCCTCAGGATATCTTCTTATGGGCTTCCATATGTTATTCCTAATTAGTAGTTTGAAATTGCTCCACCCTCTTTCATCACATCCTCTCTGTCATGTCTGAAATTTCTATACCCTGGAATATTAAATTATCATTTTTTTCCTTCCTTCAAATATCTTTCTATGATTACATTAAAATAATTCCATGTGATCATCCAACTGATCCCTAATCATCCTAACCGCTGAGCTGTGAACCTAGATATCAAAAAACAATGGTTTGAGGAACGTCTTGTGATCATCTAGTATTCTTATATGCAGTTGCAAACGGCAATTATCATTGTTCAACAAATTGATAGGGTCAAGGAAAGAGTGTTCACGTCGTGGCCCTATTTCCACCACCATGCACAAGAAGCACAAGAAGAGCATGATGCCATAGTATACAGATGCCGAGAAGTGTGTTCAGCTCTGGTTTAACAATTTCTATTCTTGTGATGTGGACTCGATAAGAAGAACAAATTGATTATTAGAAAAGGGCAGGCTTTCCTAAATAATTTATTCCTTGATTTCATATGATTATTCATGATTAAAAAGTGGAATAGGTTACAGGACACAAATTTGTGCAGAAGAAAAGGCTGAATTTCTTGGAGACATAGAAACAAAGGTCTGTAAAATTGTGGATATTAGCATTTTCAAAGGAAAAGTTTGTCACAGAATGGAGATGCCAGTTTGAAGAGGATAGACATTGTATAATTCCTGAAGAGAGTGCAGGGCTATTGTGCACAAATTTTACTTTCCTTTTACTCTTCTCAATAATTATTTATTAATTTTAAATTGTGTTAACAATTTCTATTAAATGCTACCTTGCTAACTGACATGCTATCACAACGTAAAAGCACAGATCATTTTTTCTGTGTTGAGGTTATGCTTCTTTGGAGCTGTATTCAAAATCTCATGTGGCCTGCTTATTCCTAGATCCTATTGTTTTCCTTTACTTCAGACTTCTTAGTTTTAGTTTAGTTTGGAGTTACAGCGCGGAAACAGGCCCTTCGGCCCACCGATTCCTCACCGACCACTAATCCCCGCATATTTAAAGAATACTTTACATTACTTTACTTTACTTTATACAAGCCTGCACACACTAGGGACAATTTACACTTATACCAAGTATACAAACCCAAGCCAATTAACCTACAAACCTGTAAGTCTTTGGAGTGTGAGAGGAAACCGAAGAGATCGGAGAAAACCCACGCAGGTCACGGGGGAGAATGTACAAACTCCGTACAGACAGCACCCGTAGTCGGGATCGAACCCGGGTCTCCAGCGCTGCAAGCGCTGTAAGGCTGCAACTCTACTGCTGCGCCACCGTGCTGGGTTAACATTGATAGAACTGAATCTCAAAAAACAAAATAGAATGAATATACAACTGCTGTGACATAGTACATCTTGCACTTCTACCTGGGATTAATTTATAGAAAATACAACTTCTTCATGAGTGTTTCTCTGGGTGAAATGTTTCATCTCCTCTGCTAGATTTTCACATTTAATCTTATATTTGCAATCATTGGAAATCATCCTATTTCAATCCACCTTGTCATCATAATTTGAAAACTTACATCAATGTTTAAAAAAACTAAATTTGTTTAGTTTATTTTAAAAATATTTGTATTTCATCATAATAAACATAATGCTTGTGAATAAATGCCATGTCTTCATTTGCTTCAACGCCCTTGTAATAATATGTAACCCAAAACTGCAATTGTAGACTTACTGACATTTTATATAGATTAAACATTCTCTTTTATTTTGTCTATTTCTCACACCATAAAATACACAATTGCATTGTTTTCATGACTAATCTACTTCAGGTGTTACTTCAAATGTCCTGTAAATTGTCACCCCTAAATTCCTCTACCCATTCACCTTCCTAGCTACTAATTCACTGTGACACTTCAGATTTGCACTAATATCTATAATTTCTTACTATTCCACTATTCTAGTAATATTCCTTTATGGATTCCTTTGATCAGTTCTAGTTACCACATCAATATTAACATCGTTCTTCAACTTAGGATGCCAGCCATTCTTATTCCAAATCTCAATCAGTATTGTTCATTGTGAACTGATGCACCAAGTTAGGAACCTCTGGGATATGCATCCTGCTGCCAACCACAGAAAAACATATTTTATTGCCATTCTGTCTTCTCTCTCTTCAATTTTTTAATACCTTGAAACTAGTTCCAGATTCATAATCTTTTCAATAATCTCCTCTACACCATGTTATCAAAGGTTTTCTATAAAATACCATATACCGCATCCACAACATTTTCTAGCAGTGGGAAACCTGATTTTATGAAATCAGGTTACACCTTTTCCATTAAAATCATGAACTAACCTTGGTCAAGGCCTTGCATTATTAGTCACAAACTCAGAACTGAATGTATAGATATTACTAATCCAAGAATGTTATCCGTCTCCTTTGTTTCTATTGTTTTCTCATCTTCAACTAACATATTATCTCCAATTTCACACATTTAGTTAGCAATCTTTTGCTTGGGAATTGATCATATGAAAACCCACATTTTGACATTTCCTTATTTCATTATTTCTGACCCAGCATTCATCTCACAATTTTCCTGTTGTTCATTTACTGAACGATTGCAGCTGGGAAGATCAAGAAAGTAGGACCAAAATAGACAATGGGAAGACATTCACATCCTTATTTCCCTAAAGTCATATAATGCCCCAACTTTGGCATGTCAACTCTTTCTTTAATGCAACCAGATCGAAATTCAAAAATGGCAAATTGCGCAATGAAGAATTTTCACAAACTGCAGCAGTTCAAAAAGGTAGCCATTACCATTGTCTCAAGGATAATTAGAGATGAGCAATGCATGTTGGCCTTGCCATAACGCCCACATCCCGAGAATAAAATTGACATGAACCATCAGCTAACTCACTGATTTGAACCTTACTTATATTTACACATTCTTTTTAAATAAATGAGCAATGTTTCCTACCAACCATTTCTGCTATATTACTCACAAATTCATGAACTCTGTAATTATATTTGGAAGATTAATTCAGACCCAATTTACTCACTCCGAATGGAGACTGTACATTCAAATCGATCAAAAGCTTTGCTCCACACAGTCTCGGTGTTTTCTTTCCGAGCCATGAAACTCATTAATAACTATATTTTTCCAATCAAGACTCTCGTGCAATCCTCATTCCAACCAATCCAGCAATGAAGGCTCTGCAATTAGGTATATAGAATTTACACACTGAACTTGGATTTTGTCAGTGTTTTGTCCCATAAAATGCTTCAGTGCTTTCGTACAGGAAAGGCACAACATAGTTGGAGGTTTTAGTCAACCTAATTATATTCCAGTAACAATTGTTAAATGCGTGTGCGGACGTGGCGCCGATGGACGAGAAGCCGAAGCAAAGAAGTGGAAGCCAAATAACCAGATGGAAACTAAGCCAAAACGCCAAATAACCGAATAGAAACAAAGCCGAAATGGCAACTAACCGAAAGGGTGGGACGCCTAAATGCAAACTAACCGAAAGGGAGGGACGCCTAAAAGCCAACTAACCGAAAGGCTGCATCGCCTAAAAGCAAACTCACCGAATGGCCGGTCTGCTGAAACGCCAACTACCCGAAAGGCGGCGTCGCCTACAAGCCAACGGACCAAATGCTGCTCAACAGAAAAGTTAAATAACGGACATGATGTTGCCGGGGTGCGGAACATGTCAGCGATTGGTCCAGACCCCCGCGTCCATCACATCACTGTGGAGGAATGAACATTGTCCCACACCTCCGTTCCACCCAACCCACAGAAGGTGGCCGCGGGAGAGTGTGGGCTGTCCAGAGGAATGCGCACTTTCGGCCGCTTACAACTTGGTGCTTGGGTTCAGATTGCCCAGTCACCTATGGCTTGTGTGGGAAAATGACCCCACACTCCTGTTTCCCCCTTCTCTCTCCCCTCTTCTCTCTCTCCCCCCTCTCTCTCTCCCTTCTCTCTCTCCCTTCCCTCTCCCCTTCTCTCTCTCCCCCCTCTCTCTCGCCTCCTCTCTCTCCCTTCTCTCTCTCCCCTTCTCTCTTTCTATCCCCTCTTCTCTCTCCCCTCCCTCTCTCCCCCTTCTCTCTCTCTCCCTTCTCTCTCTCTCCTCTCTTTCTCTCCCCTTTTCTCTCTCTCTCCCTTCTCTCTCTCGCCCCTTCTCTCTCCTCCCTTCTCTCTCTCCCCTTCCCCTCTCTCTGCCCCACTCTCTCCCTTCTCTCTCTCCCTCTCCTCTCTCATGCCCTTCTCCCTCCCCACCCTCTCTCCCACCTCTCTCTCCCCTTCTCTCTTTCTCTCCCCTTTTCTCTCTCTCCCCCTTCTCTCTCTCACCTCTCTCCCTCTCCCCTCTCTCTCCCTTCTCCCCCCCCTCCTCTCTCTCCCCTTCCTCTCTCCCCCTCCTCTCTCCCCCCTCTCTCTCCCTTCTCTCTCTCCCCTTCTATCTTTCTCTTCCCTCTTCTCTCTCTCCCCCTTCTCTCTCCCCCTCTCCTCTCCCCTCGCTCTCCCCCCTCTCTTTCTCTCCTCTTTTCTCTCTCCCCTCCCCTCTCTCCCCCCCTCCCCTCTCTCCCCCTTCTCTCTCTCACCCCCTTCTCTCTCTCCTCTCTCTCCCTCTCCCCTCTCTCTCCCCTTCTCTCTTTCTCTCTCCTCTTCTCTCTCTCTCCCCCCTCTCTCACCCCCACTTATGCAGAGCGGCTATGGAAGTTGAGAAGACTGACACTGACAGCAAAGATAGAGACAACATGCTGGAGTGACTCAGTGGGATAGGCAGCATCGGTTAAAACAGTTTACAAGGCAGGTTAAAGCCAGCTTCGGTTAAAAGAGTTTACAGATTCTGGTGCGAGGCAGCTTGTGTGTGTTCCACATTTACTATGCCCTGAGCCGTCTGTCCCCACGGCCAGGGTGGGGGTGAATCACCCGGTGTGGGTGTTAGGGTCCGAGGGTCGGAGGGGGGGCAGACGGCTCGGGGCATAGTAAATGCGGAACGCACACATGCATGCATGCACAAAACACCAGAATCTGTAAACTCTTTTAACCGAAGATGGACACAAAAAGCTGGAGTAACTCAGCGGAACAGGCAGCATCTCTGGAGAGAAGGAATGGGTGACGTTTCGTGTCAAGACCATTCTTCAGACCTGAAGACTGAGTCTGAAGAGTCACGACCCGAAACGCCACCCATTCCTTCTCTCCAGAGATACTGCCTGTCCCACTGAATCACTCCAGCATGTTGTGTCTACCTTTGCTGTCAGTGCCAGTTTTCTCAACTTCCATAGCCGCTCTGCATAAGTGGGGGAGAGAGAGAAGGGGGGAGAGAAGGGACAGAGAGAAAGGGAGAGAGAGGGGGAGGAGGGAGAGAGAGGGGGGAGAGGGGTGAGAGAGAGAAGAGGGGGGAGAGAGAGAAGAGGGGAGAGAGAGGGGGGATAGAGAGGAGGAGATAGAGAAGGGGGAGAGAGAGAAGGGAGAGAGAGAGAGAGAGAGAGAGAGAGGAGAGGGGAGGGGGAGAGAAGGGGGGAGAGAGAGAGAAAAGGGGAGAGAAAGAGAAGAGGAGAGAGAGAGGGGAGAGAGGGAGGAGGGAGAGAGAGGGTGAGTGAGAGAGGGGAAGAGAGGGGGGAGAGAGAGGGGGGAGAGAGAGGAGGGGGAGAGAGGAGGAGAGAGAAGGGGAGAGAGAGAAGGGGGAGAGAGAGAGAAGGGAGAGAGAGTAAAGGGGAGAGTAAGAGAGAAGGGACAGGGGAGAGAAAGAGAAGGGAGAGGGGGAGAGAAAGAGAGGGGAGGATAACATCGAACCTGCCTCCACCACTTCCACTGGAAGCTCATTCCGCACAGCTACCACTCTCTGAGTAAAGAAGTTCCCCCTAATGTTCCCCCTAAACTTCTGTCCCTTAATTCTCAAGTCATGTCCCCTTGTTTGAATCTTCCCTACTCTCAATGGGAAAAGCTTATCCACGTCCACTCTGTCTAACCCGCTCATAATTTTAAAGACCTCTATCAAGTCCCCTCTTAACCTTCTGCGCTCCAAAGAATAAAGACCTAACTTGTTCAACCTTTCTCTGTAACTTAGTTGCTGAAACCCAGGCAACATTCTAGTAAATCTCCTCTGTACTCTCTCTATTTTGTTGACATCCTTCCTATAATTAGGCGACCAAGATTGTACTCCATACTCCAGAATTGGCCTCACCAATGCCTTGTACAATTTTAACATTACATCCCAACTTCTATATTCAATGCTCTGATTTATAAAGGCCAGCACACCAAAAGCTTTCTTTACCACCCTATCTACATGAGATTCCACCTTCAGGGAACTATGCACAGTTATTCCTAGATCCCTCTGTTCAACTGCATTCCTCAATTCGCTACCATTTACCGTGTACGTCCTATTTTGATTTGTCCTGCCGAGATGTAGCACCTCACATTTGTCAGCATTAAACTCCATCTGCCATCTTTCAGCCCACTCTTCCAAATGGCCTAAATCTCTCTGTAGACTTTGAAAATCTACTTCATTATCCACAACACCACCTATCTTAGTATCATCTGCATACTTACTAATCCAATTTTCCACACCATCATCCAGATCATTGATGTACATGACAAACAACAGTGGACCCAACACAGACCCCTGAGGCACGCCACTAGTCACCGGCCTCCAACCTGACAAACAGCCATCCACCATTACTCCCTGGCATCTCCCATTCAGCCACTGTTGAATCCATCTTGCTACTCCACCATTAATACCCAACAATTGAATCTTCTTAACCAACCTTCCATGAGGTCATGAGGTACCTTGTCAAAGGCCTTACTGAAGTCCATATAGACAACATCCACTGCTTTACCCTCATCAATTTCCCTAGTAACCTCTTCGAAAAATTCAAGAAGATTAGTCAAGCATGACCTTCCAGGCACAAATCCATGTTGACTGTTCCTAATCAGACCCTGCTTATCCAGATGCTTATATATATTATCTTTAAGTATCCTTTCCATTAATTTGCCCACCACTGACGTCAAACTAACAGGTCTATAATTGCTAGGTTTACTCTTCGAACCCTTTTTAAACAACGGAACAACATGCGCAGTACGCCAATCCTCCGGCACTATTCCCGTTTCTAATGACATTTGAAATATTTCTGTCATAGCCCCTGCTATTTCTACACTAACTCAATGTCCTAGGGAATATCCTGTCAGGACCTGGAGACTTATCCGTTTTCATATTTTTCAAAAATGTCCGCACCTCCTCTTCTTTGAATCTCACAGTTTCCATTGCTACTCTGCTTGTTTCCCTTACCTCACATAATTCCATATCCTTCTCCTTCGTGAATACCGAAGAAAAGAAATTGTTCAATATCTCCCCCATCTCTTTTGGCTCTGCAGATAGCTGTCCACTCTGACTCTCTAATGGACCAATTTTATTCCTTGTTATCCTTTTGCTATTAATATAGCTGTAGAAACCCTTTGGATTTACTTTCACCTTACTTGCCAAAGCAACCTCATATCTTCTTTTAGCTTTTCTAATTTCTTTCTTAATATTCTTTTTACATTCTTTATACTCCTCAAGCACCTCATTTACTCCATGCTGCCTATAATTATTGTAGATCTCTCTCTTTTTCCGAACCAAGTGTCCAATTTCCCTTGAAAACCATGGCTCTTTCCATTTTTTACTATTTCCTTTCAACCGAACAGGGACATAAAGATTCTGTACTCTTAAAATTTCACCCTTAAATGTCCTCCATTTTTCTTCTACATCCTTCCCATAAAACAACATGTCCCAATTCACTCCTTTTAAATCCTTTCGCATCTCCTCAAAGTTAGCCTTTCTCCAAACAAAAATCTCAACCCTAGGTCCAGTTCTGACCCTCTCCATAATTATATTGAAACTAATGGTATTGTGATCACTGGACCCGAAGTGCTCCCCGACGCATACCTCCGCCACCTGCCCTGTCTCATTTCCTAACAGGAGGTCTAGCACTGCCCCTTCTCTAGTAGGTACCTCTATGTATTGCTGCAAAAAACTATCTTGCACACATTTTACAAACTCCAAACCATCCAGCCCTTTTACAGAATGTGTTTCCCAGTCTATGTGTGGAAAATTGAAATCTCCCACAATCACTACCTTGTGCTTACTACTAATATCTGCTATCTCCTTACATATTTGCTCTTCCAATTCTCGCTCCCCATTTGGCGGTCTATAATACACCCCTGTATAGTGTAGGAATGAATTGCAGATGCTGGTTTAAACTGAAGATAGACACTAAAAACTAGAAAATCTCAGCAGGACAGGCAGCATCTCTGGAGAGAAAGAATGGGTGATGTTTCAAGTCGAGACCTTCAGCCTTAAGAGGTTGAAAACCAGCAATAAAACACAATGACTGGACATGTGTGTTATCCAACTAAGGGCAGAAATCAGAATCATGTGTTCATCTTTATTCACGTGACACCATGATAAATATATTACAGAAATTTAATGGGGTGGCACGGGGGCGCAGTGGTAGAGTTGCTGCCTTACTACCACATGGGTTTTCTCTGGATATTCCGGTTTCTCCCATATCCAAAAGAAGTGAAGGTTTGTAGGTTAATTGGCTTCTGTAAATTGTCCCTGGCGTGATGGATGGAATTGGTGTATGATAGATTGCTGGTCGGTGTGGACTTTGTGGGCGGAAGGGCCTGTTTCCATATATATATTTTACATATATATCTTAATTTCATTGAACCATATATGATTGAATATGTGGCATTATTTTCGTCTTGTTTCTATATTCAAAGGGTAAGGTTGAAACCGTCTGAAGAAGGGTTTCGGCCCGAAACGTTGTCTATTTCCTTCGCCCCATAGATGCTGCCGCACCCGCTGAGTTTCTCCAGCAATTTTGTCTACCTTCGATTCTCCAGCATCTGTAGTTCTTTCTTGAACAAGGTTGATTGATTTATTTGTGCAGAACAGTGATGGAAGTCTGACTTTTGCTTTGTTTCTCTGAGTCTTTCTCTATATATACATAACAGCATGAATATAATCTGATTTCCATATATGAATACAGTCATTCATGTGCTGCACCTGTTGATCAGAGCCTGGCTCTATTGTGGAATGTAATTAGGAATGTAATTTAGCCTAACCTTATTCATACCTAATCCAATTTAAGGCATAAATGTTGCATTCAAATGCAAGCTAAAAGACTCGCTATAGTATGCACCAGATTGCACAATTTCAAGCTGAAAAATGCAAAAGATCCCTACCGTGATTCTATGATGCTATGACTCTAATAGAAAAGCAGAATGTTGAGGACATACAGAGACTATAGAATGTTCACCCACAGTGGGATCTGGTTGCATTCATATTTATAACACAGGAAAGCAATGTGCAGGTAAGCAAGCAATTAGGAATGGAAGGAAATGGTGACCTTTTATGCACAGAGAATGGAACATGATGGAAGTGTTGCCTGAGCTATATAAGGTATGGTGAGGTGACACTCAAAGTGCTGCAAACAACTTCAGATTATCCTCCTTGGCTTCCTTGTGAGATTCTTGCTATCACAAAAGCCAATCTTCAGTCAATTCTATTCACTCCCTGCGAAATCAAGAATTTGCAAAGAGCATTGACACAACAAAGGATTGGGGATCTGCCAACATCCCAACCTCAGTATTGAATAACTGACTACTATGCAAGTTGTCACTGCACTGGAATTGAAGCAATAATATGGAAAGATTGCCCCGGTAGGTCCCATTCACAAAAGGAAAAACAAATCCAATGCAGTTAATAAATCCTCAATCAATTTTTTTTCAATCATGAGAAAAGTGATGGAAGATGGAAATGATATTTAATAGTTCTCCTTCAGAGCTGGTCCTCACCCTTAACAACTTCTCATTTGACTCCTCCCACTATCAAAACCACCAGAGATAAATAAGTCCCATGCACAAATAATGAGAAAAACAAAAAAAGATGAAGAAGCAAAAATAAAAAGATAGTAAATAAAAATGATAGAAAAAGAGAAAAAGAAGCCCAGAAGCAGAGAACGCAGAGAACGAGGAAGAAAGAACCGAATTATAAACTTCATCCATAAATCTCCTCTTCTTCCCATGTACTCCAGCTTGGATTGTACATACCATTTTATTCTACTCCCACAATCCACATAATAAATACTGTTTCATGGGTTTTACCCACATATTCCACAATTCCCATGCATTCTAATCTCTCAGGGACAATACCCACCCATTTAATCAGATGGTTAAAATTGAACGCAGAAGAGTGCAAAGTGAAACATTTTCGGAGGCAGAAAGTAGATAAACTGCTTATTATTAAGGGCACTGCAGGACTAAATATTTGAATATGATAGGGCAGGATGGGAAAGTTATGATGAATCCTTGTAAATACTGGTTCCATCATAACTGAAAGATTGAGTCCAATTCTTGTGACCATGCTCTTTGGGGTAGAAGAAAAGGTTAGAACTGGAATATTTCTCCTTTAGACCAGATTTGTGAGGAAATGTTAGAGGTGTTCAAAGTATTGAGAGGTTCGATCAAATAGCTAAAAACAAACATTTCCCTTTGGTGGAAGGGTGAAAAAAAAGATGCTGATTTAAAATAAATGGTAAAATAATCCAAAATGTTTCCAGAGACAACTTTTTCATGCAACAAATTATTAACGTAGATTCAATTGTATTTTTAAAAGGAGAACTGGATCAGCTTGTGCGGAAAGAATTGCAAGATGAAGTGAAAAGGGCAGAGGCATGGGACTACATAAATTGCACTTGCAGAAAGCTAGCATGGTTTTGAAAGACACCTGATCTCCTGCTGTGCCACAGTTCTACTCAGGAGCTCACCATGATTTCTTCAACACCCTTCTCAAACTCACGGGGACAGTACAATCTACATATTCCCATCTAAATTGCACATAATTCTGACAGAAATATATAAATGTTCCTTCACTGGCGATATTTCTAAATAATGGAACTCCTTGCCTGGCACCATGTAGGGATTATCTTTCCCACAGTCCGACAGCAATTTGAAAAAGCTCTAATCTTTAAACCACCTTTCCATGTGGAACATTGTGAAAGGCCTCACTGAATTCCATGTTAAATAGATCAACCACTCTGCCCTCATTGAAATATTTGGTTACCACTGCAAAATCTTCCACTAAACTCGTCAGACAGGATCTGCCAGCCCACGTCTTTGCTAATTATATTTGACTATCCAAAGCGTTTCCAAATATAGATTAATCCTGTTCCTCAGAGCTTTTTCCAATAACTTTCATGCCACTGACATTAGAGTCACAGACCTGTAATTATCTGGTTTATCACAGCTGTCCTTCTTGAATAAAGGTACAGATTGGCTGTCTTTGGCATCACATCTGCAGACAGCAACATATTGTATATATCCATCAAGATCCCAGTAATCTTCTGTGTATCCCATAGCAGCCTGGGAAATATCTAAGTTGGCCCAAGGGATTTATCAACTATTACACCCACTAAGACATTTAATACCTCCTCTTTAATCTTAGCTTGCTCTAGAATTTTATTTTCCTGGAGCATAGGAAACAGAGGAGGGGACCTTCTATACATTTGTGAAATCATGAGGGACACAAGCAGGGTAGATAGTTACAGTCTTTTCCCCCAGTTAGCAGTGTCTAAAACTAGAGGACATAGGATTAAGGTGAAACAGGAACAATTTAAAGAGTGGCAAATTTTTCCACAGAGGTCTGTGGCTAAATTGAACAAACTACTAGTGGTAGAGGCAGGAACAATTACAATGTTTGAAATAAATTTAGACAGGTACATGGAACAGAAATGTTTAAAAGGATATGGACCAAATGTAAGCAAATTGGATTGGGCCAGCACGGCAGCTTAGTTGGCATGGATGAGTTGGACCAAAGGGCCTGTTTCCATGATTCTGTCTTCACTTCTGGACTTTCATCCTTTTCCAAAACTACTTTCAAACTTACAGAATTATAGTTATTAGTCCCAAAGTGCTCATCCCACTGACAGTTCATCTACTTGCCTACTTCAACCCTTAAATTTAGGTCAAGCACTCCCATACCCAGTGGAGCTGTCTATGTTCTGACTCAAAGATCTCTGGACATACTTTAAAAATCCACCCAGCCAAATCCTTTCTTAAGGCTGACCCTAATTAATAGGATGTTGGAAATTCTTGATTGTTATAATCCTATTTCTCTTACATCTCTCTGAGATTTGCTTATTTGTTCTGCCTCCTGATGCCTGTGGTTTAATCCATGCCTGTGGTTTAATCTCAATAAAGTAATTTCAACGCTCTTCCCATATGACCTTATTTGAAGAGCCTCTAAAGACATCTTCTTTATTGTTGTGATGGTAGACTTGATTAATCATGCAATGCCTCCTCCTTTCTTCCCACCCCCCTTCCCTCCTCCCCCCCCCCCTCCCTCCCCACACCAAATCAAGCTTGCAGATGCTGGAAAATAGAAGGTACACAAAAATGCTGGAGAAACTCAGCGGGTGCAGCAGCATCTATGGAGTGAAGGAAATAGGCAACGTTTCAGGCCGAAACCCTTCTGCTCTTTTTTCATCCGTCATGGTGATTGAAACATAATCATATTCTCATAGGCTCATTAATGCTCTGTTCAACTGCCTCACTAGCCAGGCTCCATGCATCAAAATAGGTGAAATTTAACCTTCCAATCCTCATGTATATCTTATCCATCTCTGCTCCGATTGCTGGCTTGGCCATGTTTTGCCTCCCCATTTGACTGAAACTCACCCTAAACGGTTAATTCACTCTATGTCCCATGCCCTAGCCAAATTAGTTTAAAACCTCATCAAAAGCACAAGTAAAACTCCAAGCAAGGATATTGGGCCAATTCTGGTGCTACCCATCCTGATTGTCTTTGTTCCAACGCCACCAGAAAGGTACCAATGATCCAAAAATATAAAACCCTCCTTCCCATGCCATTCCTTTTGTCACATAATCACCTGACAAAACTGTACAATTGGTTCAAAATCATCAATTAATTACATATAGAAATCATGTCTAAGCTTAAGTATCTGCTCAGATCCCTTCAAAAACCCTTGTATATCCCAATGCTGTGTATTCTCTAAACAAGATTTTCATTGCTCCATGATAAAGATAAAGGCTAAGAGATGAAACTTTATACTAAATCCACATTTCTTTAATAGATAATATGGTACATTATTCAGGTGAAACCCTCACAGTATTGAGTAATAGATGCCTATAATTTCATAGCCAAGTAAAGTATTCCCTGAAAACAGCTGGCTGTATATGTGATCATTGACTTTTTTTCACTATATTCTCTCATCAGTATTCAGGCAGTGCTACAGATTTCATTCACTTTGCAATCCATCAGACAAATATATGGGCTTTAAAGCTATTTTTATACTTGGAGAACATGCTGCCATGGTGCAACAGTTGTGAGCCTCATTCAGATTCCTTGCTATTTCTAATATGCCTTCAATCAATTTCACTCTGGTTCCTGACAACTAGCAGTTCATGTTTTTTTAATTTAGTCATGGGATAATGAAATGCAACTGGCTCAAGGACACATTGAAAATGCATTGGGAGATTTTTTCCTGGTCAGGAAAGCTGGCTACTGGCAGGAAAATCCACTTAATCCTGAACATGCCACCCCTCCTTTCTGCAAGCACGTTACTGCTGCCAACTGCCATTTATCCCTGACTTCTGACAGCAAATTTTCTCACATATTTAGGATTCCGTAAAAATACAAGTACCTGAATCACCTCACTCAGTGTGCTTGTTTTTCATATTTGAGGCCAGATGGTGAATTACAGTCCACTATTTGATCACGGAGACCATTGCAGCCAATTCTGCTATTAACTGATATCAACTGAAAATGGAAGTTGGCAGGTCATAATTGGGTGCAAGATTTCTACTTCTGTTACCCTCTCTCTTCCCTCAGAGAAGTGAGTCTTGAGGATAACTGCACTGCCGATCATCTAATTTAGGATCATCTAATTTAGGACAGACAACTAGAAACTTTATTATACTTGACAATATATTGATCTACTGAGTCAGGAAGGCAACAATAGTAGTTTTTTGACATTAAGAATTATGTTTTTTTATATTATAAAAGATTGCAAGGCTCTTTATAGGAACAATATCAAACAACATTGGATAATTGTATCAGCACCAGATAAGAGGATAAAAGGCCAAATGAGTAAAAGCTTGGTCAAATTAAATTGATTCAAAGGAGACACAAGAATGCACATGCTGGAATCTGGAGCAAAAAAATCAAAGTGCTGAATGAACTCATTGAGGCAGCAGTGATGTGGGTGGAAGAGGATGGGGAAATGGAAAAGGAGGGATAAAAATAAAATATGGGACTCTGGAATTGGGTGTTGGGGGAATTGCGGAAGAAATGTATACTAGGGGTGGTGCAGGAGAGAGAGAGGGAGTGCAGGTATGACTGTAAATTGGATAATTCAATATTCATACCATTGGGTTGTGAGATACCAAAGCAGAATATGATGTGGAGTTTGCGTGTGGCCTCTGACAATGAAGGAGGTAAAAGACAGGAAGGTCAGTATGGGAACGCGCAGAGGAGTTACAATGGTTAGCAATTGCTACTTAAGCAGGCCTTGGTGGACAGAGCACAAGATTTTTGCTAAATGTTCGCCTACTCTACGCAAGGTTTCGCCATTGTAAAGCTTCAATGTTGTGTCTGAAACTTGGAGATGCACACGAGGCCAGAACTTGGAGCATTAGAATTTGGAGAGTTGTTGGTGTCGAGGAAGTTAAGGGCCTGTCCCACGAGCATGCGACTGCATGCGGCAAGCGCGACCTAACGTGGTCGCTTGAGCCGTACGGCCTCGCGGGGCCGGTCTCACTTCGATCGCCGGAGCCATATGGAGTTGTGCGGAGCTGGTCCCGATCGCGCGGGGCTCCGAAAAACTGACACTGTTCAAAAATTCCGCGCGGCAACGGCCTGTCATCCCGCAGCCGCCTCGACGCCGTACACACCACCTCGACGGGCGTGCGCAGTGTCACGACGCCATACGTCACACGTGAACTTCCCGCGGACTTCGCTCGAACTTCACGTCACTCACTCGACCTCCGCGCGGCCCCCGCTTCCGGTTTGGTCGCGCTCGCCGCATGCAGTCGCATGCTCGTGGGACAGGCCCTTTAAAGGTAGAGGGAGTTGGTAGTTGGCAAGCTTCTGACAGAAATGATATGGAGTCGGAATCTTAAACAAAGATCACAATCTTAAAGCTAAGGTTGCAAAAAGTGAGACCATGTTCAGGGCCGATAATGAAATCCTTAATTTCAAGAATCTACCTTTGTAGAATTGTTTGGCATGTTAAATATCCATTAATTAATGATTATTAGTTAATTACAAATGGCTAATTGAGCACCTGCCATAGCACATCTGGGGACATTTTTACCTTTGAGTCAGAAGGTTTTGTGTTCAAATATCACTTGTAAGCCTATGATTAATACTTCAACATGTAACAGAGGCATACTACATTAACAGAGTTTACTTTCTGACAAAATATAAACTAGGGTTTTCTCTGCCCTCTCAAGAGGATGTAAAACATCCTGTGGTATTACTTCAAAGAAGAAAGGATAAGGTATCCTATTTTACTGCCAATATTTATCCCTCAATCAACATTACACATACAGATTGCCATATTATTACATTAATGTTTGTGGAAATTTGCTGTACAAGGTTTGCCGATGCATATCCTACATTATCACATTATCTTCAAATGTATTTAAATAGCTGTGAGTCAATAAGGATGCCAAGGCTGTATGTAAGTCCAAGTTTTTCTTCCTTCAATAATCAATAATTTTCTGCATGTATTGTTGAAATTGCATCTCCTTCATAAATTACAATATAACATACTACACCCACTTGCCTGAGAAAGAAGCAGAAACAAATGAGATTAGTTTATTGTCAAGTGTACTGCGGTACAGTGAAAAGATTTTATTGCGTGCTAACCAGTCAGTGGAAAGACAATACATGATTATAATCATGCATTCCACAGTGTACAGATACGTGATAAAGGGAATAACGTGAATAGCATTTAGTGCAAGATAAAGCCAGTAAAGTCCGATCATAGTAGTTCAGGACTGCTCTCTAGTTGTTGGTAGGATGGTTCAGTTGCCTGGTAACAGCTGGGAAGAAACTGTCCCTGAATCTGGAGGTGTGAGTTTTCACACTTCTATACTTTTTGCCCAATGAGAGAAGGGAGTAGAGGGGATGGCCAGGGTGTGACTCTTCCTTGATTATGCTGGTGGCCTTGTTGAGGCGGTGAGGTTTAAACGGAGTCCATGGAAAAGAGGTCGATTTGTGTGATGGTCTGGGCTGTGTCCACAATTCTCTGCAATTTTTTGTGGTCTTGAATGGAGCTGTTCCCAAACAATGCTGTGATGCATCCCAATAAATGCTTTCGACGACGCATCTGTAGAAGTTGGTGAGAGTTGTTGGGGGCATGCTAAACTTCCGAAGCCTTCGAAGGAAGTAGAGATGTTGGTGTGCTTTCTTGGCCATTGCTTCAATATGGGTGGTCCAGGAGTTGTTGGTGATAGTTACTCCTTGGAATTTGAAGCTTTCAACCATCTCTACTTTGGCAATGTCAATGCAAGCCAGGGTATGTGTACCGCTTCGCTTCCTGAAGTCGATCACTATCTCCTTTCTCTTGCTGACATTGAGCGAAAGGTTGCTGTCTCTACATCAGGTCACGGGGTTCTCAATCTCCTTCCTGTAGGGCGTCTCATCATTATTTGATATCCGGCCCACAATGGTGGTGTCATTTGCAAATTTGTAAATTAAATTATATTTGTCTATAGCTTGACGGTGCAACATTGTACAAGGAGTAAAGAAGGGGACTGAGAACCCAACCTTGCGGAGCACCAGTGTTGAGGATTATCGTAGAGGATGCTTTGTCCCCTATCTTCACTGATTGGGGTCTGTTGGTCAGGAAGACAAGGATCCAGATGCATAGATGAGTGCTGACTCCAAGTCCCGTTTGGTGATGAGCTTGGATGGGATAATGGTGTTAAAGGCTGAGCTGTAGACTGTGAATAGGAGTCTGATGTAGGTGTCTCTCTTATCCAGATGTTCTAGGTATGAGTAAAGGGCTAGGGAAATGGCATCATCCATAGATCTATTGTGGCGGTAGGTGAACTGCAGTGAGTCTTGGCTAGTTGGTAGTCTAGATTTAATGCGTTCCATAACTAGCCTCTCGAAGCATTTTGTGATAGTGGATGTCAAAGCCACTGGGTGGTAGTCATTAAGGCATGAGATCTTACTTTTCTTCTGCACTGGAATGATGGTGGTCTTCTTGAAGCAGGTGGGTACCACAGAACAGACTAAGGAGAGATTAAAGGTGTCTGTGAATACTCCCGCTAGCTGGTCCATGCAGCTACTAAGGACGTGGCCAGGAACTCCATCTGGGCCAGTTGCTTTCAATGGGTTCACCCTCAGAAAGGCTGATCCAACCTCTGCAATAGTGACCTTCGGAAGAGGCACACTTGAGTCAGAAGGGACGAGTGTCATTCTGCTCAAGATGGCCTTCTGCTCAAAGCGAGCATAGAAAGCATTCAGTTCATCAGGTAGGACCACACTATCACCAGTAATGTCGCCTGACCTCGCTTTGCAGCCAGTTATCGTATTCAGACCTTGCCACTCTGCGTGTGTCCGAGTGATTATGCCGGGACTCAAGTTTGGGCCTCTATTGCCTCTCGGCATCCTTGATAGTTTTGCGGATATCATGGTGGGCCTTTTTGTACCGCTCGTGATCGTTGACTTGTACGCAGCGGACCTGGCCTTCACCTGTGAATGTACCTCACGGTTCATCCATGGTTTCAGGTTGGGAACACTGGGATTGTGATCATCTGCATGCAGTTTTCCATGCACTTGCTGATGAAGTCAGTCACAGCAATAGCAAATGGTAGTTTTTAAAGATATAGTAACAGACAGCACCTACGTATTATAGCAGGAATTGACATCTCTGATTTCCAAGAGTAAATTGCATTCAAAATGGAGTAAATGGGGAATGTCCTATATTAGTGACATTGGTCTAAATGAAAAAAATCGTTCCAGACACCAACACCTCCCAACGAGTGTTCCTGCAGGAAAGTATCCTGTGTAAGTTTGTTATTTCTGAGTGTATATCAATAAACAGCTGTGATAGCTCCATGTCATTTGCATATGGCCAGGCTGACTCACAACAGGCACATGATCTTGAGCATCTGCATCCATCTTATCACAAAAGCATGTCAATCACATTCCTCATCAGAATCCTCCATGATAATACAAACATGTTTGCCCTTTTTTCAGCCCAGCCCCGATTCCCTTAATGTCAGATTGCAGCTTGCTGATGCCCACCATTTCTCCCATGATGGTAGTTAATGCTGTTATTCTTCATTGCTTATCCTTCTCCAGTCTTTGAGGTGATGCCAAGGATGTCAGACAATGTTGATCATCACCACTTTCTTCCTCCCCTCTTCACTTTTCTTTCCTACTCTTCCATCTCCTAATATTCCTCATGCTTTATTAGTCTCACTTACTTAGTGTCCTCATGTTGGAGTAAGGGAGAAAACAAGGCAGTGTTCATTACCCACAAAGACAAAGCAGAAGATTGTTGCACAAAAAAGTTGTGCGCAAAGATGTATTAGAAGCACACATAGTTGGTCATTGTTGACCAATTCAAAGTGATATACTAATTACAATAAAACAATGTAAAAGGGTATAACACGCAGACCTCATTCAACCTTTGCTTGTGAAATGGTTTAGATCGTAGTGACCCAAGTCATAAGGAGGAGAATAGTTTCTTCCAGCTTGGCGAGACACTGCTTTCAACAAGGGCTCACCTCTTAACTAGGTGGCCTCTTTCCTGTTCTTCACTGTGTTAACCTAAATGGAGGTGATGAAGGACACTGAATAACCTTTTCATTATTCATCACTTGGTGACATGATCTATGTGTTTGCATGTGTTTTGTGGTCAGCAACTGCACGTGACATATCTTGTGAGGTCATGAGACTTATTCTGATATTTTTACATTTTGCAGGAATTATCACTCTAGGAATAGACATCTAATCCCACCACTTGCCAGACTCTTCTTGCATGTCTGTAATAAATCTCCTAGCACACTGGGACATAGAATGTCCCCCTTGGTAGATGTCTCTTGGGGGAGTTTTGCTTTCCTTTCCTGCAGCCTCTCTATTGTCCGTAGTATGTGTTGCTGGTGTCTTTTTGCTGTGAATATATTCAGTAATATTTCATCATATAAGAAAGGTATAATCCAACTAATTACAGTTTAAAACAAACAGAATTCTAAAAGTACTAAAAAGAAAATTAAGTAATGAGAGAGAAAGAGAGAATGCAAGAGTGCATATTTAAAAATATCATTTAAGGGATGTCGGAGTAGGTAAAATATTCCTGGTTGATTCTTAATACTCCTGATGCAGTTTAGTGTATTATAGAAACATATAACATTCTTAAAGCATTGGATAGGGTAGATGCAGGCAAAATGTTCCAGATGTTGAGGGAGTCCAGAACCAGGGGTCACAGTTTAAGAATAAGGGGTAGGCCATTTGGGACTAAGATGAGGAAAAACTTTTTCACCCAGAGAGTTGTGAATCTGTGGAATTTTCTGCCACAGAAGGCAGTGGAGGCCAATTCACTGCATGTTTTTCAAGAGAGTTAGATTTAGCTCTTAGGGCTAAGGGAATCAAGGGATATGGGGAATAAGCCAGAACAGGGTACTGATTTTGGATGATCAGCCATGATAATATTGAATGGCGGTGCTGGCTCGAAGGACCGAATGGCCTACTCCCTGCACCTATTTTCTATGTTTCTATATTTCTATTATAGTGCTCCAAATGGTGGTGGACCAAAAATCATTGTCCGTCGTGATGAACTTTGCTTGGTAAATCACGTTCACCTCCCCTCCACATCCTCCCTGCAGTAGGCTCTAAAATAAATCATAGCTTTATCCCCTCCACACCCTGTTTAGATGTATAGAACACAGATGGGCATCTCCTAACATGTTGTCTTTAAAATGTTATGGATGTGTCCATAGCCTTGTTTCCTGTACACTCTACCTGCAATACACACTATGGTAATATCATAGCTGGTGTAGTCCTAGCAAGGAAAACTGATTTTTCAGAGTGCCCCCTTGCTTTTTGAATTGTGTCATAGGACCATTTCCACTCACCTGAACAAACCTAGAGGCTAGATTTTATTTTCAATAGTCGCCCAGAAACTCTGACAAAGCAACACTGAAGAAGTGCCCTGGTCTACACACACGATTTTCAAAACCTTCTACCATGGCCAATATAGGATTTGGGGAAGCTGAAAAAGCACTGTTAAGGAGCACAAAAATGGAGATCCTACTCAAAACCTCTGTAAGTGGCAAAGTTGCCAAGTTGAATTTGAAGCCTAAAACAAATCTTCTGGCATTGTAATCAAACATACAAAGCGGAAAGAAGTAGGATTGCCATTCAATAACATCAGAGTTGATCCGAATATAACCTCAACTTGACCATTCTCATCTATCTGAATATGCAGGGATTGGGGTGCTTTGGGAATGGAAGGTATCTGTTGAGACTTGGCTTCACTGGTGTGGAGACCCAATTCCTGGAAATCATGTGACCCATCTGTCGCTACAGTATTCGAATCACTGTTTTACTGACCCAGACTGGGGGGGGGGGGGGGGGGGGGGGGGAGGGTAAAAGAACCGGAATCAACATATCCAAATAATGTTTTATTTCTTCGTTTTACAAGAATTTGCCTAACTCTGCCTTAGAAATATTCAAAGATTCTGTTTCCACTGCCCTTTACTAAAAAAGTGATTTAAGGCCACATTTTCAAAGAAAAGTTTGCCTTATGCTTGTCTTAAAAAGATGATCTCTTATTCTCAAGCTGTGATCCCTGATTCTACATTTTCCTTCCAGAGAAAACAGCTCCTTCCCCACCAACCACCCTATCAAGACTCTCGTGATCTTACACATTTCAATCATTACTTTTCACTCATTTCAATGCCAGTGGGTGAAAGGTTAGCCTAACTAACAACTCCCATTAAGACAACCTACCCATTCCATATTTTGGACCAGTAACACTTTTCTGAACCGCTTGCAATGTATGTACATCCTTCATTACATGAGACTAATACTTCTCACGGAATCCCAGAGGTAGTCTCACCAATCCCAGGGCTCGAAATTAACGGTTGCCCGGGTGCCAATGACCACCCAAAGTGCCACCGGGCAACCCAAACGCAGTCATTTTGCTCGGCTTGGCACTGCAGATGCTGGTTTATACCGAAGATAGAAACAAAAAACTGGAGTAACTCAGCGGGTCAGGCAGTATCTCTGGAGAAAAGGAACGTGACGTTTCGTGTCGATGACGACTGTAGTGCGGGGCAAAGATATTAGGTGCGTGGTGACGAAGGGTCGGAGTGAATGACGGGCCCCGAACAGCGGCAGCAGCGGCTGCGATAGCAGCTCCATCTCCTACTCCTCCCGCACCCCGCCCGCCCTGATAGCGGCCGCTGCTTGCAAATCCGCTAGCTGCGATAACCGCTTTCAAAACAAACCCTCCCGCACGCCGAGGCCGGGAGGAGGGAGGGAGGGGGAGGCCTCCTTCCGCCGTCTGAAGCAGCTGCACCAAAGATCCTATAGCTGTAGGATCTTTGAGCTGCACCGCTCGGCCCCGCACCTTGCTGTGGGCTGGCGGAGGATGGCGGAGGCAGGTGGCGACTAGATCCCAACCGCCTCCCCCTTTGGCGGCGGCACTTGGTGGCGGACAGGAACGGCCAAGGCAGCGGGGCGATGTTGACCGAGGAGTGCTGACTTTCCTTCCTCCCCACCTCCCCTCTCTCTCTCTCTTGTACGCCCCCTCCACCCACCCCCTTATCCTGAGCCCCTCCTCTCCATCCCGCACTGATCCCCATTCCCGCCTCTATTCAGTCCTTACTGACATCCCCTGTGCTCCCCTCCCCATCTACCCCCACCCGATCCACCTCGCATTGATTCTCCTGCGACTCCCCATCCATCCTGCACTGATCCCCCCATTCATCCCGTACTGACCCACCCTCCATTTACCCTGCACCGATCCCCCTATTCATCCTGTAGTGATCTACCCATTCATGTTTTACTGATCCCCCCCATTCATCCTGTACTGATCCGCTCATTCATCCTGTACTGATCCCCTCATTCATCCCATACTGATCCCCTCATTCATCCTGTACTGATCCCCTCATTCATCCTGTACTGATCCCCCATTCATCCTATACTGATCCCCCATTCATCTTTTACTGATCCCCCATTCACCTGTACTGACCATCCCATTCATCCTGTACTATTCCCCTCATTCATCCTGTAGTGATCTCCCTTTCATCCTGCACAGGCCCTCTGATCCACACTGTACTGACCCCCCCCCCCCATTCATCCTGTACTGAAACCCCCCATTCATCCTGCGCTGATCCCCCCATCCATCCTGTACTGATACCCCCCATTCAAGAAGAAGGGGGGGGAACAGTCTGAAGAAGGGTCTCGACCCGAAACGTTGCCTATTTCCTTCGCTCCATAGATGCTGCCTCACCAGCTGAGTTTCTGCAGCATTTTTGTCTACCCCCATTCATCCTGTACCGATCATCCCATTCATCCTGTACTGATCCCCCCCATCCATCCCGTACTGATCCCCCCCATTCAACACCACTGACATCCTCCGTGCTCTCCCCTCACAATTTTATATACTCCAACCAACACATACTAATTCACCTGCCTCAATCCATCCATTCCGCACCGATTGGCTTCCCCACTCCCCCACCGCCATCTATCCATCCTGCACTGATTCACACACCCCCCCCCCCCCCGACCCTATTGTGCTGGAAATGTCTTGAGAGCGAACATTGACTATGTTTGATAACGGAATGCAATCAAATGTGTTTTAATTCCCAATGTTATTATTTGTTTTAGTCCATAAAGATGGATTAATTCAATTGTGAACGCGTGAAACATTAAAACCACGGTGTTCGATTGTCACTGCTACCGTTGACACGTTATTTCAGAATTTATTTTAACGGCAAATCAATGCTCTTAATATGGAGTATCAGTACTGTAGTTATTTAATAAGCAACATTCACAACTATACGTTGGCTTTATCCAGGTTTTACTTCTACAGTCGGTCGTATACATCACAAATTTGATCAAAAGATATTTCAGTTGAAATTTTAACATTAATTCTGAAGTGGAAATGATGGAAACAGCGTTTATCAATTTTTTTTTTTAAATCTGGTGCTTACAAACTGGGTATCTTCATTGCTGTTCACAACAAGTATATCTAATCTGAATGTCTGGTAAAGTGGCGTTTTGACACCTTTAAACATATTACCAAATGAACATTTGCTGCAGTTATGTCCTTTGGCCATCTCTTGTCAGTTAGTGTAATGTTTAACCTGTCAGGTTGGTATAGTCGGTTTTAACAGCTATTATCATAAAATGCCTTTAGAAATTTCCTTGCAACCTGTATATTTTGTTATGGATAAATTATGTGGGAAGCGAGAGTGTTTCTGTACCAATAGCAATAACGATTCATGCTATGGAGATGTCATGGTAATTTTCGGTCCTTCACAGAAAACATGCTTGCATCAATCTGTGGTGTGCATGGTTAAGCATATATGTTACCATGGTCCAGGATTTATTGACACAGGTTGATCATACGCTAAATAATCCAACCACATTTTTGTTTGGAAGTGGAAAGAACTAATAGAAATTGCAATCTGTAAAAAGAGTTGAGATACTGTATTATAATTTTGCTGCATGTCATTGTGGTATATATATCATGTCTTGATTGGTGAATATGTTTAGTTTGTGACTTTATTTGAAGCAGAAATAATATGTGAATGCTTCATTGAGCATAATTCCGACTGGTAACTATGCACTTCGTCCGAGCACATTATTGCACGCGTCATGCAAACCGTCTTAAATGACCACCTAAACTGTCATTTGGCAACCTAAAAAGCTGGCAACAGGGAAAAAAGGTTAAGTGAGAGCCCTGAATACCCTACACAGCTGAAGCATGAACTCTCTACATCATATTCTGTTTCTCTTGCAATAAATAATAACATGAATACATTTCCTAATTACTTGCTATGCCTGCATATTGGTCTTTTACAAATTGCTGGGAACACAGATCCCTCTACTTCTCAGAGTTCTTCTATCTCTGGCCATTTAGAAATCTGCTTATTTTGTTTTATTTTTCCTGCCAAAATAATCAAATTCACATTTTCCTGATTTTTGTCCACTCACTTAACTTCCTTAATTTCCTAATTTTTCAGAATTGGCTTTGTGGAAAGAAGCAGAGGATGGTGGTGTAAGGTTGTTTTTCAGACTGGAGACCTGTGACTAGTGGTGTGACTCAGGGTTTGGTGCTGGTTGTGACTTATCTTTGCAATTTGGATGAGAATATACAAGGTGTAATTAGTAAATTTGGAAATAATACTAAAGAAGGTGGTATCATAGACAATGAAGATGGCTACAACTTTATTCCTTGGAGCGCAGCAGGGTGAGGGGATAGAGATTAATTAAATTATGAGGGAAATAGATAGGGTGAATCCACAGAGCCTTGTACACAGAATAGGGGAATCAAGCACCAGGAGACATAGGATTAAGGTAAGGGGCAAAATGTAATAGGAACCAGTGGGGAAACATTTTCACTCAGAAGGTGGTGTGAGTGTGGATTGAGCTGCTAGAGGAGGTAGTTGAAGTAGTTACCATAACAGCATTTAAAAGACACTTGAACAGGTACATGGATAGGTAAGGTTTAGATATCAGCCAGATGCAGGCAAATGGGACCAGCATGTAAAGATGGGACTGCGACAAGGAGACATTAAGTTGGATGAAGCACATCACTGCAGGTAAATTACAACTTGGCATAGATGAAGAATAAGTTCTCTTGACATTGTCCATTATCTTCTTCCAGAGCAACTGAACTTCAGATACGTCAACAGGAATCTGAGGGGTAAATTTTTCACACAAAGTGTGGCGGGTGTATGGAACAAGCTGCCAGAGGAGATAATTTGAGGCAGAGATTATCCCAACATTTAAGAAACAGTTAGACAGGTACATGGATAGCACAGGTTTGGAGGGATATGGAGCAAATGCAGGCAGGTAGGACTAGTGTAGCTGGGATATGTTGGCCGGTGTGGGCAAGTTGGGCTGACTGGTCTGTTTCCACACTGTAACACGCTCTGACTCTATTGGTCTCACCCTATCAAAGATACTCACTTTTTCATTTCCATCCCACCTTCACCTTCTCTACAACATAAAATTAATATTCTCTCCTTTCCATTTCCGACAAAGAATCTTCCAATATGAAGATATATGGGAAATCAGTGGCTGCCATCAAGCATAGTATCTATTTAATGATGGTTATTCAGATACTGTGCAAAGCTCCTGTTATCAGTACAAGATGGGACTGCGGCAATGAGACATTGAATTGGATGAAGCATATCATTCCAGGTCAGTTACAACTTGGCATAGATGAAGAATAACTTCTCTTGACATTGTCCATTATCTTCTACCAGAGCAACTGAACTTCAGATATGTTAACAATAACACAATGCGTTTACATGGTAAGATACACCAAGGCAATGTAAAGAAGCATTCCAACAAATAGTTGGTACCATGCTACACACTAAGACAGATGACTAGAAGACTGATTGAAGGGTAGGTTTTAAAGTGTGTTGTAATGTTTGCTTGAGAGGCAGTAAGGGTGAGAAAGCACAGAGGATATAGTGGGAACCACATGAGGCATGGATTAAAGGAGCACTCAGCTGTGAAATTGTAGTTCTTAACAGAAATAGTAAAGGGCCATGTAAGTATCTACCAACAACGTTGAAAATTGAAACGAAAGGATTTGTGAAATGAATCCATGTGCAAACAGAAAATGCTAGGTGCCAGAAACACCCTATCAGGGGTAGTGGTGGAGACAGATTAAAAAAGTAGCATTTAAGATGCTTTCAAATATCAGCATCATGTTTAGCATGGACAATGTGGGCTAAAGGGCCTGTTACTGTGCTGTATTGTTCTACGTTCTATATTTCACTCTCCACACACGTGATTATGATCAAAGGTCATATCCAGGTACCCATATCCAGGCACCCAGCACTCTCTGTGTAAAAACCTGCCCCGCAATCACCTTTAAACTTTTTCCCACTCACCATGAAGCTATGCCCTTGAGTCTTTGACATTTCCAACCTGGAAAAAAGGACTATCTACCTTATCTCTATCTGTTGTAATTTTTCTACCACCTCTCCTCAGCCTCTGATGCTCCATTAAAACAATCCAAGTTTGCCTAGTCTTGCCTTAAAACTAAAGTCCTCTAATCCTGGCAGCATTCTGGTAAACTTCACCTGCACCCTCTACAAAGGTTCCACATCCTCCCTGCAATGGAACAACTACACATTATTCTCCGAATGCAGCTTAACGAAAGTCCTACAAAGCAGCAACCTGAATTCCTGACTCTTGTACTCAACGTCCCAACTGATAAAGGCAAACATACCATAGGCTTTCTTTTACCATTATCTACTTGTGTTGCCATCTTCAGAGAGCAATGGATTTGGTTCCCAAGATCCCCCTTGTACATTAATGCTGTTAAGGATCTTGCCATTAACTGTATACTTTCCCCTTACATTTGACCTCCCAAAGTGCAACACGGATTAAACTCCATCTGCCATTTCTCCACCCATTCCTGTAGTTGATCTCTATCCAGCCTTCCTTAATAATCGCAATTCCACCAATTTTGGAGTAAACGGCAAATTTACTAACCGACCCATCTACGTTTACACCCAAGTCATTTATCATTTTTATTCAGAGATCCCAGCACAGATCCCCACTGAACTCGTAATGTTACAGACCTCCTGCCAGAATAACACACTCCTACCATAACCATCTATCTTCTCTGGTAAGCCAGCTCAAAATCCCAAATAACAAAATCAGAGTGGAACCCAAGCATCTTAATCTATTGGAATAGTCTGCGATGAGGGACTTTAAAAAATACCTTAATAAAATTGACATCAACAATATCCACTACCCTCATCGATTACCGTCGTCACCTCCTCAAAAAACCTCAATCAAGTTTGTAAGACCCGCTGTGGACATAATATTTAAGTCTGTCCTTAATTGGTCCATTCTCTTCCCAATGTGAGTAAATGCTATCTTGAAAAATCATCTCCAGTAGCTTACCTACCACTAATGTGAAGCTCACCAGCCTATAATTTCCTGGATTATTTCTTTCTCACTTCTATGCAAAGATCTTGCTCAAGGTCCCTGCAATCTCCTCCCTTGCCTCTCTAAATAACCTGGGATAGATCTCATCAATCTCTGGGAAGATATCCACCTTAATGTTCTTCAAGAGCCCCAACACCACTTACTTCTTGATCTCAAAGAATGGTCGGGTTAAATATTTCATCAGTCAAATCTAGAGGTAACAAACATTTACAGGTTAGGCAGAGAGTGATATTTCATCCACATTGTTCACTTTGACCCTCCAAAATGAGGTATTTCACCCAAAATGCACAATAAGGGACCTTCACTAGTACCTTTTTTGTAAATTACCCAGAAGCAGTACATTGCAGATGATATATATAATAAAGCTTCCTCGGCACTACCTGCCAAACACCTCAGATCCAACTTCAATCGTGTAGTCCTGCTTCATTGTGATACTTTCTGTCTGCTGCATCCATTTCCTGTGAACTTTGAATAGAATTTTCTCATTAAACACTTGTATCCTCTCTCCGTGAAGAGAGGATGCAAGTTGCATTGGATAGAGATCAATCTCTTGATCATTAAATCCCAATGATCTGAATTTTCAGAGAGGTCAGGTAAAGCAAATGACGTAGGTTGTTGCCCTGAAAAGTTGACTCCCTTTCTCTTCCCACAGATGTGGACTGACCTGCTTAGTATTTCCAACATTTTGTTTTTAATCTAGATTCCAGCATCTTCATTTTTTTATTTATTGTTTAATAGATATGGGAAATCATGTAGGTGCAAAGGATGGATTGTAACTGTTTGTAGTTTCCAGACCAGAACAAATTGTTCAGATTAGACTTCTCATTTCTCTATCCTTTCAATTCCTTTATCCTTCATCCAAACACCTGTACGATTAGCCTCTATTGTGCTGGAGCTAATCAATACCTACATAGCCTTGACATAATAAAACATCTCAATGCATTTTACAAGAATATAATCGGGTCAGAGGTAAGTGTTAAAGAGCACGGTGAAGACAGGTGAGATGTGGAGGGGAAAATAGAAAAGAAAGGGTCATAGCTGCATAAGCCACAGCTGCCAATGTATAGAAAAAAGGAGAGGGTGTATAAACGAGGTCAGAATTAGAAACATTAACATATCAAAGCAGGTTCGAGAGCCAGTGAAGGTTACAGAGATAGGGAGGGCAATATCATAAAAAAAGCCTTTAAGAAAAGGATTTGTTTTTAGTTGGAGCCCTATCAGATTAGAACTAATGCAGGCCAGTGAACAATAAACAGGAATTTATATTTGGCCTGTTATTGAACAACACCGTTTCTATGGATTCAGCCTACATTCTGAAGATGGGAGACTATCCAGAAAGGCAGTATATAGAAGAAATAGACAAAAGTTACACCAAATTACATCCAAATAATTGGAAGAATCCTCGCCAACAACATCCAAAATGCCAGCCTTAAATATTTGCCTTTCTGGGTCGCAACTGCATTGTGTGAAAGACCCCACTGACACTCTCACCTGCCAGAACCATTGATAAAATGGAGTAAGAGAATAAATAAATTACAAACAGATAATATGTGGAGAGTGGCATCTTAGTCTCTATAATTCAATCCCAACAATAATCTGATCAATGATTGAAACAATTGGGATAACATGAAACAATATACTGCAGCATGAATACCCCATCAATGTGCTATATTATGCTTTTATATTTCAGATTTAACATATATTCCCCTCACAATCCTATTCGAGTATTGTACTGGCCTTGCTGACATCGGGGGTAATAACCTTCTCCCACTGATGTTACATCACGTGCGAGTTAGCTATCCAACCAAGGGATTTCAAACTTGAAGTGGTCCCCATGCCGGGCAGACAGTTTCACAAGAAAAGGAGTCAATCCTCTCAAACCAGGTTATAGCAGCAATTAACTGTCAGGAACTCTGACTGCAGTAAATGTTAATTAAACATGATTTCCCAAACGGTACATTACATTTTCTTCGCCATCCTCCTTCTCCCCATACACAATGATGGGTTACTCCCATCATCACGACACCCTATTGGACTTTGCCCTCTCTGGGCCCAACATGGGTTATTACACACACGTATACACATGCCGAATTCAATTACAAGGCAATCCAGCAAGCAATGGGTTAAACTCCGGCTTCTAGTTCAATGAACACCGAGCAACCTGAACGCTACTTTATATAGCAAGTGTAATGTAAGACCCACCCTTTCAGCGAAGGTAACTGCATCAATTTCAGGGGAATTTGTACATCGAAATCACAATACTGACCGTTTGCTCCAAGTCCGGTACCCCAATGCGAATGATTATAGTGCTCGGCGCAGGATTGTCCATTTGGTGGCCGGTTTTAGCTGCTGTACTTGTTCTAATGGTATGGTAGATCGTGTCCTCTCTGCTGAAACTCTCCTCCTCTTCACCCTCGCTGCAGTTGCAAGGGTTCTGCTGCTGCTCCTCCTCATGTTTCCTGGATGTCGGACTGAGAGGCATGCTCCGTGCACTAACCATCGACATCACATCACTGGGGGGAGACATAGAGAAAAAAAACTAAAACCTTTTGGAAACCCGCGCACACACACACATCCACACGCATCCCCTCGCATGCACATATTCTACACACGTTAATTTATAGATACATATAGATGATACAAGTTCAAACACACGCTTGTGTACAAGTATAGGCATAATCACAATCGTGACGGCAACTAGCATTTATATACTGTAGTTCCTAAAACGTAGTTACCCAAAGGGCTTCATATGAGCGATTATCAAACAAGAATCGGTAGTACATAGGTGGTTGCCCAGTAATTTAACATTTACTCGTTATTGTAGGGCTTTTCACGTATATCCATAAATTATGGGGGCGAATATTTTGTGCACGTGTATATAACCTTGTTACATACATTCTTTCGATGATTATGGGGAGGGGTTTGCTTGTTTTTTCCATGCTTCGAAGCTTTATGAAGTCATATCGGGTAGGTGGCCAAATGCTTATTCAAAGAAGCAATGCCTATTTACAAAGCCTCCTGGAGGTGGAGGTGGAAGTAAAGCTAAAGCAGAGATATAAAGAGAATTCTAATGTCTCCAGCCAAGGCAGCTCAAGGCAGAGCTACCAATGGTTCAGTAATTAAAACAAGAGATACGCCAGGGACAGAAATTATTGCAAAAATGCAAAGATGTTTAAAGATCGGAAAGTTGGAAAGTTTAAAGTAACTGAAAGAACTGAATACATGAAGAAATTTGAAAACAAGATTAAGAATTATATAATATGCACATTTACAGATTTGTTTGTATGCGCACATATACATATACACACAGAATACCTATGTGTATCAGCACATTTACATAACACAATATTTACAAACGCATAATGACTGTATATTACAGGACGAAAGGAAATCATTTGACTGTGCCCCAGAAGTCAGCTCTTTGAAAGACATAGCCAATTAGTTCCTTGTCTGAAATTTCTTACCTTTGAAGTGTCTATTCTTTTCCTTTTTGAACCTGCTTCTAACTTCAGGTGGTGCATTGTAAGTTTAAACATCTCATTAAGTAATGAAAACGTTTCCTGATGCTGCATTTGGTCTTTTAGAAAATCCTCATGAATTATGTTTTCTAGATATTGATCTATTGTCACAATTTCTTCCCACACTTTGCCAAAACATCTCCATGATAGCAAATAGCACTATCAAATCTTCCCTGCTAGAGTTACTCCAGTCTCTCCATACATCTACAATAATTCCATATGATACCAATTTTGTGAATAATCCCAGCATCTTCTCAAGGCCTCCTCAAACAAGTAGCCAAGGGATGACAGAGTACACCAAATAAATGTTAATCAGTGGTTATAAAATTCCAATACAACATTTTTTGCTCTGGTCTTGATTCACAATTTGGATATTTTATTTTTTACTGCCTCTTCATTCCTCCTACTTAAGTATATTACTTTATGTTTGGGCAGAAACGTTGCTATGTTTCTGCCCATTATTAACCAACATTAGAAACGTGAGTAGTCGAAGTGGGCCCTTGAGCTGTCTCCAACATTTAACAAAATAATGTTATTTTTCACATCTTGTGCAGGACAGAGGCACAGGAAAGGCTAGTTGGTATGGAGGGTGTTGTGCGTAAGGTTAATGGACAGAACAGGCAAAAAGCCGGTGAGCAAGGAAGGAGGGTTGGTTTAAACTGCATGTATTTTAATGCAAGGGGCTTGACGGGTAAGGCAGATGAGCTTAGGGCGTGGATAGGTATGAGCAACTGGGACATTGTAGCCATGACTGAAACCTGGTTAAGGGAGGGGCAGGACTGGCAGCTCAATGTTCCGGGGTACAGGAGCTTCAGGAGAGACAGGGGTGAGGGAAAAAGAGGGAGAGTTGCATTGTTGGTTATGGAGGATGTCACAGCTGTGTTCAGAGGTGACATTACGGATGGTTCGTCTAGTGAGGCTATATGGGTGGAGTTGAGGAACAAGAATGAGATGATCACCTTGTTGGGGGTGTACTACAGACCCCCGAATAGTCAACGGGAATTAGAAGAGCAAATGTGCCGGAAGATTGCAGACAGCTGCAGGTCGAATAAGGTTGTTGTAGTCGGGGATTTCAACTTTCCCAATATAGACTGGGAAAATCATAGCGTGAAGGGTTTAGATCGGGTGCAATTCCTCAAAAGTGTTCAGGAGAGTTTTCTTAAATAGTATGTGGAGGGCCCCACACATGAGAGGGCAACGCTGGATCTAGTATTCGGAAATTAGGAAGGGCAAGTTAATGAAGTGTGTGTGGAGGAGCCTTTTGGGACAAGTGACCACAGTTCGATTAGGTTTAAGATAGTTATGGATCGGGACGGAGAGGGTCCATGTGTTAAAATGCTCAACTGGGGTAAGGCCAACTTTGAGGGTATGAGAGAAGGTCTCTCTCAAGTTGACTGGAGCAGGTTATTTGAGGGGAAAGGAACAAGTGGGATGTTTTTAAAAGTGTACTGAAGAGAGCTCAGGATGTGTACGTCCCCGTTAGAGTGAAAGGCAAAGCAGGCAAACGTAAGGAAGCTTGGCTGACGAGGGAAATTGAGACATTAGTCAAAAACAAGAAGGATGCATGGGACAGGTATAGGCAGCTGGGATCAAGTGCATCCCTGGAGGAGTTTCAGGAACTAAGGAGCAAACTAAAAAAGATCAGAAGGGCAAAAAGAGGCCAGGAGATAGCTCTGGCAGGGGTAGCATAAAAGACAATCCCAAAAGATTTTATAAATACAATAGGGGGAAAAGGGTAACTAGAGAGAGAGTGGGACCTCTCAGGAATCAAAGCAGTCACCTCTGTGTGTAGCCACAGGAGATGGACAAGGTCCTCAATTAGTATTTCTCCTCTGTATTTACCGAGGAGAAAGACAGTAGGACGGAGGAAATTGGAGCAGTCACTGGAAGTGTCATGAGAGCAGTCAGGGTTACCATCAAGGAAGTACTGAAGATACTGTCGTATTTGAAGGTAGACAAATCTTCGGGGCCTGATCAGATATATCCGAGGACATTGCGGAAAACTAGAGAGAAAATTGCGGGAGCCCTGTTGAAATTTATGAGTCGTTGTTAAATACAGGAGAGGTGCCAGAGGATTGGAGGGTGGCAAATGTCGTGCCTCATTTCAAGAAGGGCTGCAGGGAAAATGTCAGGAACTATACGTCGGTGAGCTTAACGCCTGTAGTTGGTAAGTTGCTGGAGAGTATTCTGTGGGATAGGATATACATGCATTTGGATGGAAAGGGCTGATTAGGGACAGTGCATGGTTTTGCACATGGGAGGTCGTGATTGATTTTTTTGAAGACGTGAGCAAAAAGGTTGATGAAGGCAGAGCTGTAGATGTTGTGTACATGGGCTTTAGAGTAAGGCGTTCTACAAGGTGCCGCATGGTAGGCTGCTCTGGAAGGTTAGATTTCATGGGATCCAAGGAGAGATAGCTGAATGGATAGCAAATTGGCTCCATGGGAGCAGAGGGTGATGGTGGAAGGTTGCTTCTCAGAATGGAGGCCTGCGACTAGTGGTGTGCCACAGGGTCTGGTGTGGCGGCCCGTTACTGTTTGTCATCTACATCAATGATTTGGATGACAACATACAGGGCAAGATGAGCAAGTTTGCTGATGATACAAAAGTTAGTGGTTTTGCAGACAGTGAAGATGGTTGTGAACGATTGCAGCAGGATCTGGATCGATTGGCCAGGTGGGCAGAGGAATGGTTGATGGAATTTAATACAGAGAAGTGTGAGGTGTTGCATTTTGGGATGTCGAACAAGGGCAGGATCGACACAGTAAATGGCAGGCCTCTGGGTAGTGTTGTAGAGCAGAGGGATCGAGGAGTACAAGTGCATGGTTCCATGAAGGTCGAATCGCAGGTAGATAAGGTGGTCAAAAAGGATTTTGGCACTTTGGCCTTCATCAGTCAGAGTATTGAGTATAGAAGTTGGGAGGTCATGTTGCAGTTGTATAAGACGTTGGTGAGATCGCATTTAGAATATTGTGTTCAGATCTGGGCACCATGTTATAGGAAAGATATTGTCAAGTTTGAAAGGGTTCAGAAATGATTTACGAGGATGTTGCCAGGACTAGACGGTGTGAGCTATAGGGAGAGGTTGAGTAGGTTGTGCCTCTATTCCATGGAGCGTAGGAGGATGAGGGAAGATCTTATAGAAGTATACAAAATCATGAGACAATAGATTGGGTAGATGCACAGTCTTTTAGCCAGAGTATGAGAATCGAGGACCAGAGGGCATAGGTTCAAGGTGAAGGGGAAAAGATTTAATAGGAAACAGAGGGGTAACTTTTTCACACAGAGGGTGGTGGGTGTATGGAACAAGCTGCCAGTGGAGGTAGTTGAGGCTGGGACTATCCCATTGTTTAAGAAACAGTTGTACAGGTACATGGATTGGACAGGTTTGGAGGGTTATGGACCAAGCGCAGGCAAGTGGGACTAGGGTAGCTGGGACATTGTTGGCCAGTGTGGGCGAGTTGGGCCGAAGGACCAGTTTCCACACTGTATTACTCTGACTTTGTGACTCGATGACATCACCTTCACTTTCTTATCCTGTCACCAAATCTTTGATTATCCTGGATTCAAAAAAAAACAATCCGCCGTTAACATATTCAATGACTAAATATCCAAATCTATCTGGAGCTCAGATTTCCAAAAATACATGAGTACAAAATTATTACTGTTAAAGAAGGAACTGCAGATGCTGGAAAATCGAAGGTACACAAAAATGCTGGAGAAACTCAGCGGGTGCAGCAGCATCTATAGAGCGAAGGAAATAGGTAACGTTTCGGGCCGAAACCCTTCTTCAGACTGTCTGAAGAAGGGTTTCGGCCCGAAACGTTACCTATTTCCTTCGCTCTATAGATGCTGCTGCACCCGCTGAGTTTCTCCAGCATTTTTGTGTACCCAAAATTATTACTGGCCTCATTCCTAATTGTCAAACTCATTTTATCCTCTTGTTCTTGCTTCTTTAGCCAAGGAAACAACCTCTCAGCAAAGATTCCCCCACCCTCCCCCATTAAATCATCTGACGTCATCTTTACCTTTATTCCCACCTCCTTTAGCATATCACGAACAAGATTAATTTTGCTGTTATCCTCTACTGTTTACTACTTTCCTATTTTTTAATCTATCTGCAAACTTTAACATTTTGCTAAAAAAGACACAAAGTGCTGGAGTAACTCAGCGGGTCAGGTAGCTAATCTGGAGAACATGGATAGGTGATGTTTCAGGTCAGGACTCTTCTTCAGACTTTATGTTTTGGCATAAAACTAAAAATCTGAGGATGGGTCCCAAACCGAAACATCACCTATCCCTGTTCTCCAGAGATGCTACGACCCACTGAATTAATCCAGCACTGTGTGTCTTTTTTGTAAGTCAGCACCTGCAATTTCTTGTACCTCCTTTGAAATAATGCTGCATAGTCCCAAATCCAAGCAATGTTTTGTTCTCAAAAGGAACAATGGTCCAAACACAGACCCTTGGAGCACAGATGTGAATACTTACTTTTTAATCTATATTGCCACATTCTCTTTGATACTGTGCACTTAAATTTTACTAACGTCTATTACGGATTATTTCATCAAATACTGTTTCAAAGTCCAAAAGCATATCAAATGCATACTAAAACTAACTTTCTCCTTATGTAGGCTCACACAGACATATCCTGCATGACATATATACATTTCACCGGTATACTGAGGCAAAAAATATCTAAGCACACAAATATATTCACAATCATACATACACCTATGCAAATATACTATATAGATACTTATGTATAGATGTATAAATAAATATACATGCATACCCAAATTATATATTTACAGGCGTAACTTTTTATAGGAGGCACAGGGTGGCACCGCTAGCCGGCATCATCGCCAGCAGCGTGTTCGTCCTTTTTTTTGTTTTTTTGTATGTCTAAATGTATGTCTAAATGTATGTTTTAGTGTGTGGGGTGGTGGGGGGGGAATAAGGGGAAACCGTATTTCAGTCACTTACCTCGACGGAGAGGCGACTTTTCTCTTTGTCGCATCTTCGCCCCCCTCGCGGCCCAACAACTGGTTTGAGGCAGCCTTTCTCGGAGACCGGCCCAGAGCATCAGTAGGGATCGCCAGAATAAGTGCTCCGACCGCCGGCCTGCGGACTATAACATCGTGAAGCTGCGGTCTGCGGAGTTTCTAGCCAGGGGCGCGGCGTGCACTTTCCATCGTGGAGCGGGGTGATCCCTTGCTGGGGATCGCCAGAATAAGTGCTCCGACCGCCGGCCTGCGGCCTATAACATCGTGAAGTCGCGGTCTCTGGTGAGAAAGTGGCCGATTCGGGAACTCCAAGAGTGTGTGTTCCGATCCGTCCCGACGTCGGAGTTTCTACCATCCCGACGAGAGGGCTTGTACATCGGGCTGTCCGTAGTGGCGACTACAGAGGGTTAAAGGCCCTGACCATGGTGAACAAAGGAGGAAGATTGACTGAACATTATTGCCTTCCATGTCAGTGAAGAATGTTGATTCCACTGTGGTGGATGTTTATGTTAAATTCTATTGTGTTTTGTGCTCTTTTTGATTAAATGACAATAGATTTTGATTTGATTTGATTTAATTTATTGTCATTGTCTTCAATTAAGAGACAACGAAATTCTCTTTCCCTTACAGTCATACAAAAAATAAAAAATAAAAAACCCACAAAAACACAGAACACAGTAGTCCACCACACAAACATCCCCACAGCGGCACCAAAGTTCCCCACTGTGAGGGAAGGAACCAAAGTCCAGTCAACCTCCTCACTGATGTTCCCCAATGTTCACCCGTGGTCGGGGCCTCCCGAGCACTCCATAGTCGCCGCTATGGGCGGCCGATGTTCAGGCCCTCTCGCCGGGAATGATGGAACCCCGCCGTCGAACGGGAAAACATCCTCAGCGGCCTGGACCTCTGAATCGGCCACCTTCCACTGGAGTCCGCAGCTCCCGATGTCCACAGGCCGCGCTGGGTGGAGATCCGCGCTGGCAACCCTCGGCAAAGGGTCCCAGGACTCCGCGATGTTAAAGTCAGCGCCGCCTGCGTTGGGAGCTCCGCACCCACAGCTCCACGATGTTGGAGCAGCGGCCCAAAACTCAGGAGCTTCAAACGGCGATCCCAAGTAAGGCCTCGCCCGCTCCGCGATATATCAAGCGCTGCGCCGCAGCTGCTGAAGCTCTGATCCGGTCCTGGCAGGAAAGGGGGGGGGGGGGGCCCGAGGACGCGACTAGAATAATAGTCGCATCCTCGCCAGGAAGCGACTGAAGGACGGTTCCCCCCTTACCCTACCGGCTTCCCCCCACATAAAATACTGAAAAAAACACACTCTAAACATAACAAAAAATAAAGAAGACAACCAGACTATGGGCGGAAGCAGCCAGTAACAGCGCCACCGGATGTCCTAGACAATAAACAATAGGTGCAGGAGTAGGCCATTCCGCCCTTCGAGCCAACACCGCCATTCAATGTGATAATGGCTGATCATCCCTAATCAGTACCCCATTCCTGCCTTCTCCCCATATCCCCTGACTCCACTATCTTTAAGAGCCCTATCTAGCTCTCTCTTGAAAGTATCCAGAGAACCGGCCTCTACCGCCCTCTGAGGCTGAGAATTCCACAGACTCACAACTCTCTGTGTGACTAAGTGTTTCCTCGTCTCCGTTCTAAATGGCTTGCCCCTTATTCTTAAACTGTGGCCCCTGGTTCTGGACTCCCCCAACATCGGGAACACGTTTACTGCCTCTAGCGTGTCCAAACCCGCAATAATCTTATATGTTTCAATAAGATCCCCTCTCATCCTTCTAAACTCCAGAGTATACAAGCCCAGGCACTCCATTCTCTCAGCATATGACAGTCCAGCCATCCCGGGAATTAATCTTGTAAACCTACGCTGCACTCTCTCAATAGCAAGAATGTCCTTCCTCAAATTAGGGGACCAAAACTGCACACTAGGGCCCTATACAATAGCAGAAGGAACTCTTTGCTCTTATACCAACTCCTCTTTTGAAGGCCAACATGCCATTCGCTTTCTTCACTGCCTGCTGTACCTGCATGCTGACTTTCATTGACTGATGAACAAGGACCCCCAGATCCCATTGTACTTCCCCTTTTCCCAACTTGACACTATTTAGATAATAATCTGCCTTTCCGTGTTTGCTACCAAAGTGGATAACCTCACATTTATTCACATTAATCTGCCATGCATTTGCCCACTCACCCAACCTGTCCAAGTCACCCTGCATTCTCATACAATCCTCCTCACAGTTCACACTGCCACCCAGCTTTGCGTCATCTGCAAATTTGCTAATGTTACTTTGAATCCCTTCATCTAAATCATTGATGTATATTGTAAATAGCTGCGGTCCCTGCACCGAGCCTTGCGGTACCCCACTAGTCACTGCCTGCCATTCTGAAAGGGACCCGTTAATCCCCACTCTTTGTTTCCTGTCTGCCAACCAATTTTCATTCCATGTCAGCACTCTACCTCCAATACCATGTGCCCTAATTTTGCCCACTAATCTCCTATGTGGGACCTTATCAAATGCTTTCTGAACGTCCAGGTACACTACATCCACTGGCTCTCCCTTGTCCATTTTCCTAGTTACATCCTCAAAAAATTCCAGAAGATTAGTCAAGCATGATTTCCCCTTCGTAAATCCATGCTGACTCGGACCGATCCTGTTACTGCTATCCAAATGTGCCGCTATTTCATCTTTTATAATTCCCTGTTTTCTCTCTCCTGCCTTTCTTAAAAAGTGAGATAACATTAGCTACCCTCCAATCCACAGGAACTGATCCTGAATCTATACAACATTGGAAAATTATCACCAATGCTTCCACGATTTCGAGAGCCACTTCCTTAAGTACCATGGGATGCAGACCATCTGGCCCTGGGGATTTATCAGCCTTCTGTCCCATCAGTCTACCCAACACCATTTCCTGCCTAATGTGGATTTCCTTCAGTTCCTCCATCACCCCAGATCCTCTGGCCACTTGTACATCAGGAAGATTGTGTCCTCCTTAGTGAAGATTCAAAGAAACTGTTCAACTCATCTGCCATTTCCTTGTTCCCCATAATACATTCACCTTTTTCTGTCTTCAAGGGTCCAACTTTGGTCTTAACTAACTTTTTCCTCTTCACATACCTAAAGAAGCTGTTACTATCCTCCTTTATATTCTTGGCTAGCTTACCTTCATACCTTATCTTTTCTCCCCGTATTGTCTTTTTAGTTATCTTCTGTTGCTCCTTAAACATTACCCCATCCTCTTGCTTCCTGCTCATCTTTGCTACGTTGTATTTCTTCTCTTTTATTTTTATACTGTCCCCGATGTCCCTTGTCAGCCACGGTCGCCCCTTACTCACCTTGGAATCTTTCTTCCTCTTTGGAATGAACTGATCATGCACCTTCTGTATTATTCCCAGAAATACCTGCCATTGTTGTTCCACTGTCATCCCTGCAAGGGTACCTTTCCAGTCAACTTTGGCCAGCTGCTGCCTCATGGCTCCATAGTCCCCTTTATTCACCTGTAACACTGACACCTCCGATTTAACCTTCTCCTTCTCCAATTGTAGATTAAACTTGACCATATTATGGTCACTACCTCCTAATGGCTCCTTAACCTCAAGTTCCTTTATCTAATCTGGTTCATTACATAACACTAAATCCAGAATTGCCTTCTCCCTGGTAGGCTCCAATACAAGCTGCTCTAAGAATCCATCACGGAGGTATGTATGGCTGCATGGTACCTCATTTCACTGTACCTTAATTGCTGCATGTTACAAATAAATGTGAACCTTGAACCTAATATATGTTTAAATATAATCCCCGAATGCCAACATCCCTGTGCCTAAACAAATGAACATTTCTAACACCAGAGCAAGCTGTTTGATCCTGGGGTGGCCTCAGAGCTGGGTCATTCTCATCCACTGTTCAATCTTTCCAACAGTGTGTAAAATGACTGACATCAGAAGAGAAATCCTAGATGGATTCTTCATTGGGATCATAGAGCCATACAACATCCCAACTTGCCTGTATTAACCAAAATTATCTAACCAAACTGGTCCCACTTGCCTGCATCTGGTCCATATTCAACAAACCTTTCCTATGCATGTATCTTTCCAAGTGTCTTTTAAATGTCAGAATTATACCCGCCTCCAGCACTTCCTTTGGCATATTCCATATATGCACTACCCTCTGTTTTGAAAAAGTTGCCCCTCACTAAACCTATGCAATCTAGTTTCGGGCTCCCTTGCCCTGAGGAAAACGTTGTAGCTATTCATCTTATCTATGGCCCACCTAATTTTATATACCTTGTGGAGGTCATCCATTAGTCTCCGAGGCTCCAGGAAAATTGGTCATAAGCTATCCCCCCTCTCCTAATCTGTATACATTTGTATATGTAAGTATGTGTACATAAACACACACTGAACTTTTTTTGTTGTCTATTATTTAGTTTACAGTATACTATGTTTACATATTCTGTTGTGCCGCTGCAAGTAAGGATTTCATTGTTCTATCTGGGACATATGACAATAAAACACTCTTGACTCTTATAACTCAAACCCTGCAATACCAGTAATATCCATTTAAATCTTTTATGCACACTTTTTGGTTCAATTACATTCTTCCTACAGCAGAGTGACCATAACTGTACACAGTACTCCAAACATGGCCTTACCAACGTTTGTACAGCCATAACATTGTGTCCCAACTCATAACCCTGAACCATGAAGGCAAGCATGCCATATACTTTTTCACCACCCTGTCTACCTGTGTCACCAATTTCAAGGAACTATGAATCTGCACCACTAGGTCTCGCTGTACACAACATTATCCAGTGTCCTACTATTTACTGTGTAAGTTATTTCGTGGTTTTGCTTCCCAAGATACAACATCTCACATTTATCTGAATTAAACTCAATCTGGTATTCCTTGGCCCATTGCCCCATTCTTTTTCCATGACAGGGATCTCCATTGCAGGTATGAGTAATTTTCCATCTATCTCAGCTAAGATGCATTGGAATTTGTCAAATGTGTTTCGGAGAGTTTCCTCAGTCGATATGTAACGGGTCTGACACATGAGTAAGCAAAGCTTGACCTATTGAGTATTTTTATGAAGTGTCATTGGGCGAGCCTTTTTGGGCCAGTGATCACAGTTCTATTAGCTTTAAAATAGTCAAGGTTAAGGACAGGACTAGTTCACAATTTAAAGTTCCAAATTTGGGCAAGTCCAACTTTGATGGTTTTAGACAAGATTTTGCAAAAGTTTATTGGAGTTAGTTGTTTGCAGGAAAAGGGTGTTTGGAAAATGGGTAATGAGAGTTCAAGCGTAAGACAGGTAGGATTCAGGAACCCTGAATGACAAGAGAAGGTGAGGCTCTGGTCAGGAAAAATGAGGCAAGGGACAGGTTTAAGTAGCTGTGATCAAGTTTATTCTTGGAGGCGTATAGGTGATTGAGGAGCATACTTAGAAAGGAAATCAGGCAAAAGGGGATCATGAGGTAGCTCTGTCGATAAGCCCAAGGAGAATCTAAAGAGATTTTTCAAATATACAAAGAGGAAAGGGATAACTAGAGAGAAAATAAGGGCCCTCAGAAACCAAAGTGGTCATCTGTGTGAAACCATAGAGATGAGCAATGTCCAAAATTGATATTTTTCCTCTGTTTCTTTATTGAGGAAATTTCTGGAAGACCATGGAATTTGGAAGATAATGGAGATGTCTTTTGGACATTCTGTATTACAATTGAGGAGGTGGTGGATGTCCTAAGATATAAGAAGGTAGATAAATCTTCTGGGCTTATCAGATATACATCCAAAGACACTGTGGGATACAAGACAAGAAATTGCAGAAGACCTGACAGATATGTACAAATCATCATTAGACACAGCTAAAGTACCAGAAGACTGGCAGCTGGCTAATGTTATCCCTCTATTTAAGGAGTGCTGCATAGAAAAGTCTGGGAACAATATACCAATAAGCCTAACATCTGTGGGAGGAAAGCTACTGGAGAAGATTTTGAGAGATAAGAGATACGTGCATTTAGAAACACAGAACTTGATTAGAGGCAGTCATCATTGTTTTGTGTGTGTTGGAGATCATGTTTCCAAATGTGATCGAGTTTTTTTGAAGGAGTAACCAAGAAATTGCTGGAAGGTTGTTCTTTGGGCTGGAGTCCTGTGACTAGTGATGTTCCTCATGGATCAGTGCTCGGCCCATTGCTGTTTGTCATCTATATCAACAACTTGGAGGAGCATCTACAAGGATTGATTAATAAGTTTGCAAATGACAATGTAAATGGTATCATAGGCAGTGAAAATAGTTATCAAGAATTGCAGCAGGATTTTGATCACTTTGATAAGTGGGCCCAGGAATGGCTATGTGTTTAATTCAGATAAGTGTGATATTTTGAATTTTTGGAAGTCAAACCACATCAGGACCTTCACTGCAAATGCAGAAGGGTCTTGGAGTACAAGTACATAGTTCCATGAAAGTGATGTCACAGGTAGATTGGGGGTGAAGGTGGTTTTTGGCATGTTGACCTTTAACAGTCATAAATTCATGTTACAGGAGCAGAATTAGGCCATTCTGCCCATCGTCTACTCCGCCATTCAATCATGGCTGATCTATCTTTCCCTCTCAACCCCATTCTCCTGTCTTCTCCCCATAACCCCTGACAGACATACTAATCAAGAATCTGTCAATCTCTGCCTTAAAAAATATCCATTGACTTGGCCTCCACAGCCTTCTGTCGCAATGAATTCAACAGATTCACCACCGTCTGACTAAAGAAATTCCTTCTCATCTCTTTTCTAAAGGTACGTCCTTTTATTCTGAGCCAATGGCCTCTGGTGCTAGACTCTCCCACTCATGTAAACATCCTCTCCACATCCACTCTATCCAGGCCTTTCACTATTCGGTAAGTTTCAATGAGGTGTCCCCTCATCCTTCTAAACTCCAGCAAGTACAGACCCACTGCCATCAATCACTCATTATATGTGAACTCAATCATACCCAGGATCATTCTAGTAAACCAGCACATCCTTCCTCAGGTATGGGGCCAAAACTGTTCACAATACTCCACATGCGGTCTGACCAGTGCCTTCAGCATTGCATCCCTGTTTTTATAATATAGTCCTCTCAAAATAAATGCTAGCATTGCATTTTTCTTCCTTGCTATCAATTTGACTTGTAAATAAACTTTTTGGGAATCCTGTACCAGCACACACAAGTCCCTTTGCACCTCCGATTTTTGAATTCTATCCCCATTAAGAAAATAGTCTCTGCCTATATTCTTACAAGCAAAATACACAACTCCACACTTTGCTACACAGTATTTCATCTTCCACTTCTTTGCCCACTCTCCCAACCCATCCAAATTCTTCTGCAGAGTCCCTGCTTTCTCTACACTAACTGCCCCTCCATCTATCTTTGTATCATCTGAAAACTTGTCCACAGAGCCAATTCCCTCATCCAAATCATTGATATATAACATGAAGAGTAGCAGCCCCTGCACCGAACCATGCAGAACACCGTTAGTCACTGGCAGCCAACCAGGAAAACCCCCCTTTATTTTTGCCTTCTGTCATCCAGCCAATCTGTTATCCATGCTAGTATCTTCCCTCTGATACCATGGGCTGCCATCTTCTTTAGCAGCCTCATGTGTGGCACCTTATCAAAGGCCCTCTGAAAATCCAGATAAACAACATCCACTGACTCTTCTTTGTCTATCCTGCTGTTTACTTCCTCAAAGGCAGGGAATTGAGCATGGAAGTTGGTGTTATGTTACTGTTTTACAGCTGGTAAGGCCACACTTGGAGTTTTGTGTTCAGTTTTGGTCACCCTGCTAATAGGAAAGATACTGAAGATAGACACAAAATGCTGGAGTAACTCAGCAGGACAGGCAACATGTCTGGAGAGAAGGAATGGGTGACGTTTCGGGTCCAGACCCTTCTTCAGACGAAGAAGTGGTCCAGACCCTTCTTCAGACTAGTAGAGTGGATAGGGGAGAACCAGTGGATGTGTTGTATCTGGACTTTCAGAAGGCTTTCGACAAGGTCCCACATAAGAGATTAGTATACAAACTTAAATCACATGGTATTGGGGGTTCAGTATTGATGTGGATAGAGAACTGGCTGGCAAACAGTAAGCAAAGAGTAGGAGTAAACGGGTCCTTTTCACATTGGCAGGCAGTGACTAGTGGGGTACCGCAAGGCTCAGTGCTGGGACCCCAGCTATTTACAATTTATATTAATGAGCTGGATGAGGGAATTGAAGGCAACATCTCCAAGTTTGCGGATGACACTAAGCAGGGGGGCAGTGTTAGCTGTGAGGAGGATGCTAGGAGACTGCAAGGTGACTTGGATAGGCTGGGTGAGTGGGCAAATGTTTGGCAGATGCAGTATAATGTGGATAAATGTGAGGTTATCCACTTTAGTGGCAAAAACAGGAAAGCAGACTATTATCTAAATGGTGGCCGATTAGGAAAAGGGGAGATGCAGCGAGACCTGGGTTTCATGGTACACCAGTCATTGGAAGTAGGCATGCAGGTACAGCAGGCAGTGAAGAAAGCGAATGGTATGTTAGCTTTCATAGCAAAAGGATTTGAGTATAGGAGCAGGGAGGTTCTACTGCAGTTGTACGGGGTCTTGGTGAGACCACACCTGGAGTATTGCGTACAGTTTTGGTCTCCAAATCTGAGGAAGGACATTATAGCCATAGAGGGAGTGCAGAGAAGGTTCACCAGACTGATTCCTGGGATGTCAGGACTTTCATATGAAGAAAGACTGGATAGACTTGGCTTATACTCGCTAGAATTTAGGAGATTGAGAGGGGATCTTATAGAAACGTACAAAATTCTTATGGGGTTGGACAGGCTAGATGCAGGAAGATTGTTCCCGATGTTGGGGAAGTCCAGGACAAGGGGTCACAGCTTAAGGATAAGGGGGAAATCCTTTAAGACCGAGATGAGAAAAAACTTTTTCACACAGAGAGTGGTGAATCTCTGGAACTCTCTGCCACAGAGGGTAGTTGAGGCCAGTTCATTGGCTATATTTAAGAGGGAGTTGGATGTGGACCTTGTGGCTAAAGGGATCAGAGGGTATGGAGAGAAGGCAGGTACGGGATACTGAGTTGGATGATCAGCCATGATCATATTGAATGGCGGTGCAGGCTCGAAGGGCCGAATGGCCTACTCCTGCACCTATTTTCTATGTATCTATGTATCTATGACCTGTAACGTCACCCATTCCTTCTCTCCAGAGATGCTGCCTGTCCTGCTGAGTTACTCCAGCATTTTGTGTCTATCTTTGGTTTAAACCAGCATCTGCAGTTCCTTCCTCAATATAGGAAAGATGCCATTAAGCTGAGAGGATTTACATGGATGGTTTCAGCACTCAAGGACCTGTTAGGCAAGGTTGGGCAGGCTAGGATCTCAATCCTTGCACAGTAATGCACAGTGTTTTTCACAGGAGGCCTATGCTTAAGGCAATAGGAAAATATTTAATAGGAACCTGAGGGGCAACTTTGTCACACAGAGTGTGATGGGATAATGGAACAAGCTGGCAGAGAAAGTAGTTGAGGCAGGTACAATAACAACATTTAAAAGACATTTGGTTAGGTACATAGTTAGGAAATGTTCAGAAGGATGTAGGCCAAGAGGACTAGCATAAATGGGGCTTTTTGGTCAGCAGAAACACATTGGGCCAAATGGCCTGTTTCTGCACCATATGACTTTATGATGTTACTTTGAAATTCAGTGAATGGGTATGCAGTTACGAGCATTATTTTCTCTTTTTATATTACAACGATAGAACATAATATGTATTAGTGATATCAACTAATTTCTGCATTATTATATAATTTACTTACAATTCGTGTTCAATGACTGCTTTGATAGGACAATGGATGTCCTAAAATTATAGGCATGTTTGAGAGACCACAGGCAATGGCTTTGATATAAGCGTGATAGGTACTGGCATGGTGTGACTCGTTTTAATACAGAGAACAAAAGCAATGATAAGAAAAAACATCCTTACCAAAAGAATGGACCTTGTCAAGAGACTGGCGTACTTGAAGAATAAGAATTGAAAAATGAGTTCTGAGAGGGATTAGGTTTGATTGGGAGATTATTCTCTAAGAATAATGGATTTTGATGAAAAACCTTGGTCATTAAGTTGATGGTTTTAGTTGTAAAGTTTGAATAAGGAAGTGATCAGCTTAATTGGACCAGTTTTTTCAAAGATTAAACAAACCTCATTGTAAATTGGAACCATTCTGACAAAGTTTATTCATCTGAAATATGAATTTATTATCTAATCACTATTTACTAGTTGCATTTCTTGCAATAGCTTCTTTTGTATTTGGAAAACAGTAAAACCTGCATACAGTGACACAATATCGAGACAGGATGAATACGATTGTGTGATTTCCCCCCCTCAATTATCCTTGGCATCCACAGTGCTAAGTGATCGTTTTTATGTACATGATGTATATTAAACTATTTTTCGCTTACTACAGTTCTCTTGACGAATCTCTGTTATTATTGGGAGAAGTTAATAAGGTTTATGTTACCTCTGCTGTTTAAACAAACTAATGAGTCAATTGACTTTGTTTGCTGTGCACAAATCCTTTTGTAGTGAATCATTCTTTTAATAAATACTCTATAAAAAAAAAACAGAAGGAAATCTTGGTAAGAGTTTCTGCCTTCCCAATATCACACAAACAATCTGCACCTCATCCTAAAATTGAGTCAAGAAATCCTTGAGGATGACGTGGACTCAATTTTAGGATGAGGTGCAGATTGTCTGTGTGATATAGGGAAGGGAGAAACTCGTGAGATGATAAAAAGTTTTCTATGTGCGGTTGATATGTATGTGTTCTCTGTGAAGAAGTAGTTATGGAAACAGACAGGAGACTAGATCTAGCAATATTCTTTCTCACTTGGAACTACTTTTGCATTTCTTTCATTCTCTGCTGCTCTTCATGAATCAGTTCATGGATCAAATGTGTGGTATGGGCACTGAAAAAATTGAACATAATAATATAATAATTTCCTTACCAGCCATCAGGTCCATGCCGACCACCGATCAGCTTTTCACACTAGTCTTATGTCATCCCATTCCCTACACACTAGGGGCAATTTACAGAGACCAATTAACCTACAACCCTGCACATCTTTAGGATGTGGGAGGAAACCAGAGCACTCGGTGAAAACCCACGCGATCACAAGGGGTATGTGTAAACATTCTACAAGCTGTGCCACTATGCCGCTTTAGTGGAGTGTGGAGTCGCAGAATAATTGTCAACCACAAAAAAACACCTTTGACAATCCTAAAATAATCTTGAAAATTATAATAACTAAATTAATCATTGAATAAAGTAGTATAATTGGATTAATTAAAGTGAATAAATCTTCTTGAGCTCGTTTTATGCACTGAGTTAATCTGAGGCACAATATATCCATTATATTTTGGGGCAAGGACAGAAGCTTGTTTGATACTGATCAAACAAGTATAAGGGGTGGGGGATTGCAACCTTCACGTGGTCCGCCCTGTTTCGACTAATGCAATCAACCCGACGTGCACAATCAAACAAGATCAAATAGAACAGGTTGACCTCAACTTTAGGCTGTGCACGCCATACGCAAGAAGAAGAAGAAACAAGTATAAAAAACGTTGCCTATTTCCTTCGCTCCATAGATGCTGCCTCACCCGCTGAGTTTCTCCAGCATTTTTGTCTACCTCCTGAAATGACTCTGTTTCAAATTAAAAGATTACCTGTAGATACAGAAAAATATTCAAAGATATGCTCAGTGTTTCCCTGGAAAAATGCCAACATCCCCACTGGCTTCTGGTAATACTGATTGTTGATTGTTCCCAGGTGGAAATATCACTGAATTTGTCTTTGATCAACCACATTGAGGGTACAGCCAAGATAGCACACCAATGCGTCTACTTCCCCAGAAGACTCAGGAAGTTTGGCATGTTTCCAATTTCTTACCAATTTCTACAGATGTACTGTAGAAAGCATCATATCGGCATGCATCTACACTGCATGCATTTAACAACTACACGGCTCAAGATCATAAGGAATTGCAGAATTGTGAATGTAGCTCAGTCTATGACACAAACCAGCCTCCAACTCACCACCTCATAGATGCCAGCTGCACTTCACACTGCCTCAGGAAAGCAGCCAGGATATTCAAGGACCATTTACACCACAGTCATTCCCTCTTCTCCCCTCTCCCCTCTCCCCTCTCCCCTCTCCCGTTGGACAGAAGACACAAACTGGGTTCAATAATGACCAACCCCACTCACCCACTCCATGCCCTGAAGGTGATTAAGAGCAGCATCTTCAGTCAGAGGCTGATTGCACCAATGTGCAAAACTGAGAGATATAGGAAGTCTTGTATACCAGCTGCTATAAGGTTTTATAATGCACAAAAATAATTTTGCATTTTTTAGTATTCATTCATTGTATTTAACTTATTAAGTATGGAAGCTATCTGAGGAAATGTGTGGTGTTATGTCTGTCTTGAAGCTGTTGTGGCACTGTAATTTCCTGTAAAGGATTATTAAAGGATCTATCTATCTATCTATACAGAAGCTATGAAGCACATACAACCTGATTCTTCCCCGCATTTATCAGATTAATGATGGGAAGAAGGTGGGGTGGGGGGGGGGGGGGGAGGGAGGAGAAGAGGTGAGGATAAAACAGATGAGAACCAATATCCTGGCAGGCTGGTTTGCTAGTGCTACTTAGTGGAGTTTAGGCTGAATTGGTAGAGGAACGAGATCCAATGCAGGACTGAAGTAGGTGAGGAGCTGGAAGATCAGTTGGTATGGAAGATGATGATAGCAAGTTCAGTAGACAGGATTGGCAGGAGCAGGACAGGGAATGAGATAGGGCTGTTGTATTAAATTGCATTTATCTCAATTTGAGAGACCTGACGATGTTCTCAACTATTGTCTACTTTGAAGAGGTTCTCCTCCTCTCTCTGACAGGAGTTCAGTGTGACCCTTTCTCATTGCTACCCTTCTGTGATTTCTGCTACTTTCCTGCTCTATGACCATGTTCTGAATTGGACTTACAACTACCACCATGTGTGTTTCCTCAACACTTGCCTGCGCCACCATCTTATGCATTGTGGCTTCCAGCTCAGGTTCCTGGCCTCTCAGTTTGGGCCCAACCAGGATTTAAGGTACCTCACTCAACCCTTCACTTCTCACAACAGTTCTCCTTCCGTGCCCTGCGTTCTACACTGGCCGCCATTTGCCAGCAGGCCCTTGCTCTAACTCTCCCGAACCTCCAGGAATCTAAAGAAGGACCCCAACCCAAAATGTCACCTCTCCATGTTCTCCAAGGATGCTGCCTAACCCGCTGAGATACTCCAGCACTTTGTGAATTTTGTAAACCAGCATCTGCAGTTCCTCGTTTTTATACTTTATTAGCTTTAAAATGATTATGGACAATGACAGGACAGGCTCACTAATTAAAGTTCTGAATTGAGACAAGGTCAATTTTGTTGGCATGGGGCAGGAACATGCTAACTTTGATTGGTGGAAGATGTTTTTGAGAAAAGGGATGGCCAGAAAGAGGAATGCTTTTAAAAGAGTGATAGATAGAGTTATAAAATCTTACAGTGGGGAAACAGTCTTACAGTGGGTCCAACTTACCCACACCAGCAAACATGTCAAATTACACTTGTCCCACCTGCCTGCATTTGACCCACATCCCTCTAAACATGTCCTATCCATGTACCTGTTTAAATGTTTCTTAAACGTTGCGATAGTACCTGCCTCATCAACCTCCACCGGCAGCTCGTTCCATACACCTACCACCCTTTGTGTGAAAATGTTACCCCTCAGGTTCCTATTAAATCTTTTCCCCCCTCACCTTAAACCTATGTCCTCTGGTTCTCGATTCCCCTACTTTGGGTGAGAGACTGTGGGTCTACCCGATCTATTCCTCTTGTGATCTTGTACACCACACTATAAGATCACCACTCATCCTCCTGCGCACCAAGGAATAGAGTCCTAGCCTGCTCAACCTCTCCATATAGCTCAGGCCCTCGAGTCCTGGCAACATCCTTGTAAAATCTTCTCTGCATCCTTTTCCAGCTTGATAACATCGTTCCTATAACATGGTGCACAAAACTGAACAAAATACTCTAAATGCTGCCTCACCAACTCCTTATACATTTGCAACATGACCTCTCAACTTCCATACTCAATGCTCTGACTGATGAAAGCCAATGTGCTAAAGGTTTTTTGACCACACTATCTACCTATGATGCTACATTTAATGAAATATGCACCTGCGCTCCTGGATCACTCTGCTCTACAACACTCCCCAGTGCCCTACCATCCACTGTGTAGGTCTTGCCCATGTTAGTTCTCCCAAAATGAAACACCTCACATTTCTCTGTATTAAATTCCATCAACCTTTCCTCAGCCCACCTGCTCAACCGATCAAGATCCTGAAGCAATTTTTTACAACCATGTTTACTATCTACAATACCAGACAAGATTCACTCAAACTACCTAGCGGATACTCCATGAGACAACTAACTCAGTCCTTTGTTCCCGATACATACAGTACATTCGGAAAGTATTCAGACCCCTTCATCACCAAACAGCAGTTGGGGAGGTTGGGGTAAGCATCAAGCAAGAAATTAGGGATACGTGTAGCAAAGGTACAGCAGTTATCATGGGTGACTTTAATCTACATATAGATTGGGCCAACTAAATTAGTAGCAGCGCTGAGGAGGATTTCCTGGAATGTATACGGGATGGTGTAGTGATATCACAAGGACTACTTTGTTTGCCCGTGTAGCAACATGTATATGTGAGAATGACGTAACATGGGCAGGGCACTCTGGTTCCAGACGGCCGTGAATAAACAAAGCCTTGATTTATGCTCAGCTTCAAACTCCTAAATACGTGTACTTGTGGTCATTCCAGAGTCATAACAATGGTATAACAGATACCGGACCATGAAGTACAACAGATGGTTTTTTAAACCAATATGTAAAAGAACCAACTGGAGGTCAGGCCATCTGAGACTGGGTATTGTGTAATGACAAAGGATTAGTTAGCGATCTTGTTGTACAAAGCCCCTTGGGCAACAGTGACCATAATATGGTGGAATTCTGCATTTGGATGGAAAGTGACATGGTTAATTCAGAAACTCGGGTCCTGAACTTAAAGAGAGGAGAATTTGAAGGTACAGTGCATTCAGACCCCTTCACTTTTTCCACATTTTGTTAAGTTACAGCCTTATTTTAAAATGGATTAAATTCATTTTTTTAATCATCAATCTACACACAATACCCCAGAATAAAGAAGCAAAAACTGGTGTTTAGAAATTTTTGCAAAGTAATTAAAAAGAAATAACTGAAATATCACATTTACATAAGTATTCAGACCCTTTGCTATGACATTCAAAATTGAGCTTAGGTTCATCCTGTTTCCATTATTATCCTTGAGATGCTTCTACAACTTGATTGGAGTCCACCAGTGGTAAATTAAATTGATTTGGACATGATTTGGAAAGGCACACTTCTGTCTATATAAGGTCCCACATTTGACAGTGCATGTCAGAGCAAAATCCAAGCCATGAAGAGGAAGGAATTGTCCGTAGACCTCCAAGACAGGATTGTGTCGAGACACAGATCTGGGGAAGGGTATAAAACAATTTCTGCAGCATTACAGGTCTCGAAGAGCACAGTGGCCTCCGTCATTCTTAAATGGATGAACTCGGGAACCACCAGGACTCTTCATAGAGCTCGCCGCCCAGCCAAACTGAGCAATCGGGGGAGAAGGGCCTTGGTCAGGTATGTGACCAAGAACCCGGTGGTCACTCTGACAGAGGTTCAGAGCTCCTCTGTGGAGATGGGAGAACCGTCCAGAAGAACAACTATATCTGCAGCACTCCACCACTCAGGCCTTTATGGTAAAGTGGCCAGACGGAAGCCACTCCTCAGTAAAAGGCACATGACAGCCCGCTTGGAGTTTGCCAAAAGGCATGAGAAACAAGTCTCTGATCTGATGAAATCAAGATTGAACTCTTTGGCCTGAATGCCAAGCATCACGTCCGGAGGAAACCAGGCTCCGCTCATCACCTGGCAAATACCATACCTATGGTGAACCATGGTGGTGGCAGCATCATGCTGTGGGGATGTTTTTCAGCGGCATGAACTGGGAGACTAGTCAGGATTGAGGGAAAGATGAACAGAGCAAAGTACAGAGAGATTCTTGATGAAAACCTGCTCCAGAGCATTCTGGACCTCAGACTGCGACGGTGGTTAACCTTCCAACAGGACAACGACCCTAAGCACACAGCCAAGACAATGCAGGAGTGGCTTCGCAACAAGTCTGTGAATGTCCTTGAGTGGCACAGCCAGAGCCCGGACTTGAACTCGATCGAACATCTCTAGAGGGACCTAAAAATAGCTGTGCATCGACACTCCCCATCCAAACTGACAGAGCTTGCGAGGATCTGCAGAGAATAGGAGAAATTACCCAAATACAGGTGTGCCAAGCTTGTAGCGTCATACCCAAGAAGACTTGAGGCTTTAATCGCTGCCAAAGGTGCCTCAACAAAGTACTGAGTAAAGGGTCTGAATAGTTATGTAAATGTGATATTTCAGTTATTTCTTAATTACTTTGCAAAAATTTCTAAACACCTGTTTTCGCTTTTTTTATTATGGGGTATTGTATGTAGATTGATGATAAAACAAAATGAATTTAATCAATTTTAGAATAAGGCTTTAGCGTAACAAAATGTGGAAAAAGTGAAGAGGTCTGAATACTTTCTAAATGCACTGTATGGACATCTCAGTTACAACAAATTTTGTCCATATGACCAAAATTCAGTACAAAGTGGTTAATAATAACCAGGGTAACTGTGATTAGGTAACTTCCCAATTTGATTTCAGTCTCTACTCGTCCTGAGTATTTATGAATGGACGTCCTGCTTATATAGAATTTGGATACAACAAGCAGAGAATTGTGTGACTTCTCCATTCATGATCGCTGTATTTATGCCCTATCATTAATGAATTTAGACACATAAAAAATGACATGGGCCTATCAGGTCCATGTCAGTAACTAGAAGAGCAGTTCCATCAGTTTCATCACCCCTCTTCTCATTTTCCTAGAGCCATATAGTTTATTCTCCACCACATGGCCACCCACTCCCTTACACTATCTCCTCAACTTACCTACACTGAGGAGTAATTGACAGTAGCTCATTAATCTGCAAAGAGAGATTTGAGATGAATTGGAGCCGCCAATGGAAGTCCACATGGTCATGGGGAAAATGTACAAACGCCACACAGAAAGCACTCGAGTGATCCAGTAGTAACTGATCGAACTTTGTATTTGTAAGGAGACTGTCTATTTCGATCTCCAGAACATCACTTGATTCTGCCCCTTCTCTAGCACATTTGCTGCTGCAATGTTCCTCCATGCATTTGTTATTGCCAGGTTTGATTCCTGACTTTTAACCAGAGTTAGGGTGAGAGCAGCAGTCATTCGGTCTGCTGTGTCAGGCCTGACTCTGAGGTACAGCCAGGAAGGGAAAAGTCAGACAGAGCCATAGTGATAGGAAACTTGTTTGTTAGGGGATCAGACAGGAGATTCTGTTGCTGCAAATGACACTCAATGACGGTGCATTGCATTCCTGGTGTGAGGGTCGAGGATGTCCCGAACTGTCTCAGAACATTTTCAAGGGGAAAGGCGAGCAGCTGGAACTCATTGTGCATGTTGGCTCAATTGACATAGATAGGAAAAGTGCTGAGGTCCCTCAATGTGAATGTATAGAGTTAGGCAGAAGATTATAAAGAGGACCCTGGGAGTAGTAATCTCCAGATTATTCCTGGTGCCAGGTAGTAAAGAGCGTAATAATAATAAAACAGATGAATATGTGGCTCAGGAGTTGGTGCAAGGGGCAGCAATTCATATTTTTAGACCATTGGGATCTCTTCCGATGCAGAGGTAACCTATACAAGAGGGATGGGTTGCATCTGAACTGGAGGGAGATGAATATCCATGCAGGGAGGTTTGCTGGTGCTCCTGGGTAGGCTTTAACCTAGAGAGGCCAGAGGTTGGGAACTAGAATAGCAGGTCAAAAATTTTAAGGTGTGATGGGATGGTAGAGGTCAGGACCAGTAAATGTCAAAGGAAAGACAGGTGAAGGAATATGGTGACGCTGATGGACTGAAATTTATTTATTTCAATGCAAGGAATACTGTGGAGAAAGCAGATTAACTTAGAACCTGCTGGATCAGTGCTTGGGATTATGATGTTGTGGCCATTGCATAAAAGGGGTTTGCGAGAGGTACATGACTGGCCACTCAATGTTCCGGGTTTCAATGTTTCAGACATGATCAGGGGTCATAGAGTCGTACAGTGCGGAAACAGGCCCTTCGACCCAACTTGCCCATGCTGACACTAGTCCCACCTGCCTCTTTGGTCCATATTCATCGAAACCCATCCTATCCATGTACTTAGCCAAATATTTTTTAAACGTTGCGATAGTACCAGCTTTAACCAAATCCTCTGGCAACTCGTTCCATATACCTACCACCTTTTGTATAAAAAAGTTGCCCCTCGGGTTCCTATCAAATCTTTCCCCCCTCACCTTAAACCTATGTCCTCTGGTGATTGATTCCCCTACTCTGGTTAAAAGACTGTACATTTACCCTATCTATTCCTCTCTTGATCTTATTTACCTCAATAAGTTCACCCCTCATCCTCCTGCGCTCCAAGGAATAAAGTCCTAGCCAACTCAACCTCCCATAGCTCATGCCCTCTAGTCCTGGAAAATCTCATAAATCTTCTCTGCACCCTTTCCGTCTTAACAACATCTTTCCGAAAACAGGATAACCAAAACTGAACTGAATACTCTAAATATGGTATTTTACCAAAGTCTTAAACTGAACATACTAACCTCCCAACCTTGATACTCAATACTCTGACTGACGAAAGCCAATGTGCAGAACCGTTCTTGGCCACCCTCTCTAGCTATGATGCTACTTTCAAGAAACTATGTACTTACACTCCTCGATCCCTCTGCTCTGCAACAGACCAGAGAGCCCTGCCACTCCCTGCGTAGGTCCTGTCCTGGTTAGACTTCCCAAAATGCGACACTTCACACTTCTCTGTATTAAACTCCATCAACCATTCCTCAGCCTACCTGCCCAAACAATCAAGATCCTGCTGCAAATTTTTGACATCCATCCTCGCTAACTACAATACCACCCACTTTAGTGTCATCTGCAAACTTACAAATCATGCCTTGGATGTTCTCATCCAAATCATTGATGTAGATGAGAAACAGCAATGGGCCCAGCACTGAACAGTGAGGCACGTCACTAGTCACAGGCCTGCAATCCGAAAAACAGCCTTCCAGTATCACTCTCTTATTCCTTCCATGAAGCCACTTTTCTACCCTGTCGCCTAACTCTTCTTGGATCCCATGCAATCTAACCTTCCAGAGCAGCCTACCACACAGAATCTTGTCAAATGCCTTGCTGAAATCTACATAGACCTCTACAGCTCTGTCCTTATCAATCTTTTTGGGAGGGAGGCAAAGGACATGGAGGAATTAATGGCATGTGTACGAAGGAACTGCAGATCCTGATGTAAACCGAAGATAGACACAAAAAGCTGGAGTAACTCAGCAGGACAGGCAGCATCTCTGGAGAGAAGGAATGGGTGACGTTTCAGGTCGAGACCGTCTGAAAAAAAATACCGAAACGTCTCCCATTCCTTCTCTCCAGAGATGCTGCCTGTCCCGCTGAGTTACTCCAGCTTTCTGTGTCTATCTACAATTAATGGCATGACCCTCAGCAGCGTTGATATACAGATGGATCTAGGGATCCAAATCCATAACTCCCTGAAAGTAGATAGAGTAGTAAAAAGGGCATATGGTATGCTTGCTTTCAGAGGTTGGGGCATTGAGTATAACAGTCAGAAAGTCATAATGCAGCTTTATAGGACTTTGATTAGGCCGCATTTGGATTATTACGTGCAGTTCTTGTTGCCCCATTACAGGAATTATGTGGAAGCTTTGGAGAGGGTGCAGAGGAGGTTTACCAGAAAGATGCCTGGATGAGGGGTATAGGCTGAAGGGAGAGGTTAAAAAGACTTGTCATTTTCTCTGAAACATCGGAGGCTGTGGGGAAACTTGACAGAGGTACATAAAATTATGAGAGATCATAGATAGTGTAGAGTCAGAACCTTGCTCAAAACCATTTAGTTTACCTACAACTCAGACACCACTTGCACAGCTTGTAGAGCTACTGTCTCACAGTGCCAGAAACCCAGGTTAGATCCTGACCTTGGATACTGTCCATTTGGAGTTTGCACATTCTTTCTGTGATTGCATGTTTCTCCTCCGGATGCTCCGGTTTGCTCCTACATCCCCAAAACATGTGGATCTGTAGGGCTAAAGACCTTTTGCTCCCCAGTGTGTAGGAAGAGGATGAGAAAAGGGGATACCAGAATGAGTGTGAACAGGTGATCAATGGTTGGTGTGGGCTCAGTTGGCCGAAAGACCTGTTTCCATGCTGCATCTCTAAACTAAACCAGCCAGTCATGCTACTATTCTGTTCATTCGTAATTACTATGAGCGCCAACCTATATTGGTTTCCTGTTTATCAATGCCTTGATTTTAGAATTATCATCCTTGCTTTCTAATAGAAGATTTGCCACTTGCTTTTTCTGTAATCTGTTCCAACCCTACAATTCTTGAACCAAGTTTTTTGAGCTGTTCTAATTCTTGGCTGTTCCTCATCCCTGTGTTTAAATGCTTCACCATTGTCTTTAATTGCTGAAAACCTAAGATTTGGGATTTAATCTCCGCCTTTCAACCAAATATTTTGACCAAGCGTTTGTCACTTGCTTTAGTGTGCAGCTCAGCAACATTGTGTTTGAAATGTTTCTATGCTTCGGCATGTTTCACTATTTAAAGACACAAAACTGATGTAAACTGTGGATGTCAGTCCTATGGTACTAATTAACAGTCCATAATGACCAGCAGTGGTATCAGAACATGATCTGTGTATCATTGACAACTGATCAGCAGTAGAGTTACATAGTATGAAATGATCTTGAACTAATTTACAAGTCAATGCTGATTATCGATGACAACTCATTGCTGTATGGTGGTACCAGTTCAGTGGTCCCTGTCACTATTAGACTGTTTTTGTTCTCTATCTGGTGTTATATGACCTCATTCAATGCTCCTTGATAAATCCTGATCGCAATCTGATGGTGGATATTGGCAATCTGATGATTGATGTTCACTATCTAATGGCTCCTGATCACTATCTATTGGCTTATAAAACTATTTGACAGCCAGTCATCAATCAAAAGCACATGATCACAAATAAAGTAGTCCCCTGCTCACTATCCAATGACTCTTGTTCACTTTCTGATATCTCTTAATTATTAGCCATTGACTCTTGATCACAATTCAATAGTTCCTTATTCTTATCTCATTGTTCCCAATCACTATCCAATACCCGGTTAATACATTATGTCACACATCATTTCCAGTGATACTTTACCTCATAATCTAAAAAATAAAACATGTGGAGAAGAAGCTGGCATTGAAAAATCTGTGATTTACCAATGTAAAGAAACCATCTTCAGAAAAACAGGTCTGGAAGGATGTGTTATGGACGCTTCTTCGAAAGCTGCTCACTGATCCATGGACAGCTATCACAGAATATTTTACAGTGAAGAGCTGAACAAATCCTTTTCAGCAAACCTTCTGGTAAATTGTCATTGAAGCGAAAATAAATTTAAATTCAATACAGGTGCAGGAAGTGATATAACCTGGACATCCATTGTTGGAACTTAGATCAGGTTCTGTTCCCCCATCCTCTCTGTCCAACAATACTATCTTTCCCAAAGCCTTCTGTGGTCTCATCCCTTATTAATCCATTATTCAAGACCAATACTTCCCCCAAGATATGCACTGTATTGGCTTTTTATACATCTCAAAATTCCATTACTCCACTGCTAGTTACTATACCTGGAATGCTAGCCTTAAACCTCTCCACCCTTCTGATTCTCTCTACTTATAAGATGAGTGTTTTAAATCTACCTCTTTAAACTGACACTTCCTCATCGACAGACCAAAATAGGTATGAATTAGCAATAACACTTCCTCTTTGGTAACCATCAGCATAGGAGTACCTCAAGACCTCAAGACTATGTGTTCAGTTCACTACCCTACTCATTCTATACTGTAGCTAGACCTAGTTCTAATGCCATATTTAAATTTGCTGATGGTACCACTGTATGAATAACAGGTATTGATGAATCAGAGCAGAGGAGGGGGATTGAAAATATGATTGAATTATACCATAACAACAATCCTCCTTTCAATGGCAGCAAGACCAAGGAGTTGGTTGTTGACTTTAGAAGGGGAAAGCCAAGGTTTCATGAACCTATCTGCATTGGTGGGATGGTAGTGTAGAGAGACAACAGCTTCAAGCTCTCTTAAAGTTCTACAGTTGTACGGTAGAGAGTATACTGACTGGTTGCATCATGGCCTGGTTCGGCATCTTGAATACCTAGGAACAAAGGAAATTACAGAGCGTGGTAGGCACTGACCTCCACATTATCAAATGTGGAAGTAGGGTATTGGATCAAGGGGGTAGGGTATTGGATCGAGAACTAGTTGGCAGACAGGAAGCAAAGAGCAGAAATTAACGGGTCCGTTTCAGAATGACAGGCAGTGACTAGTGGGTGCCGCAAGGCTCGGTGCTGAGACCCCAGTTATTTACAATATATATTGATTTAGACGAGGGAATTAAATGTGACATCTCCAAGTTTGCAGAGGGATCCATAGGAGGAAATGCCTCAAAGACCCACATTACTCTGGCCAAACTCTCATTTCACTCCTACCATTGAGAATGTGGTATGGGAGCCTGAAAAACATGACTTCCAGGTTCAAGAATATATTCTTCCCAACAATCATCAGGTTCTAGAACACAACACAACACTAATCTCAACAATGAACTTCTTTGGGCCATGTTTAGTTGCACTAAAGACTTTGGGGTTTTGCACAAGTATTGTAGTTATTAATTTATTGATATTTAGTACATATTGTATTATCTCTGCGTATTGTGTTTACAGGTCTGCAATACTGCCGCAAGTAAGAATTTCATTGTTCTGGTTAAAGAGATTAATATAATGTACTCACATGGAATGATAAAAGACTTATCAATCATTTCATTAGACGCAGAAAAAGCATTTGACCAAGTAGAATGGAAATATCTTTTTACAGTATTGCAAAAATTTCAACTAGAAGCCGACTGCCAGAATACTGACTAATCAAACACTCTCACCTAAATTTCAATTATCCAGGGGCAATAGACAAGGGTGTGCATTATCACCTGTGTTATTTGCCCTTGCGATCAAACCCTTAGCTGAAAGTATAAGACTACATCCGAACATTCATGGTTATAATATTAAATATTCTAATAATAAGATATCGCTGTATGCAGACGATGTACTATTATATATTACCAACTCCCAATTTAGTATTCCAAACATACTAAATCTTATAGAAGAATTCGGCTCCTTTTCAGGGTATAGAATAAACTGGAACAAAAGTGAAATAATGTCGATAAAACCTCAAGACCCGACACACCTTCTAAATTTTCCCTTTAGAATTGCTACGGAAAAATTTAAATATCTTGGAGTTTACATGACTAGAAAATACCCTTTGTTATTTCAAGCAAATTTTCCACCATTAATCACCAAATTAAATGCCCTTATTCAATTTTGGAAAACACTTCCGATCTCCCTTATAGGTAGAATAAATGCCATAAAGATGAACTTCCTTCCACAAATCCTGTACCTATTTCAATCAATACCGATTTTTCTCCCTAAAAACTTTTTTTTTTAAACTCAATTCTGCGATTACAAACTTTATCTCGGATTACAAAACTCACAGAATTCACAAACGACATTTATGTAAACCTAAAGAAATCGGCGGACTGGCTTTCCCTAATTTTCTTTATTATTACTGGGCAACGAATATTAAAAATTTAATCTATTGGATGGACGATACATGCCAACAGGTTGGCTAATAATGGCGAGGGAAGATTGTTTGCCTTTTAATATAGGCGCGATTCTTCTCTCTCCAATAAATCTGAAGAAATCAGCACATAAATTGGCCAGAGGAAGCAGCAAACCGGAGGACTGGGAGAAATGTAGAACTCAACAGAGGAGGACAAAGGGATTAATTAAGAGGGGGGAAGAAAAAGCATGAAAGAAAGCTTGCTGGGAATATAAAAACTGACTGTAAAAGCTTTTTTAGTTATGCAAAAAGGAAAAAATTAGTGAAGACAAATGTAGGTCACTTACTATCAGGTGAATTTATAATGGAAAACAAGGAAATGGCAGAACAGTTAAATGAGTACTTTGGTTCTGTCCACCAAGGAAGACGCAAACAATCTTCCAGAAATACTAGGGGACCGAGGGTCTAGTGGGAGGGAGGAACTGAAGGGAATTCACATTAGTCAGGAAATGGTGTTAGGCAAACTTGGGACTGAAGGCAGATAAATCCCCCGGGCCTGAGGGTTTGCATCCCAGAGTACTCAAGGAGGTGGCCCTAGAAATCGTGGATGCATTGGTGATCATTTTCCAATGTTCTCTCAACTCTGGATCAGTTCCTGTCGACTGGAGGGTAACCAATGGAACTCCAATTTTTAAGAAAGGAAGGAGAGACAAAATGGGGAATTATAGACCAGTTAGCCTTACATTGGTAGTGGAGAAGATGCTTGAGTCGGTTATTAAAGATGTTATAGCAGCACATTTGGAAAGCAGTGACAGGATCAGTCACAGTCAGCATGGATTTATGAAAGGGAAATCATGCTTGACTAATCTGGAATTTTTGAGGATGTAACAAGTAGAATGGATAAGGGAGAGCCAGTGGATGTGGTGTATCTGGACTTTCAAAAAGCCTTTGACAAGATCCCACACAAGAGATTAGTGTGCAAAATTAGAGCACATGGTAATGGGGGTAGGGTGTTGGATCGAGAACTAGTTGGCAGACAGGAAGCAAAGAGTAGAAATTAACGGGTCCTTTTCAGAATGACAGGCAGTGACTAGTGGGGTGCCGCAAGGCTCGGTGCTGAGACCCCAGTTATTTACAATATATATTGATTTAGACGAGGGAATTAAATATGACATCTCCAAGTTTGCAGATGACACAAAGCTGGATGGCAGTGTGAGCTGAGATGAGGATGCTGTGAGGCTGCAGGGCGACTTGGATAGATTGGGTGAGTGGGCAGATGAATGTCAGATGCAGTATAATGTGGATAAATATGAGGTTATCCACTTTAGTGGCAAGAACAGGAAGACAGATTCTTATCTGAATGGTAGACAAACACAAAATGCTGGAGTAACTCAGCGGGACAGGCAGCATCTCTGGAGAGAAGGATTGGGTGACGTTTCGGGTCGAGACCCTTCTTCAGACTGATGTCAGGGGAGTGGGTGGGACAGAGATAGAATGTAGTCAGAGACAGTAAGACTTGTGGGAGAACTGGGGAGGCGATGGAGAGAGAGGGAAAGCAAGGGCTATTTGAGTTAATAGGAAAAGGGGAGGTGCCACGTGACCTGGGTGTGCTTGTACATTAGTCACTGAAAGTAAGAATTCTCCAAATTCTGCTAGCCCTTGCTGTCCCCTCCCCTTCATCAGCCCTCTGGTTGTCTCCTCCCCTCCCCCAGCCCTCAGGCTCCTCCTCCGCATTTTTCCTTTTTTCCTTTCTTCTCCCCACCCCCTATCAGTCTGAAGAAGGGTTTCGGCCCGAAACGTTGCCTATTTCCTTCGCTCCATAGATGCTGCTGCACCCGCTGAGTTTCTCCAGCATTTTTGTGTACCTTCGATTTTCCAGCATCTGCAGTTCCTTCTTTAACACTGAAAGTAAGCATGCAGGTGTAGCAGGCAGTGAAGAAAGCTAATGGCATGTTGGCCTTCATTGTGAGGGGATTTGAGTTTAGGAGCAAGGAGGTCCTACTGCAGTTGTACAGGGCTCTGGCGAGACCACACCTTGAATATTGTGTGGCATTTCGGTCTCCTAATTTGAGGAAGGACATTCTTGCTATTGAGGGAGTGCAGCGTAGGTTCACCAGGTTAATTTCCGGGATGGCGGGACTGACATATGATGAAAGAATGGGTCGACTGGGCTTGTATTCACTGGAATTTAGAAGGATGAGAGGGAATCTTATTGAAACATAAAATTCTTAAAGGATTGAACGGGCTAGATGCAGTAAAAACATTCCCGATGTTGTGGGAGTCCAGAACCAGGGGTCACAATTTAAGAATAAGGGGTAGGCCATTTAGAACTGAGATGAGGAAAAATGTTTTCACCCAGAAAGATGTGAATCTGTGGAATTTTCTGCCACAGAAGGCAGTGGAGTCCAATTCACTGGATGTTTTTAAGAGGGAGTTAGATTTAGCTTTTCAGGCTAAAGGAATCAAGGGTTATGGGGAAAAAGCAGGAACGGGGTATTGATTTGAAATGATCAGCCATTATCATATTGAATAGTGGTGCCAGCTCAAAGGGCCGAATGGACTACTCCTGTAACTATTTTTCTATGTTTCTAAACATTTGATTCTTGAAAGAGGAAGAAAGATTCCAAGGGGAGTAAGGGGTGACCGTGGCTGACAAGGGAAGTCAGGGGGAGTATAAAAATAAAAGAGAAGAAATATAACATAGCAAAGATGAGTGGGAAGCCAGAGGATTGGGTAACTTTTAAAGAGCAACAGAAGATAACTAAAAAGGCAATACGGGGAGAAAAGATGAGGTACGAAGGTAAGCTAGCCAAGAATATAAATGAGTATACTAAAAGCTTCTTTAGGTATGTGAAGAGGAAAAAACTAGTTAAGACCAAAGTTGGACCCTTGAAGACTGAAAAGGGTGAATTTATTAAGGGGAACAAGGAAATGGCAGATGAGTTGAACAGGTATTTTGGATCCGTCTTCACTAAGGAGGACATAAACAATTTTCCTGATGTACTAGCCAGAGGATCTGGGGTGACAGAGGAACTGAAGGAGATTCACATTAGGCAGGAAATGGTGTTGGGTAGACTGATGGGACTGAAGGCTGATAAATCCATAGGGCCTGATGGTCTGCATCCCAGGGTACTTAAGGAAGTGGCTCTAGAGCGCATTGATGATAATTTTCCAATAATCTATAGATTCAGGATCTGTTCCTGTGGATTGGAGGGTGGCTAATGTTGTCCCACTCTTTAAGAAGGGCGGTAGAGATAAAACAGGGAATTATAGACCAGTTAGCCTGACATCAGTGGTGGGGAAGATGCTGGAGCAATAATAAAAGATGAAATAGCAGCACATTTGGATAGCAGTAGCAGGATCGGTCAGAGTCAGCATGGATTTACGAAGGGGAAATCATGCTTGACTAATCTTCTGGAATTTTTTGAGGATGTACCCAGGATCATGGACAAGGGAGAACCAGTGGATGTAGTGTACCTGGACTCAGAAAGCATTTGATAAGGTCCCACATAGGACATTAGTGGGCAAAATTAGAGCACATGGTATTGGGGTAGGGCGCAGACATGGATAGAAAATTGGTTGGCAGACAGGAAACAAAGGGTAGGAATTAATGAGTCCCTTTCAGAATGGCAGGCAGTGACTAGTGGGGTACCGCAAGGCTCAGTGCTGGGACCGCAGTTATTTACAATATATATTAATGATTTGGATGAAGGGATTAAAAGTAACATTAGCAAATTTACAGATGACACAAAGCTGGGTGGCATTGTGAACTGTGAGGAGGATGCCATGAGGATGCAGGGTGACTTGGACAGGGTGGGTGACAATAGACAATAGGTGCAGGAGTAGACCATTCAGCCCTTCGAGCCAGCACCGTCATTCAATGTGCTCATGGCTGATCATCCACAATCAGTACCCCGTTCCTGCCTTCTCCTCATATCCCCTGACTCTGCTATCTTTAAGAGCCCTATCAAGCTCTCTCTTGAAAGTATCCAGAGAACCGGCCTCCACCGCCTTCTGAGGCAGAGAATTCCACACTCACAACTCTGTGTGAAACATATGAGCAGGTGCATGACAGATGCAGTTTAATGTGGATAAATGTGAGGTTATCCACTTCAGTGGCAAAAACAGGAAGGCAGATTATTATCTAAATGGTGTCAAATTGAGAAAAGGGGAAGTACAACGGGATCTGAGGGTCCTTGTTTATCAGTCACTGAAAGTAAGCATGCAGGTACAGCAGGCAGTGAAGAAAACGAATGGCATATTGGCCTTCATAACAAGAGGAGTTGTGTGTAGGAGCAAAGGGATCCTCCTGCATTTGTACAGGGCCATAGTGAGACCACACCTGGAGTATTGTGTGCAGATTTGGTCTCCAAACTTGAAGAAGAACATTCTTGCTATTGAGGGAGTGCAGCGTAAGTTCACGAGGTTAATTCCCGGGATGGCGGGACTGTCATATGTTGATAGATTGGAGTGGCTGGGCTTGTATACTCTGGAATTTAGAAGGAAGAGAGGGGATCTTATTGAAAAATATAAGATTATTAAGGATTTGGACATGCTAGAGGCAGGAAACATGTTCCCAATGTTGGGGGAGTCCAGAACCAGGGGCCATAGTTTAAGAATAAGTGGTAAGCCATTTAGAACGGAGATGAGGAAAAACGTTTTCACACAGAGAGTTGTGAGTATGTGGAATTCTCTGCCTCAGAGGGCGGTGGAGGCTGGTTCTCTGGATATTTTCAAGAGAGAGTTAGATAGAGCTCTTAGGGATTGCTGAGTTAAGCGATATGGAGAGAAGGCAGGAACGGGTACTGATTGTGGATGATCAGCCATTATCACATTGAATGGCGATGCTGGCTCGATGGGCCAAATGGCCTACTCCTGCACCTATTGTCTATTGTCTACTGACGCTTAGACCATACTTTATACAGTTTCTAGTCACTGTATTCCATAGCGCATAGAACAGTGCAGCACAGAACCAGGCCTTTCGGCCCACATTGTTTGTGCTGAAGATCATGCCATGTTAAACTTATCTATCTGTCTGTACATGATCCATATCATGCCCTCTATTCCCTCCATGGACCAATTCCATGGTCTATCTAAACGCCTCTTAAGCGGCACTATCATATCTGCCTCCACCACTACCCCTGGCAATGCGTTCCAGGACCCCACCACTCTCTGTGTAATCGCACATCTCCATTACACTTTCCCCCTCTCATCTTATAGATATTCCCTCGTGTTGAACATTTTTACCCTGGGAAAAGGGTTCTGACTGTACCCTATCTATGACTAATAATTGTATTTACTTTTCTCAATTCTCCCCTCAACCTTCGACATTCCAGATAAAACAATCCAAGTCTATCCAACTTCTCCCTGTAGCTGAAACCCTCTAATCTAGACAACATTCTGGTGAATCTCCTCTGCACCCTTTCCATAATCTCCATGTCTTTCCTGCAATAGGGCGACCAGAACTGTATGCAATACGTCCTAACCAAATTCATATGGAGCTGCATCATTACTTCCTGACTCCTACACTTAATGCCACTGACAACGAAAGAAAGCATACCATATGCTTTCTTTGCCACCCTATCTACTCATGCTACGAACTTGGATTCCAAGATCCCACTGCACCAATGCTGTTAAGGGTCTTGCCATTAACTGTGTACTTTCCCCTTGCATTACAGGAAAAACAAAAGATTTTAGAAGATGCAGATAGACGGAAAATGCTGGAGTAATTCAGCGGGACAGACAGCATCTCTGGAGAGAAGAAATGGGTGACGTTTTGGGTCGAGACCCTTCTTCCGACCAGTCAGGGGAAAGGGAAATTAGAGATATAGACAGTAATATAGAGAGATATAGAACAAGTGAATCAAAGATACGCAAAAAAGTAACGATGATGAAGGAAACAGGCCATTTTCAGCTGTTTGCTGGGTGCGACTTGGGTGGGGGAGTGATGGAGAGAGAGGTAATGCAGGGATTACTGGGTTGTAACTTACCCAAGCAAAATATGAGATGCTGTTCCTCCAATTTCTGTTTAGCCTCACTCTGGCAATAGAGGAGGCCTCGGAAGAAAGCCTCGGAAGAGGCCTCAGTGTGGAAAGGGATAGGAGAGTATGGCCAAGTGTAGTTGGGATCGATGTGAATGGTGAGATGCGTAAGTAATTAAAAGTACTGTATTTGAATGTGCGAAGTATAAGAAGTAAAGTAAATGAGCTTGAGGCTCAGATAGAGGTTGGTAGATATGACATTGTGGGGATTACCGAGACGTGGCTGCAGGAGGATCGGGTCTGGGAACTTAATATTCAGGGTTATACATCCTATAGAAAGGACAGGCAGATGGGCAGAGGAGGGGGGGGGTAGCTCTTCTGGTGAGGGTATGGAATTCAGTCCCTTGCGAGGGAAGACATAGGGACTGACGAGGTAGAGTCACTGTGGATTGAGTTGAGGAATTGTAAAGGCAAGAAGACACTAATTGGTATTATCTACAGACCCCCAAATAGTAGGGTGTAAGTTGCAGCAGGAGTCCTGGCAGACTGAGTGAATGTGATGAAGAAGGTGCCAGCTTTACACCTCACCCCACCCCCAAACAACCACTGTCCACTCTGCCAATCCCTATAAATACTCTGAGTTTCTCCCCAAGTTCCTGACTGTACTCCCTACCCCCATTCCTGTTGAATGATTGCCTCCCACTTCCCCAGTCCCCAGGAGACTTTGCAGCTTTGTTCCTCCGCCAACCTCTTCAACCACTTCCCACCTTCGATATACATCAACCCCCACCAATCCTTACGCTCTCTTGATCCCAAACATGCATCCCATCATGCCCCGACCATATGCTTGAAATTGTTGTAACACCACCCCACCATCAAACCTTCATTACAGCCACAACAAATCATGTTCATGACCAACAAGCTTCCTAATCCTACTTCAGGAATGTAGGATGGAGTGACTTTTTTGTAGCCCAAAATGGCATATTTCTTGGTCTTCTATACATTGTATAAATATCATTCAGGCGTTGGAATTGTCGTCCAGTCAGCATAACTTTTAAAGACTCTGTTCAAAACTAATCCAGAAGTACAGCTCCAGCAACGCATCATTTTGGACAACTTAGGCCTGTTTTCTTCTGCATTCAATAGTTTTACATAAGTACAGGACATGTTACATTCAGAGTAAACCTTTCATCATACTCGCTATGGGCAAGTGTACTATCTGCATAGTCATTGGAATGTTATTAAACAAATGAGTGGAATTTGCACCATTTCAGGTACAATGCATTCAACTATATCTGCTTTGAATTCAATGTTCTGCAGAATCTCCAAGGTAAACATTTAATGAGAAAAGAAATTCATATAAATGAAGATTAAACTTTTTATAAGAAAGAGAAAAGCTTACATTGTGCCAGGTGTGCAGTAAACAGACATTTACACAAACATGTTTTTTGCCAACGGATAACAATTCACTATGAGTGTAATTCAGATTTTCGATGGATACTAGAAGATTGCTTTAGATCTAAACTGCTGAGATTTACACAATGTTGATTATTATGTAGTTGAGCACAGAAAATTAATGAACACCACAGTTGATCCCTTTCCAGTTCCATGCCCCTTATCACCTATAGATTGACAATTGTCAACTGACTTTGTTCTATCGACAATGTGGACAGTGGCGTGTGGGGGGGATATACCTTCATCACCTTCGCTCAGTCCGCCTGAACCTACCCGATCTCCCGGTTGCCCTGAATATTATAAAGGCAACATTGTCACACAGAGGGTGGGGGGGATACAGAACGTAGTTGAGACAGATATGATAACATTTAAGAGGAACTGCAGATGCTGGTTTACACTGAAGGTAGACAGAAAATGCTGGAGTAAAGGGCCTGTCCCACTTGGGCGTCATTTGCGCGTCATTTATGCGACATCATTTACGCGTCATGATGCATGGTGCGTGGTGACGTAAGCAGTGACGCGCGCGGCGCCCCAGGATTTTGGGATGTACAAAATCTTCGCGCGCCATCTGCGCGACGCACAAATGGCGCCCAAGTGGGACAGGCCCTTAACTCAGCAAGTCAGGCAGCATCGCTGGAGAAAAGGAATAGATGACATTTAAAGTCGAGATAGGAATGCTGAATTTTAAGTATCGGCACGCAATGTTTGCAATGATAGCTACGATGGGGCTCAGAATCTCGTGAGTAACAGAAGAAGGTCAGCCATCTGTGCCAAAGTAAACAGTGAGAAGGCATGCAGTATGCCGTGGAAGGATGAAATAAGAAATGAGAAAGAGTCCCAAGTGGAAAAAGACTACATACAAGAAGAAAGCCAGAATATTGTTAATGGACCAGTAGAAGTAGAAGCCCAAACATATTATTGTATTGATGGTGTAATGGCATCGATGTGACACCGATGATTAATTGTTAGAATGTAACGAAAATGATAAAACCTAGCTCAAGTTGTAACTCAATTTAGAACACGAAACCTTGCTGAAAATTTTCTAAACAAACTAATTATTGACCATATCACAAACAATCTCAGCTGTGTCGAAAGTAATCCTCACTGTTTGCTTATGTATTGTTTATCAATCTCAGTGCATGTCTATAATATCCAGCAGCTCAACTTCAATCAATAACTTACAGCATGTCTGGACTGTTCCTTGATTAATTTGGGTGGCTGCAATTTCTATCTCCAGCAAATCTCAGCAGGTCACAGTGAAATATACAATGCTCTGATCAATTACAGTGAACACATGCTAATCAAATGCATGTGATCAATTGCTGAAACATATGCTGCTCTGATCAATTGCATGTAACAAAGTCACACTCAATCACAGAGAATATATATGCCAATCGATCCTGGTGAAATGTCTCTCTCAATCACAGTGAAACAAGTGCTGACCAATCATTTGTGAAACATGTGCTGATCCATTAAGATGGAAAACATGACCCCCAATTGCAGTGAAATTCATGTCCATCAATTACAGCAAACTGTGCCAATAAATCCTGGTGAAATATATGCCTATCACTTTTGGTGAGCTGTGCCACATCAGTCATGGTAAAACCCATTGATCAATCACTTTAGGGATGGTGACCATCAACTATAGTGAACCTTGTGCCAATCACAGTGAAAATCAGTCTAGTCTAATTTATCACACTGAAACTCACAGTGAACTAATCAATAGTGTACTGATCAATTGCAGTAATACACAATCTGCTGCTTGACGACAATCAGCATCAATAAAAAAATGGCAAAATGTGCTGGTAGATGCTGAAATCCGAATAAAAAGCCGATATTACTGGGAATACTCAGTGGGTCAAGCAGCATCAGCAGAGAGGGAGAGAATGCATGTTTCAGGTGAACGGCAATGGATTTGGTTTTCCCAGACATTTTCAGCTTATTCATAACTGAAGAACAATGTTGGCATAATGATGGGGACAATAACGGGAGTTATAAGGTACATTGCTTGTTATCAGTATATGCACAGAACCTGTCATGTTAGAGGATGATGTTTCTGCAGTGCCATTGATAGATAAGTAGGAGTGCCAAAAGATGAATCTCTTTAGAATACCAGAAGTAAAAGTTGCAGAAATTCAAAGAGAAGTTGTTGTGTGTGATTTGACATATCTGGACAGATAAGAACATAATCATCTCAGTGGAGTCCACACTACCAGAAATGGTGGAAAGGCACTGGAGGGACCTCTCAGTCTCCTTCATTCCACTGAAAATAAACCCAACCAATCCGATCTCTCCTTAAAACTACAGCCCTCCGATTCATCCTGGCAAATCACGTTAATGGGAATGTGGGGAGAATTATCGTAGGATTTATGTATTTACTCCAGAGGTGCTGTTGTCTGACCCGCTGAGTTACTTCAGCTTTTTGTGTCTATCTTCGGTTTAAACCAGTATCTGCAGTTCCTTCCTACCCTACTTTATGTAAATGAATACTTCATGGTCAGTTTCAGTGGGCCATGCTGCATGATTCTGCAACCCTGACCTTTGTCTGACATATAATTAGAAACAAACATACTTGCTTAAGTCTGCATAACATTGAGTTTCATTTAGAACTCAACAGGTAACATCGCAGTTTGTTTTTGCAAGACCTGGTCAATATTCCACCTTGTTTTGATAAGTGACAGCAAATATTTTTGTTGGCAAAAGAGAGTTGAACTAACAATCTCTCTTTTGATAGACCAAAGGTCTTCCTGGTCTTTCTGGTTCAAAGAAGAGTCACAACCCGAAATCTCACCTATCCATTTTCTCCAGAGATGCTGCCTGACCCGCTGAGTCACTACAGCATTTTATGCCTTTCTTTGGTATAAACCAGCATCTGCAGTTCCTTTTTATTCTACTTCTCTTTTGACATTTGCTAAAGTGGCCCATATAGTTGATAATCCATTTCCACTCAATATTTTCATACACTCCTATAGACTACACCTTCTACAAAATGCAATGGAACAACTCCTAAAAGCAGCTACAAATACCTGGCTCCTACCACCAGAAGGACCTTGTCATCAGACATTTAGAGTTGTACCCTCTACCAAGTTATTTTACAAGTCACATATTAACATGACTAAGAAATATATCGTACTTTCATTGTCACTGTCTAAAGGTTGGAACACCCCACATAATAACACTCCAGGAGTGTTACATTCTCTGCAAGGACTGGTGGTGTTCATCTGCCATCTCCACAGGGGCAATGAGGGTTCAGAAATAAATGCTGACCTTCCAGCACTGCCCACATTTTATGTAAAATAAGTGACAGCACTTCAATAGTAATTCATTAGCTGCAAAACAAACATTCATTGACCCCAAAAATATTGTACAAAATCTAATATTTTTTTCTCACTGCAAGATACTCATCTTTACATTGTTCTTGATAATCTTTATTACATTTTGAGGAGTATTTGTATAAAAACATGGGCTTTGCCCTTTAGCAATAAGCAGCAGAACACCAATTCTCTTATATTTCCACCCTCAGTGAGACTCAGTCTAGAGTAGGCCTTTGCAAAATAAATCCACATATCACCTTTCTCTCAATTGTTGATGGTAGAAGATAAAATGTATTTATGAATGCACATGACCTAATTAGTTATGCTGAAGAACCCCCAATAAAAAAGATGCATCTCAATTGTGACATATTTCATCAACAAGCTATATGTGAGATGATAAAGAAAAAAATGGAGGTAGATAATGGAGTCATAGGATACCAGTCTTTTTCTATAGAGATTTGATTGAGGGATTACACTTAGTATGGGTAAATTGTGGATCCACTGGTTAATATCATAACTTGCAAGCTATCATGTAGCGGACATAAGATGGAGATGAACTTGTGCAGGCAGCCAAATTTGAGAAAGATGTTGCACAATCCTTCTTATTTGAAATAGACAAAGGCTCTTGTATGTTCAAACAAAGGCCATATATCATCATTTTTGCTGGTCCCTGCATTTTCTTGCAGTAAACATGAGTTGAAAGTTATGCCCATTGTACCTCTACAAGAGTGGAATTCAGGAAGCATCTCATTATGCAGTGGTAGAAGATAGTTGATGACACATGCAAAGATTGTTCCTATTGCAGACACGAGGGAGACTCTCTGTGGATTGTGCAATTAGATTTCTCTGCTTTCCTGAATATAGTCATGATAATGACAATGTCTGAGGACCTTATCCTGTCCCCAACGTGAGAGTTGTGGTTGTGAATTTGACAATGTAGCACTTCCCTGCCAAGTTATAGAACTTCAATAGGGCTTTGTTATTTTTCCGTTGGCTTTTTATCAGGTGCTGGCAAGTCTCGACTGGATTGTACAGTGCTGCAGTGCTCAGAACAATGCTTTGTATCGTATTAAGAACCAAGTTATGCCACCGATCTAATCCTCAGAATATAATTATTCCATGGAGATCAGAAGTCAAGTATTGTTAGGTAAACTGTGCTTGCAGCTTATAGTCACTCTTCTATCTGATACACAACAAAGAAATGAAATCAAAAAGCCATGTCTTTACATTTGATATTTCAGTCTCAGGATCCTAAAAGCACTATGCGCAAGTGAACACTTTTAAAAATACAGCCACCATTGCGATTTAGGATGGAAAGCAGCCAATCTACAAGAATATCTTCCCAATCTTCCAGTCTACCAACTTTTGGCCCTGACACTTTATAATCTGCACTTTCTCTGTAGCTGGAACATTATATCTTCCTCTCTACTTCCTTTCTCATTTTGTACTACATATTGCATTCGTGCAGTATGATTGCACTTGTGTATTGTATGATCTGCCTGGACAGCACACAAAAAAAAAGTTTTATCACTATTTTGGTGCATGTGACAATAATAAAACAATATCAACACCAATTGCTGTAAAAAAAATGAAGCATCCAAACAAGTGTGTGTTTGTTTCATTCCATTTGAGCACTTTTTATTATAGGAAGCGAGAAAATAAATTAGGTAAGTTACTGGAGAATTCTGAGGAATAAGCAATAGATGCATTTGGATAGACAAAGGCCGATTGGGGATAGTCAACATGGTTTTGTATGTTTCATGAATTTGGTTGAGTCTATTTAAGTAACGATGAGGGCAAAACCGTACATGTGGAAGATTCTATCCCCTACTCCCAATTCATCCGACTAGATGTCCTCATTCTTTAGGGAATGGGGATCCCCCTTCCTCATAGACGAGGCCCTCGCACGGGTCTCCTTGGTATCCCGCAACTCCGCTCTTGCTCTCCCTCCCCCCAGTCGCAACAGGGAAGGGTCCCCCTAGCCCTTACCTTTCACCCAATCAACCGTCGCATACAGCACCTAATCCTCCACCATTTTCACCACCTCCAACGGGATCCCACAACTGGCCATGTCTTCTCATCGCCACCCCTTGCCGCAGAGACCGTTCCCTTCACATCTCCCTGGTTAACTCGTCCCTTCTCACCCAAACCACCTCCTCCCCAGGTACTTTCCCCTGCAACCGCAGGGGATGCAACACCTATCCCTATACCTCCTCCCTCGATTCCGCCCAAAGACCCCAACTGTCCATTCAGGTGAAGCAGAGGTTCACTTGCACCTCCTCCAACCTCATCTACTGTATCCGCTGTTCCAGGTATGGACTCCTATATATCGGCAAGACCAAGTGCAGACTCAGCGATCATTTCGCTGAATACATCCGCTCAATCTGCCTAGACCTACCTGATCTCCTGGTTGCTAAACACTTTAACTTCCCCTCCCATTTCCATACTGACCTTTCTATCCTGGGCCTCCTCCACTGTCAGAGTGAGGCTCAATGCAAATTGGAGGAACTGCATCTCATATTTGTTTAGTTAAGAGATACAGCGCGGAAACAGGCCCTTCGGCCCACCGGGTCTGCACCGACGAACGATCCCTGCATATTAACACTATCCTACACCCACTAGGGACAATTTTTACATTTATCAAGCCAATTAACCTACAAACCTGTACGTCTTTGGACTGTGGGAGGAAACCGAAGATCTTGGAAAAAACCCACGCTGGTCACGGGGAGAACGTACAAACTCCATACAGACAGCACCCATAATCGGGATCGAATCTATTGGGGTACTGATTGGGGATGATCAGCCATGATCACATTGAATGGTGGTGCTGCCTCGAAGGGCTGAATGGTCTACTCCTGCACCTATTGTCTATTGTCTATTGAACCCAGGTCTCCGGCGCAGCATTCGCTGTAACTCTACCGCTGCGCCACCGTGACTTGCTTGGGCAGCATAACCCAGTGGTACGAATATTGATTTCTCGAACTTCAGGTCACCTTTGCTTTCCCTCTCTCTCCATCCCTCCCCCATCCTAGTTCTCTGACTAGTTGGAGGAATCTCCGCCATCTTGGAGGAATTAAAGAATGTTCTTTTAGGAAGGAGATGAGGAAAATTTTCTTTAGTCAGAGGGTGGTGAATCTGTGGAATTCTTTGCCACAGAAAACTGCGGAGGCCGTCATTGGATATTTTTAAGGCAGAGATAGGTAGATTCTTGATTAGCACAGGTATCAGAGGTTATGGGGAGAAGGCAGGAAAATAGGGTTTGGAGGGAAAGATAGATCAGCCATGATTGAATGGCGGGGTAGACTTGATGGGCCGAATGGCCTAATTCTATTACTATCACTTATGACCTTATGACCTAACAGGACGTGCACCAAGTTCAGAAATTTAGCACTTACAATTTACTTTGCTAATTGCACAGCACAAGAATCTGAGGGCATTTCATGTGGTAGACATTTCAAACAACAGGGAGTCATGAGTGCAAAATCCCAGATTGTGGCGAATGCAGGTCCACATCAGTCTCTATATATGTGTTGAGAAAGGATCGCAAGATATAGGTTACTCATGCTCATCGTGACATCTATACATAAAGTGGAAGCAATGCTAAGAAGTTAGTCACAGCCATTAGGATCTGCTTGGTTGAGAATTACACTTCATAAAAAATGTCACTAAATCCAGTTACAGCACAGATTACTTCTGCAATTCAGCTCTTCATGTCAGGATCCATGATTGAAGAAAATAATATATTTAGGAAGGACAAGAAAGATGAGAAAGGAAGTAGAGCAGTTAGAGAGAGAAAAGATTTGTAGACAAAGCTAGTAAAAGCCTGAAAGAGATACAAGCAGAGTAGAACTCAAAGATTTAAATAGCCTTTTCTTTTACTGTTTTAACAATTCATTATAAACCTTTAATTAGTAAGATGGAAAAGAAAAAAATAGTCAGATTGCATAAATAATGAAATTATTGTACTGGAGATTTTCATTATTCACTTGTCAATTCACATAGACAGTGAGTAATTGGAGAGAATGAAAATGAGGTTTTGAAGTTTCAAGAAAAATGAGCTTTACAGTGTGCCTAATGCATGCTTTATCTGCTCTTTGAATGCATGATGCTGTGGTGGAAAACAAGTGCTCAAACATTTGAGCTTGGAATGCCATTTTCAAGTCAAATTTTGGTATTATTGCTGATACGTGTCCAGAGACGTGTGAATGCACAGTGGCAACTGGACACAAACAATCATATAAAATGGCATTCAGTATTCATCTGAGTGTAGGTTGGGGTTGGGGTTGGGGTAGGCCAAATATTCCTTTAAGCCCGCTCCACCATTTTTTTTTATCCATCTTTCTCCACGTGGCTATCGGCTTTAACTTTTCTTAATTTTCAATTGCTCTCTCAAACCCTACAAGTACATTGACAACTTTGCCACTTGAAGACATAGTGTCTTGACACTAAATGGCATTATTGAAATGAGGTGGAAACATAAGAACATACAATTAGTAGCTAGCAGGAGTACATCACATGGCCTGCTATTCAATAGGATTAAGCCTCATCTAACCTTAGTCTTAGCTCCAATTGCCTGACTGCCCCTATGACCCTTGCGTCTACTGTACTCTATTTTGGGAATTAAGTATATTCACTGATTCAGTGTTCACAGCTCTATGAGAAAAGAGAATTCCAATGATCTTCATCCCTCAGAGAGAATATTTTTTTATTCACTCCTACAGTTAGTCATACCACAGGGAAATAGGCCATTCAGCCCAACTAGCCCATGTTGACCAAGATGCCCCATCTAAGCTATTTTTCTGCATTTGGCAGCATCTATGGAGAGAAGGAGCAGGTGACGTTTCGGGTCAAGACCCTTCAGTCTGAAGAAGGGTCTCGACCCGAAATGTTGCCTATTCCTTCTTTCCATAGATGCTGCCTCACCCGCTGAGTTTATCCAGCATTTTTTGTCTACCCTCTCAAGTTATTGGGTATTTTTAAGGCAGAGATTAACACATTCTTGATTAGTAAGGGTGCCAATGGTCATGTAGAGAAGGCCGGAGAATAGGGTTGAGAGGCAAAGATTGATCCACCATGATTGAATGGCGGAGTAGACTCAATGGACTGAATGGGCTACCTTGGCTCCTTTGACTTATCAACTTATGAACTGGGTGTCTAACAGCTGAAAAACAATAAAATTCACGTGCAATGAATAGAAGTAGAAGATATGCCGAACTTGGGACAGATTGAATGTGTAGAAAGGAACTGCAAATGCTGGTTTACACCGAAGACAGACACAAAACAGACAAACTCTTTTCGGAGCTCCCGCAGCGGCAACTTCTCCCGCCCGAAATGTGGGGTTGAGGACGACCCGGAGCGGGGCCTTACATCGTCCGGCGCGGCTTTAATGGCTGCGGGACTTGCCAGCGCCTGCAGGGGGCTCCAACATCAAGACCCGGAGCAGGGCATTACATCGCCCGGCGTGGCCTTAATGGACGCGGGACTTACCATCGCCCGCCGGGGGCTTTGACATCGGGAGAAGAATGGAGAGCAGGGGAGAGACAAGACTTTGCCTTCCATCACAGTGAGGAGAAGATTCACTGTGATGGATGTTTGTGTAAATTGTGTTGGTGTGTGTCTTGGTTCTTTTCTTGATGTATGACTGCGAAACCAAATTTCGTTTGAACTTCATTTGAAGTTCAAATGACAATAAAAGGTATTGTAATTGTAAAATACTGGAGAACCCGCTGAGTTACTCCAGCATTTGGGTCAGATAGAATTGTATCTGTTACAATAAGATTTCCTTTAATTCTTCTTAACTCCATGAACAAATCACAACAGTCCCAGGAATCAACAAATGTACGTCTGAATTGGTTTCAAAGCAAGTATTAAACAAGAAGACCATAGCTGTATGCAATACACTCATTGTGGATTTACTAGTATCCTGTATAGCAGCAATATTTTTTTACTGCTCATGTATTCCAATTCCTTTGTAAAAAAGTCCAACATTCTATTTATTTCCCAATTATACATTTCTGAGCTTGAGGTCACCCAGATCCCTCTATACGGTGGGGGGGGGGGGGGGGGGGCATTCTTTTCCCTTTCTACATTTAAATAATATTCAGCTTATATTTTCTTGCCAAGGGAATAACCTCATATTTTCCCACGTTACACTCCATGTCCCTAATTTTTGCACTTTCTTATCTCTTTGTGATCTCTTTGCAATCACTTTGTGCCCTCCTCGTCATTTGTTTTCTCACTTTTCATTATATTATTAGTATGTGGCCATAAGGCACTTAGTCCTTTCATCCAAGTCATCAGCTGGCACCATTTCTCAACAACAGGTAGCAATGTACATTGACACCATGTGGAACCCTTGTGTAATGAATGCTGCCATATTGGTTTACGTGGCTTTAGATGTATTCTCTGAGACCATTTCAGATTTGCTTTGTACATGTTAACCTGAGGTCTGAAAGCTATTGAATACCCCGGTAAAATTAACTGGATATGAATGGAGACAATGGGCATACCCTATTTGGGAGAGTTGGGTTTTTGATCATTTTAATAATCAAATAACACATTATAATGCAGTAAAAGAAAAGGAATAACTCCTGTATCTATTTTATTTGTATCCTGCTGTGTGCTCCAATCCCATTTTTCTCCCCATGCCAACCTTTCCACTGGAATGCATCATGGACAGCTACCAGCATTTGCAATGCATGAGATATAGGATAGAACAAACCTCTGCTACATAGCACAATTCCTGTAAACTGGCGCAGTGAGGTTTCTACCCCAAAGCTTGTGATATCTTTGTGAATTCATTCCCATTACATACTGCAGTACCCCCGGGAGCAATGCAGAAAAAAACCCTCAGTAATTATCACAAGCTCACTTTGTCAAACTTTGATTTTTTTGCACAGATTTCTATTCCAAAGCCTCTAATAACCCAATTGGAAAATATTAAAAGCAGAGAATTCAGTGTGAATGCTTTTATCAATGCAGAGAGAGAGAAAAAGTGGGAGAGAAATACTCATTAAAAAGGCAGATGAGCAGATAGGGAACCTCAGGTATTTTTTTCCATTGAAGTATATTAAGTCTGTGAAGTCTGCTTGAAATGTCTCTGGTGGATTCTGCGCAGAGAAGGGGGAGGGGAAGAAACCTGCTGGAAGAAAGCTTTATTAAAGGCAAAAGACATTCAGCAAGATTCTCAATCGTCATTACATTTTTATTCAAATTCTCTGCTATTCCAAATATCTGATTTCTGTTAGGTAATGATAATAGTCCCTTGCCCAATTCCATCTATTCATTATGTGTAGGAAAGAAGGTATACAAAAATGCTGGAGAAACTCAGCGGGAGCAGCAGCATCTATGTAGCGAAGGAGATAGGCAACGTTTCGGGCCAAAACCCTTCTTCAGACTGATATAGGAAAGAACTGCAGATTGCTGGTTTAAATCGAAGGTGGATACAAAATACTGGAGTAACTCAGCAGGACAGGCAGCATCTCTGGAGAGAAGGAATGGGTGATGTTTTGGGTCGAGACCGTTCTTCAGACTGAATAGTTGAGGCCAGCATATATCAGCCATGATCACATTGAATGGTGGCGTAGGTTTCAGAGGCTGAGTAGCTTAGTCCTGTTCTTATTTTTTTGGTGTTCGTATATTGTCTCACTGGACCAAAGATGAGAACAAGGGTGATGGCAGCCATAGATTAAGTTCTGAACTGTGGACAATTGTGGCAATGGTAAAGACAATGTTTCCAGAGGGGAATTTCTGAGAGTTTTCTGTTTGCATCAGTGTTTCAGTACAATGACAAAATCTGTGTGAAGGATTATTAGGATTTCAAATTTATGTGGAGGACTTGGTCATTTGATGAAGACAGTCAGGGAATTGTAACTGATATTCAAGGTAACAAGGTTTCAACTATCATTTGAATATTCACACACAGACCATCTGTGAAAAGGAGGTGCTGATATATCACACAAAGTCATGCACACACATACATGTGCACACATCTGTTCATATTTGGAGGCATAACTCATACACACAGACACACTTGCACACAGTAAACAATGCTGCATTTGAACTGTGCACAATTGATCCATGGCTTTTGCCTGCATGCGGAACTACCAGACACAGATCGGATGCTTTGAATTTTATTACCTGGGACGATACTCAGCATTAAAAATTTATCACAGGCAATCTCAATACACATCCTTATTATTATTATTGGTTGAGTGTAACAAATTATACAGGAATAATAATCCCCATGCAAGGACAAATACAACCATAATAGCTCCAAAATTTGAAATTAAGTTGAAAATTTGTAAATGAAGAGCTGATATGAATAAAAGCGATCAAAAAACCCATTGTATTATTGTAAAGGGTTAGCAATTTCTCTCCTTTAGGGTAGGAAACCTGTCATCTTTACCCAGTCTGTACCGCTGACTCCATGTCTACATCATTACAATTGTCTCTCAGATGCTGCCTGAAATTGCCGAGCTAAACAGGCAGTTGTGTCCAACTGCCACAAAGTGAGGTTTGAGAGAATGTGTTCACCATATTCATGGCAGTGGTTCAAATGGATGAACATCTATCAATGCCACATTGTCACAAGCGTCGTAGCAATAAATGTCAATAATTAAACGTCAATATCTCTTATAAAGTTCTGCCCGGCTTGCACCAAGAGAACTTTGGTCCAGTTAACCTCTGGAAACTATCTCAAGGTAATAAATCTTTCCCCTCTTGGACCAGTTAGCATCCAAAAGCACATCACACTCCTTGATAGAACTTCAAACACTCCCTATCAGAAGATTACCAACAATACTAAGGGAATGGTGAATTTTCATAGAAGACTGGAGGGTGGAGAATGTTGTGTCTCTATTCATGAAAGGCTGCAGGGAAAATGTTGGGAACTATAGGCCAGCGAGCTTAACATCTGTAGTTGGAAAGTAACTAGAGGGTATTCTGAGGAATAAGATATACAGGCATTTGGATGGATAAGGGCTGATTAGGGATAGTCAGCATGGTTTTGTACGTGGGCGGTCGTGTCTCACAAATCTGATTGAGTTTTTTGAGGACGTGATCAAAAAGATCGATGAGGGCAGGGCTGTAGATGTCGTATACATGGATTTCAGTAAGGCATTCGAAAAAGGTTCTGAGGGTAGAATGCTCTGGAAGGTTAGATCACACTGTATTCAAGGAAAGATAGATGAATGGATAGAAAATTGGCTTCATGGAAGAAAGCAGAGGGTGATGGTGGAAGGTTGCTTCCTGGACTGGAGGCCTGTGACTAGTGGTGTGCCACAGGGTTTGGTGCTGGGCCAGTTGATTGTGGACTTTAGGAGAGCTCCCCCTTCCCTCACCCCACTCACCATCAACAACACCACAGTCACATCTGTGGAGTCTTTTAAGTTCCTGGGAACCATCATCTCCAACTTCTTAAATGGGGGCCACCATCGACTCCACAATCAAAAAGGCACAACAGAGGATGTACTTCCTGCGGCAGCTGAGGAAACACAATCTGCCACAGGCAATGATGGTCCAATTTTATACGGCCATCGTAGAGTCTGTCCTCACCTTCTCCATCATGATCTGGTTTGGCTCAGCCAACAAGCACGGAGGCTGCAGTGAATCGTCCGATCAGCTGAGAAGGTTGTTGGCTGCAACCTTCCCTCCATTGACGAACTGTACACTGCAAGGGTCAGGAAGCGAGCGGGTAAGATCATCTCTGACCCCTCTCACCTTGGCCACAAACTCTTTGAATCACTTCCCTCTGGAAGGCGACTCTGGACTGTCGAAGCTGCCACAGCCAGACATAAAAACTGCTTTTTTTCCCATGAGTAGTAGCTCTACTGAATAACCAAAAACCTGTAGCCTCCTTTTGCTTTGGTTTTATTTAATTCACATATTTAATCGATAATGTTTTATTATTAATGTTTAATGTTTTGTGTCATTCTTAATCGTCACTGTATGTCATGTTGTCACTTGCGAGCGGAGCACCAAGGCAAATTCCTTGTATGTGTACATACTTGGCCAATAAACGTATTCATTCATTCATTCATTCATACTGTTTGTCATCTACATTAATGATTTGGATGAGGACATGCATGGCAAGATTATCAAGTTTTCTGATGATACAAAAGTGGGTGGTTTTGCAGATAGTGAAGATGGTTGTGAAATATTGCAGCAGGATCTTGATCGATTGGCCAGGTGGGCTGCCTGAGGAATGGTTGATGGAATTTAATACAGAGAAATGTGAGGTGTTGCATTCTTTTAGAAAGTCTAACATGGGCAGGACCTACACAGTGAATGATAAGTCTCTGTGGAGTATTGTACAGCAGAGGGATCAAGGAGTGCAGGTGCATGGTTCCTTGAAGATCGAGTCACAGGTAGATAAGGTGGTCAAAAAGGCTTTTGGTACATGGCCTTCATCTGTGAGAGTATTGAGTATAGAAGTTGGGAGGTCATGTTGCAGTTGTATAAGATGTTGGGGAGTCCGCATTTTGAGTATTGTGTTCAGTTCTAGGAACCATGTTATTGGAAAGATGTTGTCAATCTGGAAAGAGTACGGAGAAGATTTACGAGGATGTTGCCATGACTAGAGGGTCAGAGCAATTGGGATATCTTAAGTAGGCTGGGACTCCATTCCATGGAGCGCAGGACGATGAGGGGTGATCTTATAGAGGTGTACAAAAGCATGAGAGGATTAGATTGGGTAGATGCACAGAGTCTCTTGCCCAGAGCAGGTGAATCAAGTTTCAGAGGACATAGGTTTAAGGTGAACGGGAAAAGATGTAATAAAATCTGAGGGGTAACCTTTTCACACAAAGGGTGGTGGGTGTATGGAACAAACTGCCAGAAGAGGTAGTTGAGGCTGGGACTATCCCACGTTTAAGAAACAGTTAGACAGGTACATGGATAGGACAGGTTTGGAGGGATATGGACTAAACGCAGGCAGGTGGGACTAATGTAGCTGGGACATGTTTGCCGGTGTGGGCAAGTTGGGCCGAAGGGCCTGTTTCCACACCGTATCACTCTGACTCAATAACACTTTCTTTTGGATGACATGCAGATCTTGAGAGAATCTGTTGGACTACCTCAAAGATGTACTAGTTTCTATTTCAATCATTATGAAGTTAGGAGTTGGTACAAGAGGAGTTGAGTATAGGAGCAAAGAGGTCCTTCTGCAGTTGTACAGGGCCCGAGTGAGACCACACCTGGAGTATTGTGTGCAGTTTTGGTCTCCAAATTTGAGGACATTCTTGCTATTGAGGGAGTGCAGCGTAGGTTCACAAGGTTAATTCACGGGATGGCGGGACTGTCATATACTGAGATAATGGAGCGGCTGGGCTTGTATACTCTGGAATTTAGAAGGATGAGAGGGAATCTTATTGAAATATATAAGATTATTAAGGGTTTGGACATGCTAGAGGCAGGAAACATGTTACCGATGTTGGTGGCGTCCAGAACCAGGGGCCACAGTTTAAGAATAAGGGGTAAGCCGTTCAGAACGGAGATGAGTAAACACTTTTTCACACAGACAGTTGTGACCCTGTGGTATTCTATGCCTCAGAGGGCGGTGGAGGCCGGTTCTCTGGATACTTTCAAGAGAGAGCTAGATAGAGCTCTTAAAGATAGCGGAGTCAGGGGATATAGGGAGAAGGCAGGAACGGGATACTGATTGTGGATGATCACCAATGATCACAATGAATGGCGGTGCTGGCTCGAAGGGCCGAATGGCCTGCTCCTGCCCCTATGTCTATTGTCTATTGAGGTTGTGAAAAACATAGTATTGATTCAAGCCTTTGTTTTTTGCTTCTTGTATTCTGAACAAAGTCAAATAAAAGAACTGAAATTCAGAACTGTCACATGCTCCTGTTCTTATAATAACCTCAGGCCTCCTACCTCCCAATATTCTCAAGGTGCTTATTCATGCATAGGATCACACGATTCCAGAGGAATCACACACCCTATTGCTTCATCAGGATCCTGGACTGCGAGTTCAGGTTGTTAGATAGGGTAGAACATCAAAGATCTGTTACTTCTTTAATCCTACAATGCAATAGCATGTTATGTTTTGGTTTATTATTGTCATCTGTACTGAGGTACAGTAAAAAACATTGCATGCTATCCAATCAAATCAGTTAATAATTATACATAAATTAAATTAAGCCAAACTCAAATACAATAGGTAGAGAGAAGGGAAAGGTACAGTGTGCAGATTCTAGTTCTCGACATTATTGTGCAATATTTCCAGAGACACAGTCCAATCTCCACAATCAACTATTGAGGCCCCTAAATAGTCAACGGGAATTAGAAGAACAAATATGCTGGGAGATTACAGACAGCTGCAAGATTAATAGGGTTATCATAGTAGGGGATATTAACGTTTCCTATATAGACTGGCACTGCCATAGGTTCATGGGCTTAGCTTGGGTGGACTTTGTCAAATGTGTTCAGGAAATTTTCATTTGGCAATATGTAGAAGACCCCACAAGCGAGAAGGCAAAGCTTGACCTACTCTTAGACAGTATTAGACAGAAACTTGCTTACGTTGATTGGAGTATGTTGTTTATGGACAAAGGGACATATGGAAAGTGTGTGTTTTTAAAAGTGTGGTGGCGAGAGTTCAAGGCGTACATGTACTTGTTAGAGTGAAAGGCAAGGCAGGTGGGAGGAAGGAAGCCGAGATGACGAGAGAAATTAAGGCTCTGGTCAGGAAAAAAAGGAGACATTGGCCAGGTGTTGGCAGCTGGAAACAAGTGTTTAGCTGGAGGAATTTAAGAGATTTTAAGAGTACATTAAGGGGAAAAGGGTAACTAGGGAAAGAAAATGGCTCCTCTGAAACAGTAATCTCTGTGCAGAGCCACATGAGATGGCCAAGGTTCTCAATAAGTAATGCTGCTACCGTGGAGAAAGAGATGAACTTGGGACAATTAATGCAGATCTTGAGGCCAATCTGTAATATGGTTGAGGAGCTGCTGGATGCCCTAAGGCATATGAAGGTAGATAAATCTCTTGGGCCTGATCAAATATATCCGAGGACACTTTGGGAAGCTAGAGAAGAAATTGCAGGAGTGTTGGTTGAGATATGCGAATCATGATTGGGCACATGTGAGATGCCAGAATACTAGACGGAGCTCATGGTGTGCCTTCATTTAAGAAGGGCTTCAAGGAAAAGCTTGGGAACTATAGGCCAGCGAGCCTAACATTTGTGATTACTTGAGAGGATTCTAAGAAATAGAATAGGCATTTGGATAGGCAGGGGATGATTAGATAGTGAGCATGACTTTGTATGTGGGAGATTGTGTCCAGATTGAACCTGTTGAGTTTTCTTTTATAAAATAACAAAAACGTTTGAAGAGGGCAAAGTTGTAGACATTGTCCATGTGGACTTCAGCAAGAGATATACTGCTCCAGAAAGTTAGATCATATGGGATCCACGAAGAAATTGCAGTTGCTGACTGGATGGAGAATTGCCTTCATGGAAGATGGTGACATTGTCTATATGGAGTTCAACAAGCCCTTTAACAAATTCCCACATGATAGGCTAGTTTGGAAGGTTAGATTACATGGGAACTAGGAAGATCTAATTGGATACATAATTAGGTTGATCATAGGAGGCAGAGGGTGATGGTAGAAGATTATTTCTGTGACTTGTGGTGTGCCTCAGGAATTGGTGCTGGGCCCATTGCTGTTTGTGGTTCATATCAATGAGTTAGGTGAGAATGTACAGGGCAAGATTAGTGTAATTGTTGATGACACTAAAGTAGGTGATATTGTAGATACTAAAATGGTTATCAAAAATTCCAGAGGGATCTTGATAAGCTGGACAAGTGGGCTGATAATGGTTAATAAAGTTGAATGCAGATAAGTGTGAGGTGTTGCATTTCAGGAATTTGAAACAGGGCAGTACCTACACTGTGAATGGTAGGGTCCTGGAGAGTGTTGTGGAGGAGAGGATTCTGGGAGCACAAATACATAGTTCCCTGAAAGTGGTGTCACAGGTACATAGGGTGGTAATGAAAACTTTTGGTACATTGGCCTTTATCACTCAGTGTGCTGAATATAGAAGTTGGCATGTTTTGTACAATTGTACAACACATTGGAGGGGGCACATTTTGTAGTATTGTGTTAGTTTTAACAAGTAGAATGGATAAGGGAGAGCCAGTGGATGTGGTGTGTATTCCCAATAACATTTCATTTTAATCCTTTTTAATTACGTACTCAATTCCCTTTTGAAAGCTATTATACAATCTGTTTCCATCAGGCATTCAGGCACGTCTTCCAGATCATATTAAACTGCAGCATAATATATATTTCTCCACATCTCTCCTGTAATTCTTTTACTAGAACTACTCTGTTCTGCACAACTCAGCAACTCATTGGAGCAACTTATTCAGCCACTGGGAGAGATCACAACAGATATGTCAAAGGACAAGGCTATCAGAGGTTTTAAACACTGAATGATACATTCAAAGACCTAAATAAATGTATAATCAAAATCTGCAGACATTGCTCAGAGACTGATCAATGGATTTAGACAAGAGACTTGCAACTTCATCCACAAAATAGATGTTTTATAGTCACTTGGATTCCCTCATTGAATTAATGCATTGCATGAACAAGGGGTGGGAGATGGCAACCTTCACGTGGTCCACCCTGTTTCGACAAATGCAATCAACCTGGCGTGCACAGAAGATCAAACAGAACAAGTATTCTTACAACTTTAAGCTGTGCACGCCATACGCAAGAAGAAGAAGACGGGCTATCAAAGAACCTAATACCTTGAAAACATTAATGAGAAAGGTGATATGGGTCGATGTGATCAATAAGACAAATCATGCAGACGGCACACAGTAACGGTGCCAGCACCGAACCCTGAGGCACACCACTAGTTACAGGCCTCCAGTCCAATAAGCAACCTTCCGCCATCAACCCTCTGCTTCCTTCTATTAAGCCAATTTTCTATCCATTCAGCTATATCTCCTTGAATCCCATGGGATTAGGGCACAACATTTGCCACCCTCTAGTCTTCTGGCACGTCGCCTGTATTTAATGACGATTCATAAATCTCAGCTAGGGGTCCTGCAATTTCCTCTCTAGCTTCCTAGTGTCCTCAGATTTATCTGATCAAGCCCAGGAGATTTGTCTATCTTTATACGCGTCACGACCTTCAGCACCTCTGCGACCGTAATACTGACTGCTCTCAAGGCACTTCCAATGATTACCCCAAGTTCCTCCATCCTCCTGTGTTTCTTCATGGTTAAAATAGAAGAGAAATACTCGATGAGGACCTTGCCCCTCTCCCTTGCCTATCCTTGAACACTTTGATTCTGAGAGGTCCCGCCTTCTCTCTGGTTACCCTTTTTCCCTTTACGTACTTATAAAATCTCTTGGGATTATCCTTAATGCAATCTGCTGGAGCTACAGTATCTCTTGTACCATTTTTGTCCTGGTTTCCCTTTTGTAGCTTACTTCTTTGTTCCTGAAACTCCTCCAGGGATACACTTGATCCCAGCTGCCTATCGCTCTTCCATGCCTCCTTCTGACCAAAGCCTCAATTTCCCTCGTTATCCAGACTCCATTACATTTGCTTCCTTGCCCTTCACTCTTGCAGAGACGTGCATGTCCTGTACTCTTGTCAGCACACTTTTAAAAACACTCCACTTTCCTGAGATCCTTTTCGTTCAAAAAAACTATTCATATCTAATCCGACTAATTATCATCCAGTCTGTTCTCAATCAGCAGCAAAATGATAAAAGCTATTAATGGCAGTACGGTTAGGTGGCTACTTACTGACGGATAATCTATCCACCAACACCCAGTTTATATTTTGCCAGGATCACTTGGCTCCAGACGTCATTACACCCTTGGTTCAAACATGACCAAAAGAGATGACAGTGGCCAGGTTTGATGTCAAAGCAGTATTTGATCAAGTATGGCTTCAAGAAATTTGGTGAAACTGAAGTCAATGGACACAAGCAAGAAAACATTCCAATGGTCGGTATCATCGCCAAATCTCGCCAAAGGGAAAATTACCGTGATTGGCAGGTTAATTATCTCAGCCCTAAGAACATTGTAGGAGTTCCATTGGGCAAAGTTCTACACCCAATCATCTTCAACTGGTTCATCAACTATTTCCTTCTATTTTATTTCTATGGGGATATTTACACACAACATTTAATTCCATTTGCAACTCCTCAGCAGATGAAGCAGCACAACATTCTGGCTTGGGTTAGTAGTAACTGTGACAGCGCCCCGTCCTTTTGATGTCACTCTGATCCCTATCATTGGATGACTGGCCAGGAAGGCCAATCCCAAGCATTATTGGTAACAGCTTGGTCCAATTGATTGGCCACTTGAACCTTGTCAGTTCTATAAAATCTAGGCATTCTCGCCGGAGGAGGGCAGAGGGCAAAAGGCAAAGGGCAGAGGTCAATGTGGGACGCCTCCCTGCTAGTTGTCTTCCCCGTCACAGATTTTTTAGGAAGACTTAGCCACTGGGACAAACCCAAGCCCACCAGCCCCACCGTGTGCTCAAGGGTAGTCTGCCAGGAAGATGCCCAAGGCAGTCAGCACCTCTTCTAAAGCTAAAACTGAGTGGCCGGGGAAAGCCTGAGATGCCAGAGTCTCTTCCTGCCCATGGACAATGAGGGACTGCGCCTATACACAAAGGCAAAGACTGAGCCACCAGGATAATCCAGAGATCGCCAGTGTTGCCTCAAGTCCAAAGCTGAGCCGCCATGATAAATAGGAGATCACCAGGATAAACCTGAGACCTCCAGCACCTCTTCTTAAGGCTAGAATGAACTGCAGGGAGAAGCCCGTGATCACCATGCCTCCTCCTTCGAAAACCAGGATTGAGGGTCTGGGACAACCCTGAGATTGCCAGCACTCCCGCACATACGCCCTGATGGCAAGGTTCAATGTCCTATGCTTCTCTTGGACTTTCTTACCAATATAAATAAAAGTTAACACGAGAGTTCACCTTACTGCTAGAGTTGGTGTGGTCACTGCCAAACCCGGCATCATCTCCAATGCCACACAATATTTATACCTCAAAATACCAGTCAATTACCATCTTCAAAATTATCTAACCACCCGTGACACTCAATCACATTACCTTTGCCAAGACCCCACCATTGACCAGTAGTTCAACTGGACCAGACACTTGGCTACAAGACCAACTTAAGGGCCTGTCCCACTTGGCCGTCATTTGCGCGACAGGCCGGTAGTGACTGACGCGTGACAGTCGCGCGCATCATCATGCGTCCACACATGCGTCTGACGTCATTTGAAGATAGACACAAAATGCAGGAATAACTCAGCGGGACCGGCAGCATCTCTGGAGAGAAAGAATGGATGATGTTTCGGGTCGAGACTCTTCTTCAGTCTGAAGAAGGGTCTCGACCTGAAACGTCACCCATTGCTTCTCTCCAGAGATGCTGCCGGTCCCGCTGAGTTACTCCAGCATTTTGTGTCTATCTTCAATCGTCTTGGCCCCGCTCTGGGAGTAGGAGTGGGGGCGGATCCGGATCCGCAATGGCCGTGAGCCCCAGGCCGAGCTCGGCGATCGTTTGCCTGCTTCTGCTGCTGTTGGAGGTGAGACATTGCGCCCCGCCAGGGTCTTGGGCCTGTCCCACTTTGGCCATCAGTTACGCGACAGGCCGGTGGCGCTCGAAGATTTAGTGCAGGACGAAGTCCACACTCCTCCACGCCACTCCACACTCCTCCACGCGCCCGTCCCGCACTACCCACGCGCTACCCACACGCTACCCACACGCTAGCAGGTCGCGTAAATGGCGTGCGAATGATGGCCAAGTGGGACAGGCCCTTTAGAGGCTAGGTCCCTGCAACGTGACTCCCTGACACCTCAAAGCATAACATTGAGCACAAGTCAGAAGCACGATGGAGTACTGCCCACTTGCCCAGCCGAGAGCAGCACCAGCAGCTCCCATAAAACCGAGCACAATCTAGGAGAAAGCAGCTCATTGATGGCGCTCTGGCAACCATGCTACTTATTTTTCCATGCAGGGCATTGTTTCAACAGTATGGACACCATCATGAGCACTACTTTTGATTTTTGACCGAGAACATAGAAAATGGAACAGTACAGGAACAGGCCTTTTGGCTTACAATACTATGCGGGACACGAGTTAAACTAATCCCCTGTGCCTGCACGTGATCCATATCCCTCCATTCCCTGCCTGTCCAATAATCTCCTAAATGCCACTAGACACCATTAATATCTGTCTCCACCACCAATGCCCATGGTGCATTCCAGGCACCCATCACTCTGTAAAAAAACTTGCTCCACACATTTCCTTTAAACTTTGCCCTTCTCACCTTAAACCTATGCCCTCTAGCTTTTGAAGTTTCCATCATGGGCTGAGGGCTTGTTCCTTGTTGTATAACTCTATCAAAGTTGGTAAATCCCCAGGGTCGGATGACCGACATCGAAAGCTTTTGAAAAAAAGTTGTGGAAACACTGCCTGTCAATTTCCACAATTCTTTCAATTCCAGACTCATTCCCATAGAATGAGAAGACATTGTGCAGATTGCTCAACACGTTTCATGCTAAATCTCCTGCTCCATTTAACTAATCATGGTTACCACATACTCACATTGTAAAAGTATCAGAGACTGTTTTGCTTATTTGAAGGGCAAAGGTGAAAATGGAGAGAGGTAAAAATTACCCATTAACTGCTGTTCTAAGTGTTAAAGAAGGAACTGCAGATGCTGGAAAATCGAAGGTACACAAAAATGCTGGAGAAACTCAGCGGGTGCAGCAGCATCTATGGAGCGAAGGAAATAGGTAACGTTTCGGCCCGAAACGTTACCTATTTCCTTCGCTCCATAGATGCTGCTGCACCCGCTGAGTTTCTCCAGCATTTTTGTGTACCAACTGCTGTTCTAAGATTGGTCTGCACAAAAATATCTGAATGCAAGCAGAAGCATCATTGGCTGAAATCACCTTTATAAAGCAGTATGATGGATATTTAATTGAGGATAGGAATATTCTTAGAACAAACAGGGCCATCAAACCAATACTTGCTTATTTCTTACTGGATTTTCTCACCATCGCTTCTTCTCGGACATTGTAAAAAAACAAGACACACAGGCAAATATGTAACCTCCTCCTCAAAGATAAACACATCATGATTATTAGACCCCATTGAGACATGAGATAGTGCAACTCAGCCGCTCAGCCATTTAGTCTGGTATTTTGAAAAACAAAGAACATCAACTGAATGGCACAGTGGATTTAAGAAAGTGTTATTGCACCTGTAATTTAGTGAGCTGGCGAAGGATTTGAAAGTATTTAAATCCCACTTTTTCAGATTAAATTAAATTAACTATATTTGAATTTTTTAAAGTGTCAAATACATCTTAAAATCCAAAGTTAGTGCCAAGAACGGTGACTATGTTGTTGATTGGTTTTAAAACTCTTCAAGTTCACTAAAATACTTCAGGAAAACTCATCATCCTTACCCAATTTTGTCTATATGTGACTCCAGAATCACAACAATGTCAACTCTCAGTCACCCACTCTGTCACTCAGCGCTTGGAAACAAATTCTGTCAAACCTTCTAAATCTTGGATTGCATCAAAGATTACTATGTGGAACAGTACATGACAGAACCTGGCCTACGCAGGTTACGTTAGATTTGGTTGTGAAATGAGGAAGAGATGTTATTGTGACCACAATGTGATAGAATTCCAAGTGCAGTTTGAGGGTAAACACCACAGGACCAAAATCCATGTTTTCAACTTAAATGAGCAATTATAATGGTGTGCAGGAGGAACTGTCTATGGTGGACTTGAAAATTAAGCTAAGAGACAAGTCAGTAGATGAACAGTGGCAGATATTCAAATAACAGGTCCATAACACTCAGTAGAAATTTATCCCAATTAGAAAGAGGTATATGTGGTTAACAAAGCAAATCAGGAATAATGTTAAATTGAAAGGTAGACCATACAAATGAGTAAGGACTAGTGTTAGGTCATGGGAATTGGCAGGCTTTGGGGATCCAGAAAGCTCATAAAATGGGAGAAAGTTGATTTTGAGAGAAAACTTGCATGTGGTATCAAAACAAACAGTAAAGAGTTCATATGGAGATATAAATGGGAGGTGGGTGGCTAAGCAGGGTATGGGGCCTCAAGAGAACAAGGCTGGTAAATTAATAACAGGAAAGAAAGAAATGGCAGATGTTACTTTTTTTTCCCTTCCGTGTTCATCATTGAGGACACTGTTAATCTCCCTAAAATAACAAATGGGATAATTGCAAATAACAAGGAACTTGTAAAAATCCCAATCACAAAGGATAAAGTATAAGAGTAATTCACGGGGCTAAAGGCAGACAAATTGCCAAAACCCAATGACCAGCTTTCAAGCATTTTAAAGCAAGTGGAGGCTATGGGTGAGGGGGACCAGGCCTCCCATGGGGGCTATGGGTGAGTGGCAGAATATTGCTTTGGGGGAACGGGTTGTGTTAGGGGACCAGGCTTCCCGTGTGACAGGGACCCAATGGGTCCCACTTGGTCTAGTATATTACTAAAACTCTCATCTTGTTTGTGATTCTGTCTGTGTGTGTGCCTGCCCATGTGCTCCAAGAACTATGCAAAAACGGTACATGATAGCACTACAATTTTTGGCTCACCTTACTCACAATTGTCCTGTGGTGTGGTGTATCAAGTTTCGTTCGGATTGATTTTTTAATTTTTTCTAAGTTATTCACATTTTACACTTTAAAAAAATCCAGTTTGAGAAAAATCACTTGAACGTGCACTGGCAGTTAGCAGCTATGACATCACAATGGGATCTCATTTACATAAACTGCCCATCAGCAGTGTTCCACCCCACAATAACATCACAATGGGATATAATTTACATTTTTATAAACGGCAGCTTCCACCTCACAATTACATCAAGGGGGAGTAGGGAGGGGAGAGGGGTTATGGAGGAAGGGAGGGAGGGAGTGACTGGGCATAGGGGAAAGTAGAGGGAGGAAGAGGTGAGGGAAGGAGTGGGGGAGGTGAGGAGGAGAGGGGAAAGAAGAGGGAGGGTGAAGAAGAGGGAGTGCTGGGGGATTAGGGGAAATGAGTCATGTCTGTGCAGTTGAGGGCTATGGGTGAATGGTGGAATATTACATTGGGGGAACGGATTGTGTTGGGGGTATGGGTGAGTGGTAGAATATTGCGTTAGGGGGAACGGGTTGCGTTGGGGGCACATTTTAAACTTTACAAAACCCCATTTTGACAAAAATCACTTGCATGCACTAGGTAGACAAAAGTGCTGGAGAAACTCAGCGGGTGCAGCAGCATCTATGGAGCGAAGGAAATAGTCAACGTTTCGGGCCAAAACCCTTCTTCAGACACTTGCATGCACTGACAGTTCACAGCTTATGGCGTCACAATGGGATCCCGAATCTCATTTAAATAAAAGATTGCTCTTTAAAAAAAAACCCATTACAATGTTAACAAAGACAGGACTCCCAGCGCAATGAGAGATTTGTTACATTGTTGTAAGGGGTGGGGGAGGGGACGAGGAGAGGATTGTTGTTTAACGTTATTTAAACAAATAGAGGGAGAGGAGTGGGAAGGGAGGGGAGAAGGGTTAAGGAGGGAGGAAGTGAGTGACTGAGGGTAGAGGAAAGGAGAGGGAGGGAGAGGTGAGGGAGAAAGTGGGGAAGGGGAGGAGGAGAGGGGAAAGAAGAGGGATGGCAAGGTGCCGTTGGGGAGGGTTGCCGTGACTCGCGTCACAACGGAGATATCTGGCGTCACTACGGCAACCCATCAGCCACGCCTGCGCAGTTGGGGGCTATGGGTGAGTGGTGGAATATTGCATTTGGGGATCAGCCCTCCCATGTGACAGGGACCCAATTGGTCCCACTTGGTCTAGTATATATTACTAATGGCTCTGTCCCACGGGTTTGCGGTCGTTGGCGGTGAAGCGCGGCGTCGCCGGAAGAGGGGACCGCACGGCAACCACGAGAGCGCCGCACGGATGCTGCGCGGGGGGCCAAGTACAACCGGTTCAACAAGCTTGCGGTTTCGGCTGATGATGTCTTTCGGATCGCGGGGCTGTGGCGGCGGCCGTGCCGCACACGTGCCTCACTGGCGGCGGCTGTGGCGGCGGCCGTGCCGCACACGTGCCTCACCGGCGGAGGCTGTGGTGGTGCATGTTCGACTCACGGCGCTCGTGCCTCACTGGCGGCGGCTGTGGCGGTGACCGTGCCGCACTCGTGCCTCACTGGCGGCGGCTGTGCGGTAGGAACATATTTTTGGACAGTTATTGGGTTTTGTTTAGCACCGTGCGGTGTTGGGAACGCCGCACGGCCCCGGAATTGTGCGTTTGACCGAGCCCGCGGTCTCTGGCGGCCCAGGAGTGGTAGATAGTTCCTGTTTCGCCGCCAATGACCACAGGCTCGTGAGACAGGCCTTTAAAACTCTCATCTTGTTTGTTTGTGAGTCTGTGTGTCTGTGTATCTGTCTGTGAGTCATGCCCTGAATTATGCCAAAACGGTATACGATAATGCTACAATTTTTTAACCACCTTACTCACCATTGTCTTGTGGTGTGTTGTATCAGGTTTCGTTCAGATTGATGGTATATTTTACAAGTTATTCACATTTTTAACTTTACAAAATCCAGTTTGAGAAAAATCACTTGAAGTTCCAGTGGCAGTTAGCAGCTATGACGTCACAACAGGATCTCATTTACATAAACTGCCGAATTAACTTTTCACTGTAAAAAATCCAGTTGCACTTGCTGGCCCTGCCCGTGACAATGTTGCAAATAACAGGACACTGAGTCCTGGCAGCAAGTACAATTGGATTTTTTAAAGTGAAACGTCAATTTTTTAAAATTTAAAAAGAGGTAGGGTGAAGAGGAGGGTGGTGAGTGCTGGGGGATAAGGGTAAATGAGCTGCCCCTGCCCAGTTGGGGACTATGGGTGAGTGGTGGAATATTGCATTGGGGGAACGGGTTGTGTTGGAGGACCAGGCCTCTCGTGTGACAGGGACCCAACGGGTCCCACTTGGTCTAGTATTTTTCTAAATGTCTTTAATTGGTAGACCATTTACAAAGAACCCACAATAGAAGCATTAACGGGTTTCTCCATGAAATCTTCCAGCTCAAAGAATCATGGTGCTGGTTGATGTATGTCACCTAAAGATCTCCTCAAGGACTCTGAGCTATTTCCTTCAAAAATAGTTTCAGAATTCTGCTGTCAGCACCATCATGTATTCTTGTCATTGGTGGAATTCAGAAGGGAAAATTGGGGATGCATTAGCAGGTGAAAGATGTTGAAGATTTGAAAGAATTCTGACTCCTCGCTTGGTGTCAGATATTGTAAGATAAAACTTCTGAGAATTGCCTTGTAGTGTTTTGTAATGTTAAAGGTTTTGCATTAATGCAAATTTATATTGTTGATTTATGGCTTACTAATGCAAGCTAATCAAAAGGGACCAGTCCTTTTACCACTGGGATACTCAGCAGGGAAACCCTGCCCAGATGAAAGCATTCATTGATCTGTATAATCACACTGCTTAGTTTCAATCTCTTTTGGCTAACAGCCAACTCCTTCATCTGACTGGTAGAAAATCTGAACATCAATAAAACTTGCATTTCCTGGGTAATAAAGGAGTCACTGTAAATTTATGATTGGGAAATGGGTAAAACATCAGCCATCCAGCAATTGCTATGAGTGGTTCTGTCCCCAATGACTGATCTCTGTTTCCAACCTCTTCTCTGAGTGATAATTACTGTCCACAATGTATGACTTCTGTCCCCAATAAATTGTTCCATCTGAAGAGAATTTCATTGAAAACAACACTTGAATTGTGACTATTTGGAAATCGCAATATTTTGGCATCTGGCTCACAGATGACCTTTCTTGCTCCCTCTTGAAACTCACCAGGGCTTGAGTTCCCACATATTCCACAAATCCTTTAAACTCCATGGGGCCCTAGCTCCAAGTTCCTTGAAACTCCATGGGGCCTCTGGTTCCCATGCTGCACACTCTACTGAAACTCAATAGGTCCTAGCTCCTCCAAATCCTTTAGACTGACTGAGGTTGCAACTCCCTCACTCTCATGAAATTCACTGGGGCCACAATGCAGCTTACACAACCAGTGCGGTCATACTGAGTCTTCAATGATCTCTATGTGTGGCTGCTTTCCTGTCCCTAGTTTCTACCATATACCTCTAAAGTGAAAGATACTTCAGTGTTATGGGAAAGATTAGACTTAGATCACATGGAGCAACACAATAAGTGTAATGCACCTTGGCAGTTCCACTGGTTAAAACATGGTGCATCCAACTTGCCTAAACTGCTCATTTAACCTTGATGATTCCTGCATTGCAGTTTTTCTGACATGGACCCTCTAATCCAGATCACCAGAAACTTCAACTAGTCAGACTCAATGGAGTACTGAGTACAGAGTCACCAGCCTTCCAAAAAACATGGTATCACTCTAGCTCTATTCTACCCCAGCTTCTGAGACTAGTGCAAACCATTCACCTATGTCTTTGAGCCTGTGGACAGAAACTGTTAATCAGAGTAAAGGTATTTGGCGGTATGGTGAGCAATTTTGGGCACCATATCCGAGGAAGGATGCTGGCTCTGGAGAGGGTCCAGAGCCGATTTACAAGAATGATCCCAGGAATGAGTGGATTAACATATGATGAGCGTTTGACAGCACTGGGCCTGTACTCGGAGTATAGAAGGATGAGGGGTGTCCTTATTGAAACTTACCGAATAGTGAAAGGCTCGGACAGAGTGGATGTGGAGAGGACATTTCCACTAGTGGGAGAGTATAGGACCAGACGAAATAGCCTCAGAATTAAAGGATGTTCCGAGGGTGATGAATCTATGGAATTCTTTGCAACAGAAGGCTGTGAAGGCCAAATCAATGGATATTTTTAAGCCAGAGATAGATAGATTCTCGATTAGTACTGGTGTCAAGAGTTATGGGGAGAAGGCAGGAGAATGGGGTTAGGAGGGAAATATAGATCAGTCATGATTGAATGGTGCAGTAGACTTGATGGGCTGAATGGCCTAATTCTGTTCCCATAACATGGCATGGCAATATCATCCATATGTAGGGAAATAATACCCGTGTGCCTGAGATAACTACCACCCTGATAATGCGTCCTTCCAGATAATTCCCTATAAGGGCTCAACACAGCATCAAATAAATCATGAAAGAGAGGGTAGCCATACCTGACCTCAGATCTAACTGAGAAACTTTTTAACCCCACCGTTAATAAGAACACAACAGTACACCAAAAAAAGGGAAAATTGCTGGAGAAAGGCCGCATCTGTGGAGGTAAATGAATAGTCCATGTTTGGCATCAAGACCCTTCATCCAGACTGAAGGTGTAGAGGAGAAGTAACCTACAGAGTATAAATGTAACTGGCCTTGCATAGTTTTCTGGAGGTGATGTCTCCCTCTGATTTCTCATCATCTAGACACTCTGTAAAGTGGGGTCACAGTGGAATTTCACAATTCTTCTTCCCCT
>CM075985.1:10710399-10754393 GCA_038087875.1 Malacoraja senta | reverse complement strand
GGCTGCAAACATTATTAAAATCCAAAATGACCGTTTTGGACCGTCGGTGTCACCAATATTGAAGGCGAATAAGCAAGCCACGCGTGGTGAATCAAAGAGATCTTTATTGTTGAAGTAAAGAGAACAACACACACGCAAATGGAGGATGGCTGACCCAGGGCTCAATACTGATACTAGGGCACACCCCCGAACCTCGTGACAACTCATTCCCGTCATTACCCAGTTACGTGACCCCATCTGCCGAGGATTCGCATAGTAAGTGGCCTAACCACCGGTTGGCGCCACAACTGTCTCTTTTCTTGGAAGTGCTTGCTGTCTGTGATCGTTTTTGTTATACACTGGATGGTCTTCACCCTGTAGTTCTAGCAACGAGTGAGCTACTGAAATTCTCAAATGTCATGGACCTCATTCAGGCCTATTTCTGCCTGTTGCAAAGAGTCAGTGTTAAGATACAGTACAAGAATCTCACCACCTTCCCACTCCTTTCCATCTACAACCAACCCTCTTAATTTGGTTCCGCTGTTCACCTTGCTTTCTTACCAGATTCAAAAATCTTCAGCCTTTTATTCTCCACTTATCACATCCCTGCCTATGTCACTATCTCCCCCCCCCCCCCCGCCCCATTCCCACTCCCATCTGATTTACCTACTAATCCCACATTCCTCTAATGTATCCACCTACCACTTACTAGCTTTTGTCCCACTCATTCCCCCTCCCCCACCTTGTTATACTGGCTACTTTCCATTTACTCTTTCAGTCCAGATGAAGAATCTCGACCCAAAATGTTGACTGTCCATTTCCCTCTATAGATGGTAACTGACCGACTGAGTTCCTCCAGCAGATTGCTTGTTGCATCTATTTAAATTATTTGTTCCTCAAAATTTGCTATTGCTGACAGAGCAGACATTCATAACTCATCCCTGGCTACCCTTCAAAAAGTGGGGATTAGTCATCTCCCTGAGCAGTGTGCATGAATGGGTGTTTTGTCAATCTCAAAACTGCAAAAAATGCTTGTAATGTTACAGTTGGAGTACTATGTACAATTCATATCCCCCACATTCTAGAAAGGATGTGATATATACATACAAATTACAAAGTATAAGGCTGGCCTCACAAGGTAGCTCTACCATTTAATATAGTGAAGAATCTGATAGTAATCTTAAATTTGCATTCCTGTCTAACCATGGAAACCTTTCATCACATAAATTATCTGCCTACCTCTACTGTAAAAAATATTAAAAGACTGTTTCCATCACTTTTTAAGAAATACCATTCCAGACCCAAATCTTCTGAGAGACAAAAAAAACCTGTTGTCTTAATTGGGCTTTGAAAAAATGTCCCCATATTCTTCTTTATCCCACATACTCCACAACCATCCTATCAAGACCTGAGGATCTTGTATGTTTCAATCAAGTCAGCTCACACCGTTCTGAACTGTAGCAGATACAAACGTAGCCTGTCCAACCTTTCCTCATAAGATGATCCATCCATTCCATGTATTAGTGAAGTAAACTGATACTTTCGTGCCCTTCTGTAAATAAGGGCCACATTCCACAATACTCCAAATGTGGTATCAATAATGACCTATATAACTGAAAAAATGGACCCCTACTTTTATATTCAATTCCCCAATCACAATAATATTGTACTAGAGTTAAGTATATTTAATTTTCATGTGCAGTCAGACTGGAATAATGAAATTATTTCATGCTAGTTACAGTCACAATAAATGTAATAAATGATCAGTTATTTTATGTAAATCAGACCAGGATAGTGCAATAAAATTATGTAGTGCAAAATACGTAGTTCATAGTCATCTGGTACTGGTAGGGTTAGGGTTGTGCAGACAGTGCTTTGAGAATCTGATGGATGATGGGAAGAAAATATTCTTGAATCTGGAGGTGAAGGTTCTCATGCTCCTCTGTATGTTCTTCCCAATGGAAACAGTGGGATGATACTGTGGACAGGGTGATGTGGGTTATTGATGCTTTTTGCTACCTTCTTGAAGCAGTGCTTTCATGTAGATCCCTTCACTGATGATGAGGTCAATACTTGTGATGGACTGGGCAGTCCACCACTTTTTGCAACTTCCTTCATTCTTGAGAGTTTGAATTACTGAACCAGAACAAATCAATCTGCTTTCCACCATTCATCTTTAGAAGTTTGAGAGAGAGTATTCGGTGACATGCTGAATCTCTTCAAATGTCTGAGGAAGTATAAGTGTGGGTGAGCTTTCTTTGCAATTGGATCAATTTGTTGAACCCAGCACAGATCTTGCTAACATTGAGAGAAATCTTGTTATTCGGGCACAACTAAACCAGTTATCCCTACTGTGCTCCAATTTGTTGAAACCTGATATTAGTGCACAATGGTGCTATTGTCGACGATTTGAAGATAGTGCTGGTGCTGTGGCTGGCTACATGGGTATAGAGATAGTGGAGCAGAAAGTAGAGCACATAGGCCCGAGGTGCCTCTGTGTGATGGTCACTGAGGAGGAGGAATTGTTGCCATTTCATTTTGATAATGAGGTGTTTGAGGATACAGCTGCATAGGAAGGAGCAGAAACCCAGTTCCATGAAAATCACTATCATTTGGAAGGAATGATGGTGTTGAATGCCGATTTCTAGTATGTGTTTCTGTTGTCCAAATGGTCCAATAGAGAGTGGAGAGCAATATTAAACCTGCTGTTGGTCTGTTTGGCGGTAGGCAAATTGAATTGAGTTCAGGTCTTTATGGAGGCAAGAGCTGATTTGCAACATAACCAATCTCGCAAAACACTTCATCACAACGGATATCAGTTCTGCCTGTTGGTAGTCCATTGAGGCATGTCACCTTGTCCTTCTTGGGCACTGATATAGAATTATAGAAACATAGAAAATAGGTGCAGGAGGAGGCCATTCGGCCCTTCAAGCCAGCACCGCCATTCATTGTGATCATGGCTGATCGTCCCCAATCAATAACCCGTGCCTGCCTTCTCCCCATACCTCTTGATTCCACTAGCCCATTAGAGCTCTATATAACTCTCTTAAATCCATCCAGTGATTTGGCCTCCACTGCCCTCTGTGGCAGGGAATTCCACAAATTCACAACTCTCTGGGTGAAAACGTTTTTTCTCACCTCAGTCTTAAATGGCCTCCCCTTTATTCTAAGACTGTGGCCCCTGGTTCTGGTCTCACCCAAGATTGGGAACATTTTTCCTGCATCTAGCTTGTCCAGTCCTTTTATAATTTTATATGTTTCTATAAGATCCCCCCTCATCCTTTTAAACTCCAGTGAATACAAGCCTCGTCTTTTCAATCTTTCCTCATATGACAGTCCCGCCATCCCAGGAATCAATCTCGTGAACCTACGCTGCACTGCCTCAATCACAAGGATGTCCTTCCTCAAATTAGGAGGCCAAAACTGTACACAATACTCCAGATGCAGTCTGACCAGAGCCCTATACAACTGCAGAAGAACCTCTTTACTCCTATACTGAAATCCTCTTGTTATGAAGGCCAACATTCCATTAGCTTTCTTCACTGCCTGCTGTACCTGCACGCCAACTTTCAGTGACTGGTGTACCTCCCCCTTACCTAACCTAACCCCATTGAGATAATAATCTGCCTCCATGTTTTTGCCGCCAAAGTGGATAACCTCACATTTATCTATATGATACTGCATCTGCCACGCATCTTCCCACTCACTCAACCTGTCCAGGTCACCCTGCAACCTCCTAACATCCTCTTCACAGTTCACACTGCCACCCAGCTTTGTGTCATCTGCAAACTTGCTAGTGTTGCTCCTAATTCCCTCTTCCAAATCATTAATATATATGGTAAACAGTTGCGGCCCCAACACCGAACCTTGCGGCACTCCACTCGCCCACTGCCTGCCATTCTGAAAAGGACCCGTTCACTCCTACTCTTTGCTTCCTGTTGATGTCCTGTGAAAGCAGGTGGGGAGAAGTAGAACATGTCTGCAAAAACTCTAGCCAGTTGGTCCATACAGATTAAAAAAATTGGCCAGGTACACCATCAGGCCCAGATGCTCTCCAAGGGTTTGCCCTCATGAAGGATATTCTGACATTGGTCACAGATACTAGAATTACAGTGTTGTCAGGCGAGGTGGGGACTTGTGAAGGTGCGTCGATATTTTCCCTTTTGAAGCGGGCATAGAAAATATTAAGCTCGTCCGGGTGTTACTTGTCACGATCTCTTGAACTACTCGGTTTCACCTCAATTTGACCAGGATAAATTGGTGATCTTTACTCCTCGCAACTTGAAGCTCTCAACCATTTCCATGCAACACCATTGCTACAGACTGGGGCATGTACTGCATCCTAATTCCTGAAGTTGATGACCAGCTCCTTCATTTTGCTTACACTAATGGAAAGGTTGATGTCTTCACATCAAGCCACTAAGCTTTCTATCTCCATCTTGTATTGCATTTTATCATTGTTTGCAATCCAATCCATTGAGGTAGTGCCATCTGCAAACTTCTAAATGGAGTTAGAGGAGAATTTTCCTGCACAGTTGTGAGTGTATAGAGCGTAACGGTGTGAGAATGCATTTTTGCATTGCATTGGTTTTGAGAATTATTGTGGAGGATATTTTGTTTCCTATCCTTAGTGATTGAGGATTATGGGTCAATAAGCCAATAATCCAGGTGTGGAGGTGGGAGCTGAATCCTAGGTCCAGAGGTTTGTAATTGAGTTGGCTAGAATTATGGTGTTGAAGGCAGAGTTATAGTTAATAAATAGGAAATGTATCCTTATTATTCAGATGAATTTAGGGTTAGGGAGATGGAATATATCTTGGACCTGTTGTGGCAGTGGGCTATTTGGAAGTTTTGAGTTGATGTGTGTCATAACTAGCCTCTCAAAACACTCCCTGTTGGTGAATATCAGAGCCACCAGATGGTAGTTATTAAGACATGCTACCTTACTTTTCTTTGGCACCAGGATGATAGAGGTCTATGTAAAGCAAATGGGAAATTCACAACGGGGTCGGAAGAGGTTAAAGATAGGCTGGGTGCTCCATCTGGACATGTTGCTTTCTGCAGATTCACTCTTGGGCTTAATCTGGCATGACAGTGACCATGGGTACATGTGTCTCTGAGTGTCAGGGCAGCTGACATCACTTCACTGACCTCTTCAAAATGAGCATACAATGCATTGACCTCGCCAGGGAGGGATCTGTTGCTATCAGCAATACTGCCCGATTTCACTTAATAGCCCACTTAATATATCATGCAAGCCTTGCCATGATCAATGGATGTCCATATGGTTATTCTGAAACTCTAGCTTGGTCAGGAATATTCTCTTGATGTCCTTTATGGCTTTGTGAAGCTCATATAGGTTTCCTTATGAAGTCGTTAACAATCGTTCTATGTTCAGATAGAAACATAGAAATATAGAAAATAGGTGCAGGAGGAGGACATTCGACCCTTCAAGCCAGCACCGCCATTCAATATGATCATGGCTGATCCTCCAAAATCAGTACCCCGTTCCTGCTTTCTCCTCGTATGCCTTTCCCCCCATATCCCTTGATTCCGTTGATCTGTTGCCAAGTTTGTGAACATCATCACGTCGACTGACTCCAAGCAGTTATGTAGTCACTCCTTTGCCTCCCTGAGAAGCTCTGTGCAATCTTCTGAACTATAGGGGAGAAAGAGGAGGAGGAGGCGGTGGTGGTGCGAGTACCGGAAAAAACGACAGCTGACAAGAAGAAGCAGGTGGTGATAGAGGAGGAAGCCCTACTTTGACTGAAAGCATCCTGTCAATGATGGCGGCCAGAAGAAAGAGTTGATGGTCAGAGGTTACAACGTGAACTGCATTAACAGCTGTGTCAACCTGGCCATGTGGTGGGTGAAGAAGGGCTCGCTGGTGCAGACCAGCGGCATGGGAGCCTAATTTTAAGGTGAAACGAGACCTGAAGGTGAAAGTACGAGAGTAACTCAGCAGACTGAATCAAACTGAAGAAGGGTCCCAAAGTCACCTATCCATGTTCTCCAGAGATGCTGCCTGACCCGCTGAATAACTCCAGCACTTTATGTCCTTTTGTGCATTAACCATAATCTGCATTTCTTTGATTCAACTACATACAATGATAATACCTTACTCATTTATAGCGGACAATAGTCAATAACATACACCATTTCCTCCTATGGTCCGTTATAACGAGTCTTTACTGTATGCTCTTTTTGTATATTCTTACCAAATGGACAATTTCACACACGTTCCATTTTGAAAAAAAATTATACTTTTCTACTCTTTTCACAGCTTGCTTTCCTATCAATCTAACATTAATACATTCAGCAACAATACCTTTGATTCCTTTACCCAAGTCATTTACAAAATTAGAATAATGTTAAGTCCGCAGCGCTGGTTCAGCATTTTTCAAACCAATAATTTTTTTTTTTGCTACATCAGTCACCTCTTCCTTGGAAAACTAAACACTGATTTGATGATGCCTTTGCAAAGCACCTGCATTCATCCTGCAGGAACAGCCCTGTTCTTGCTGTTCCCTACCACTTTAATCCTCTGTTCCACTCATCTATTTGTCTTTGAACTCCTGTGGTGTTTTAATACGATAATCCATTTTTCATCTGAGCACAATAGAGCCTCACAGAATTGATATTTAATTCTCCAATTTTAGATGATACTAGACCAAGAGATCCGTTGGGCCCCGTCCCCCAACGTGGGGAGGGGGGGCGGGGCGCAGCATCACACAGGAGAGCTGGTCCCCGAAAGCGGTGTTGGCACTCACCCCGGAGACAGGCGCCCCCCTCTTCCCGGAGCCATTGAATGGACTCGACTTTTGGGTCGGCGTCGGCGCTCCCTGGACCCAATCAATCCTTCCCATGTGCGGGGGCAAAAATCTCACTCTCTCCTTACTCCCCTTGAAGCTGCTGATCCCATTGTCTCTCTGTCACCTCTCCCTCCCTCTCCTTTTCCCTACCCTCAGTCACTCCCTCTGTCTCCCCTCCCCTTTCGCACTCCCCCACTAAAGACAATGTTTAAATAACATTTCTTCTCCTTCCATCCCTCACTCCGTCAACTCTCATAGCTTCTGTATTGGCAGCAGAGATCACATTGTGATGTCATTTTCGGTTTTCGGAATCTTCACGGCAGCCTGTGTAAATGAGATCCCATTGTGATTGGACGACTGTGAGATGCCATTGTGACATCATCACTGGAAGCTGCTAGAAAAGTCACTCTCATAGGCAGTTATTATTTTTTAAGTTGGCTTTTTTAAACTTTAAATATCAATAACGTGAAATATAACATCAAATGTGAAGAAACTTGACCACGGGAAAAAGTTTATTATTTTTTATTTTTAATTTTTTTTAATTTTTATTTATTAGAAGTACATTACATTACAACCAATTACATTAGTACTCATCACGTATATCTTATTACAATTAATGTACTCCGTCATTTTTTACACTAATAAAAAGGAAAGGTTGAGATTGAGAAAAAAGAGAAAGTCAAGCAAAATAGTGAAGGTGAAAAAACGTGACAACAGGAAAGAACAGAGACCCTGTAGAAACGAAATTAAGAAGAAAGGATTAAGAGATAGACTCTAAAGAAGAAGAAAAAAGAGAAAGAGGAAAAAAGAGAAAAACAAATACTTTATTATAAGCATCACGCAAATGGGACATACCAACTCTCCAGCTTTCATCCCCTTTACCTGACCTCAGGTTTTTTTTAAAGTACTTTTGCACCCTATACTTGTAATCTTTCTATAAATGCAGACCACGTCAAGTGGAAGTGATCTGGTTTACCTGCCAGGAGGAGCCTTATCTCTTCTAGGTGTAATGTTTCAAACATATTTGAAATCCACATGTTTATAGTTGGTATTGGAGCGTTTTTCCAGAATTTTAGGATTAAGTTTTTTCCAGTTACTAACCCGTAATCTATTAATTTCTTTTGAAACACATTTAGTTCAGGGCTATCTTCCGTTGTTCCGAAGATAATCCATTCTGCTTTGGGTGTCAGTTTTATTTTAAATAATTTTGTAAAGATTTCAAAAATTTCAATCCAAAATTTTTGAATTTTTGTACAAAAAACAAATGAGTGCGCTATTGTAGCTTCTTGAGATTGACATTAATCACAAATGGATGATACATTGGGGAAAATTTTATTAATTTTAGTTTTTGAATAATATAATCTATGTAAAATTTTAAATTGTATTAAAGTGTGTCTTACATTAATCGAACATTTATGCACGTTTAATAAATGTTCATTACACCTTTCCTTTGAGATTTTAATAGCTAATTCTTGTTCCCAGTCTCTTCTAATACCTTCCATAGATGGTATTTCTACATTTAAGATAATATTATACAAATATGATATTAAGTTTGCTGATTCAGCTTTCATCTGCATTGCTTCATCCAATACATCTGCTGGGCTATTATAATGATCTTTTGTATATTTTTTCAAATAGTCACATATTTGAAAATATTTAAAATATTGATTATTTCCCAGTTTATATTTTATTTGTAATTGTTGGAATGATAGTAATTTTCCAGTTTCATACAAGTCACCGAACATTTTAATTCCTAGTCTATCCCATTGTATAAAAGATTTGTCTGTAATAGAGGGATTAAACGAGGGGTTATTAACTATTGGAGATAAAAGCGATAGATTTCTTAATTTTAAATTTTGTTTTATTTGTTTCCAAGTTCTGATTGTACTATATTATAATTTATGTTATTCAGTTTCATTGGTGAGAGGAGGATCGCTCCAATATTACCAGAGGAGCAGTCCTCTCTCTCCATTACAATCCAGTCCACTTGCTGGGCAGAGTTGTCCATCAGTTGGATCATATTTTTAATATTTACTGACCAATAATAATACATGAAGTTAGGGAGTGCTAAGCCCCCTAATACTTTAGCTTTGTTCAAGTGTGTTCTTTGTATTATATGGGATTTATAATCCCATATAAAATTAGTAATGTCTGAGTCCAATTTAAAAAAAACCTTCTTTGGTAGATATATAGGAATCGATTGAAATAGGTATAAAATTTGTGGTAAGAAAATCATTTTTATTGCATTTATTCGGCCTATTAAAGACATCGGAAGCGTTTTCCAAAATTTAATTAATGTATTTAATTTATTAAGTAGAGGATCATAATTTGCTTTGAACATGCCTTGATATGTTCTGGTGATTTCAACACCCAAGTATTTAAATTTTTCTGTAGCTATTTTAAAAGGGAATTTTAAAAGATGTGTTGAGTCTTTCAGTTTTATTGACATAATTTCACGTTTATTCCAATTTATTCTGTATCCAGAAAAGGATCCAAAGTCCTCAATTAGATTTAGTATGTTTGGTGTAGTAATTTGAGGTTTTGTAATGTGCAATAATATATCATCCGCATATAAAGATATTTTATTATTTGAGTATTTAGTATTATACCCATGGATATCTGGATGTGTTCTAATTTTTTTCTGCTAAAGGTTCAATTATGAGAGCAAACAACTGTGGTGATAATGAGCAACATTGTCTGTTTCCCCTTGATAGTTGAAATTTTGAGGATAATATGTTATTAGTTAATATTCTAGCTGTAGGCCTATTATATAATAATTTAATCCATAAAATAAAATTCTCTCCCAGTTGGAATTTTTGTATTACTTTATCCATATAATTCCATTCTACTTGGTCAAATGCTTTTTCAGCATCCAGCGAAATAATTGATAATTCTTGTTCTTCAATTTTGTGTGAGTGCATTATAATGAGTAGACGTCTCATATTATTAGATGAATATCTCTTAGGGATAAACCCCGTCTGATCTGGGTTTATTAATTTACTAATATATTTACTTAATCTTCTAGCTAATGTTTTCGCTAATATTTTTTTATCTGTATTTAACAATGCTATAGCTCTATATGAACCCGGTTCTTCTATATCTTTGTCTTTTTTAAGTATTAGTGTGATCGTTGATTCAGCTAATGTATCAGGAAATATTTGTTTTTTAAAAGCATATTGATACATTTTTTGTAACCGTGGTATAATTTTGTCATAAAAGCTTTTATAAAATTCATTAGTAAATCCATCAGGACCTGGAGTTTTTCCATTCTTTAATGAATTTATTGTGTCTTCTAATTCCTTGCTTGAAATTTGTGCACCCAATTCCTCTTGTTCCTTCAACTCTAACTTTGGAAGATTACAATTATCCAAGAACTCTGTAATTTATTGGAGTCCGTTGTCGTTTTAGATGTGTACAAATTCTCATAAAATTGCGCAAATCTTTTATTAATATCCTTCGGTATGGTTAGTAATTCCCCTCTATCTGATTTAATCTTTTGGATCGTATGTTCTTTTTCTCGTTTTTTTAGCTGAAGAGCCAAAAGTTTATGCGGTTTATCCCCAAATTCAAAGTGTTCCTGTTTTGTAATTTGGAAAAGTCTTATACGTTTGGCTGATAATAGTTTATTTAATTTAAATTTCAAAATTATTATTTTATTATGTTTATCCATTGATGGATCTTTAGCATTATCTATATCCATTTGTCTAATAAGTTCTAACTGTCTTTGTTCATTTTTATTCTTTTTATTTTGAAAAGCTTGGTATGAGATTATAACACCTCTAATAAATGCTTTAAAAGATTCCCATAGTAAAGTGGGCGATATATCTGGAGTGTCATTTATTTCAAAAAAGACGTCCATTTGTTCTTTTAAATATATACTCGCTTGCGGATCTTTTAAGATTTGAGAATTGAATCTCCAAAACGATTTATTCTTAGACATTCCTTCCAGTTTTAAAAAGAAAGTTAGTGGTGAATGGTCTGAAATCCAATTTGTATGGTATGCTGGGTTCACAGTGTGAGGGATTAATTTTGTATCCACCAGGAAATAATCTATACGTGAGTATGTTTTGTGTACCATTGAATAAAACGAGTATTCCCTGCCAGTCGGATTAGCAATTCTCCAAACATCTGTTATATTGGTATTATTTATATAAGTATTTAAAAGTTCACTAGTTTTAGATTTCGTATTCCCTCTCTGTTTTTGGCTTGATTTGGCTAAATACGGATCTAAAACACAGTTAAAGTCTCCTCCTATTATAACATTTTGATAATTAAACTCTGTGATTATGTTCAGAATTTTATTGAAAAAATGAGGATTGTCAAATTTAGGCGCGTATATATTTACCAAGGTAATTGGAGTATCATGAATTTCTCCGGTAACTATCAAATATCTCCCTTCAATGTCTGTTATGGTATTCTTTGCTTTGAATGGTATACCTTTTCTAATAATGATTGACGTACCTCTAAATTTCGAAGTATATGAAGAAAGATAGATAGATAGATAGATAGACAGATAGACAGAGAGACAGAGAGACAGAGAGACAGAGAGACAGAGAGACAGAGAGACAGAGAGATGGACGGACGGACGGACGGACGGACAGACAGACAGACAGACAGACAGATAGACAGACACCTTTATTGTCATTCAGACCTTTCGGTCTGAACAAAATTATGTTGCCTGCAGTCATACACAGAACCAATAATAACAAAACATACAATAAACACAAATTAAACATCCACCACAGTGAGTTCACCAAGCACATCCTCACTGCGATGGAGGCAAAGTCTTAGTCTCCGTCTCTTCCCTCCTTGTTCTCCCTCTGCGCTGAGGCGATCGATCCAGGCCGAAGATGCCGCCCTCCAGTCCAGCGGACCTCCGTGGTGATGTCGCCGCCGCCGAAAGCTGGAACGCCGTCTCCGCTCCAAGACGGCCCGCCACAGCATCAACTCCGGGCCGCCGCCCCAGCTCCAGGCCTCTGCCCCAGCTCTGGGTCCCGCAGTCTCCGGGCCGCTGCCCCAGCTCCAGGCCGCCGCCCCAGCTCCGGGTCCCATAGTCTCCGCTCCAGGCCGCTGCCCCAGCTCCGGGTCCTCTAAATTTTATTGGAGTCCGTTGTCGTTTTAGATGTGTACAAATTCTCATAAAATTGCGCAAATCTTTTATTAATATCCTTCGGTATGGTTAGTAATTCCCCTCTATCTGATTTAATCTTTTGGATCGTATGTTCTTTTTCTCGTTTTTTTAGCTGAAGAGCCAAAAGTTTATGCGGTTTATCCCCAAATTCAAAGTGTTCCTGTTTTGTAATTTGGAAAAGTCTTATACGTTTGGCTGATAATAGTTTATTTAATTTAAATTTCAAAATTATTATTTTATTATGTTTATCCATTGATGGATCTTTAGCATTATCTATATCCATTTGTCTAATAAGTTCTAACTGTCTTTGTTCATTTTTATTCTTTTTATTTTGAAAAGCTTGGTATGAGATTATAACACCTCTAATAAATGCTTTAAAAGATTCCCATAGTAAAGTGGGCGATATATCTGGAGTGTCATTTATTTCAAAAAAGACGTCCATTTGTTCTTTTAAATATATACTCGCTTGCGGATCTTTTAAGATTTGAGAATTGAATCTCCAAAACGATTTATTCTTAGACATTCCTTCCAGTTTTAAAAAGAAAGTTAGTGGTGAATGGTCTGAAATCCAATTTGTATGGTATGCTGGGTTCACAGTGTGAGGGATTAATTTTGTATCCACCAGGAAATAATCTATACGTGAGTATGTTTTGTGTACCATTGAATAAAACGAGTATTCCCTGCCAGTCGGATTAGCAATTCTCCAAACATCTGTTATATTGGTATTATTTATATAAGTATTTAAAAGTTCACTAGTTTTAGATTTCGTATTCCCTCTCTGTTTTTGGCTTGATTTGGCTAAATACGGATCTAAAACACAGTTAAAGTCTCCTCCTATTATAACATTTTGATAATTAAACTCTGTGATTATGTTCAGAATTTTATTGAAAAAATGAGGATTGTCAAAGTTAGGCGCGTATATATTTACCAAGGTAATTGGAGTATCATGAATTTCTCCGGTAACTATCAAATATCTCCCTTCAATGTCTGTTATGGTATTCTTTGCTTTGAATGGTATACCTTTTCTAATAATGATTGACGTACCTCTAAATTTCGAAGTATATGAAGAAAGATAGATAGATAGATAGATAGACAGAGAGACAGAGAGACAGAGAGACAGAGAGACAGAGAGACAGAGAGACAGAGAGACAGAGAGACAGAGAGACAGAGAGACAGAGAGATGGACGGACGGACGGACGGACGGACAGACAGACAGACAGACAGACAGATAGACAGACACCTTTATTGTCATTCAGACCTTTCGGTCTGAACAAAATTATGTTGCCTGCAGTCATACACAGAACCAATAATAACAAAACATACAATAAACACAAATTAAACATCCACCACAGTGAGTTCACCAAGCACATCCTCACTGCGATGGAGGCAAAGTCTTAGTCTCCGTCTCTTCCCTCCTTGTTCTCCCTCTGCGCTGAGGCGATCGATCCAGGCCGAAGATGCCGCCCTCCAGTCCAGCGGACCTCCGTGGTGATGTCGCCGCCGCCGAAAGCTGGAACGCCGTCTCCGCTCCAAGACGGCCCGCCACAGCATCAACTCCGGGCCGCCGCCCCAGCTCCAGGCCTCTGCCCCAGCTCTGGGTCCCGCAGTCTCCGGGCCGCCGCCCCAGCTCCAGGCCGCCGCCCCAGCTCCGGGTCCCATAGTCTCCGCTCCAGGCCGCTGCCCCAGCTCCGGGTCCCGCAGTCTCCGCTCCAGGCCGCTGCCCCAGCTCCGGGTCCCGTAATCTCTGCTCCGGGCCGCCGCCCCAGCTCCGGGTCCCGCAGTCTCCGCTCCGGGCCGCCGCCCCAGCTCCAGGTTGCCGCCCCAGCTCCGGGTCCCGCAGTCTCCGCTCCAGGCCGCTGCCCCAGCTCTGGGTCCCGCAGTCTCTGCTCCGGACCCCGCTGTATCAGCTTCAGGCCGCCGCCGAACGCCAGAACGCCGCACCAGCAAGTCGGGCCACCGCTGCCTCAGCCCCGAAGATGGCCAGCCTCTCGTTGGTAAGTCCTGCCTGGCTCCGCCTCCGTAGCCTCGGGGTCGGTCGCAGGTTGGAGGCCGCCAGCTCCACCATTAGGCCTCAGCGCAGACGGAGGCAGAGAAGGGGGATACAACACAAAAAAGTCGCATTCCCCCGAAGGAAGAGACAGAGAACATGTTTCACCCCCCCTAACACAACCCAACAAACTAAAACTTAACCAAAACAAGACAAAAAAAACAACAGAAAAAAGTAAAGACAGATGGACTGCAGGCGAGCCGCAGCTGTTAACAGCGCCGCCACTTCTGGATATATTTGACCTATCCATTTCGCCCTCAACCTAGCTTGATCCTGGGATTTTAGATGAGTTTCTTGTAAGAAAATGATGTCAGAATTGTACAATTTCAGCTGAGCTAATATCTTACCCCTTTTAATAGGTTCATTAATACCTCTTATATTCCAACTGCAGAATGAGACTCCTCCTAGGTTCTTTTGTTTAACATCTTGCATTTTGAATAATTATAATACCTTTAAATCTTGCGGTGCATCCATGTCTCAGGTCTTTGGGTATTGGGGGAACCTTTGCATTACTAAGTTTTGTTGGCATATCCCTTTTACGCTTATCACTAAACACAAAACACAAACGTGACTTTATGTGGTAATAATAATAATTTTTTTTAAATTGAAAAAGTGAAAATACAGTGTCTAAAATGGTCGACACTGTAACAAGTGGCCCAACTGTAGGTGGGAGAAAACCTTGTTTCGACTTCCATTGTTGATGTTAAACAAATAACTCCGCACCCTTGGTTAATCATAAAATAATAAGACGGGGCCTCACAATCAGATATATGATACAAATTTACCCTATATATTTCATTATAACATATCATATATATATCGCAATTTTATCTACTAATTATTAAACGAATGATTTTACCTTCAATAATAAACAACTGTTGGTTGAAGGGGTTAATGAAACGTGCTCCTGGACCTGAGCCAGGTGCTCGTTTCTCATCCCGTCCCATGTTAGTTCGTTATTTTTTTTTTGTTAGTGTCCGTTACTATTCTAGTTTAATTGGATTTAATATTATAATCTATTAAACAATTAATGCTTCTGGTATAGTCCATTCTCTTCGGTTCGGCTGTTTACTTCGTTTGGAACACAGAATGTCCTTGAGTTAAAATTCCACAGATAACCAGTCTCGCCATCCTAAACAAAACACTACATGAAATGGTTCTGAGCTGCCGATCCTCCATTAACTGTGGAATTCTAATAAAAAAGTTTGTTCATACCATCTATGTATTCCCGCTACTTTTCAACGATGCTCTGGGCATATTTGTACGCATCCTCCGGGTTTACAAATGATCTTTCACGTCCATTATAAGAGATGCGCATTTTAGCTGGATAAAAGACACCGTATCTAACATCTTGCTTCCCCCTTAAAAGTTCTTTTGCCTTTCCGAATTGATTTCTCTTTTGCACAATTTCATACGGATAGTCCCTGAATATTTTGATAATGTCGTTATCAAGCCTCAGTTGCACTCCATATTTGATTTTACTCATCACCTCTTCCAGTTCTGAAATGTCTCAAAATTTCACAATAATCTGTCGTGGGTGGTCTTGTCTAGGTTGAGATCTCGGTTTAAATCTCGGTACACGGTGTGCCACTTCAATTTTCGGTTCTTTGGAGAGATTAAGCAGTTGTTTAAGTAAGCCCATGGCAAACTCACGAATGTCCCTTCCCTCAGCTCCCTCTGAGACTCCAAGAATTCTCAAATTCTGGCGTCTAGAACGAGCTTCCAGGTCCAGGCATTTATCTGAAACTTTCCCCAGGTGAGTCGTCGTCTGTACTGAAGTTTGCTCATGTTCTTGCTTCATTTGCTCATGTTCTCGCCTCATTTTCACCATGTCTTCAGCCACTCGAGCCATATTTTTCTCCAATTCCGTGATTGTAGCCATACTTGCAGCTACTGTTTCAAGCACAGCTGTGAACCTGTCCGTAGTAACTTTTTCCATCTTATCAATTCTCCCCGATAGTCCATCTTTCACATCATCAATTCGTTTATTTACAGTGTCAAGTGAATCAGCCACCTTCTGATTACCAGCATTCGAATCCTTCATCATCTTTTCGATTTTATCCATCATTTTTCCCATCAGAGTTTTATTTTCATCCAAAATTTCATCTTTCATATCTTTCACTGATTTCTTCAAATCCTCAAATTCTTTATCCTTAGCCAGCTCTGTCTTAGATATTCTATCCATTTCTGCAGCCACTTCAGGAACTTCAGAGGTAACTTCTCCTTCAGGATTCTTCAGGTTTTTCAGCAGCTGTTTTTTAACTGTTCTCTGAGGGCTCTGAGCTGGAGACAGTCTTTTCATTTAAAAGTCTTTAAGCCACCGTTTAAAACATCGCGCTTACTGATGACGTCATCAGCACGGCGACCAGAAGCTCCGGTAAGGTTTTTAAATCAATTCCGACTTATAGACCCGTTTTAACGCAAAAAATCCCGAATTTATTCGGGAGCGGAGCTAGGTGCATGTCTGTTAGTATAACATGGCGCCACCGGGAAAAAGTTGAGTAAGATTCTGCAAACATTTCGCGCTATTGTGTACTGTTTTGGCATAGTTCTTTGATCTCACAGACAGACAGACAAACAATACAAGACTTTTAATAGTATACTAGACCAGGTGGGACCCGTTGGGTCCCGTCCCCTCAATGCGCGGTTGCTGGGGGGGGGGGTGCGGCCTGCGGCGTCACACACACACTAACCACCCCCCACACAAACCACCCCGCTTGATATATTAATATTATTTATTGGCTTTATTGGCTCTTTTTACCCCACCCCGTCCTATCCACTGACGCATAGCCCCCAACTCGCATGCAGGTATAGAGAGGGAGGCGGGGTAGAGAGAGAAGACAGACATAGCGCGTCATTTTTTCAAGAAGATGTGATCACACAAACAAATAAATACACAAATACACACACAGAAGCACATCCAAGATCAGAGTTTTATAGTTATAAGGATATAGATAGATGCTTACTCTGTTTAAATAAACACTGGCCATTCATGCTAAAGGTCTTCCTTCTGTGATTTTGGCTTAATATTTCCTTCTGCATTAGTGCAACTGTTTTACTGTGCATATTCCATAGCACTGGTATTGACAATTTATTAGCTCACTGCCTTTGTTAACCCATTTCAATGAGCTATGATCATCCACATGGGCTCACCAGATCACAAATATTCTTTTGTTTTTTCCATCCATTCTGCCGTTTTCTTTGCAACTTATTGTTTTTATCACTCTTTTACTTTTAGTTTTGACAAAGGCCTGAAATGCTTTCTCTTTTCACAAATGCTGCCAACTTTTTCAAAATAGATTTTATATTTCCAACATCTGCAACTTTTTGATTTTCAGCACTTCACCTTCATCTACAGCACACTATTGCACGATTTGATGCGGGAGGGGGGGAGATTGACAATGGTGTTGACAGAACTGGAACAGAACAGAGCTGGAAAACAGATCCGCTAGCCTGGAATTGTTAAGTGTATCTGAGAAGGGATTCAATTTAGGAGCGCAAAAAGCTGAATTGGAGTGGTAAAATCGATCAGCAGAAAATCAATAAAGGCGATTGTTGGATGAATCAAACGACAGAAAGAATGTTTTAATTTCACCCTAGACTGGTGGTGGTGACCTGGAATTCACTGCTGGACAGATACTCTCTATCCTGCTGGAATCTTAGACAAACTTCCTCACTATCCACTATACTGCCAATTTTTGTGTCATCTGCAAACTTATTAGTCGACCAACCTGCATTTTCTTCCACATCATATGTATCACAAACGGTAGAGGTCCTTGTGCTGATCCTTGTGAACTCCCTGTCAGGGTATAATAGTTTTACATTTTATTTGCATATGATTGGTTTGCTTCAATAGATTTTCAGTCACAATTACATCACAACAACCACTTACAATGTGCTTATGTTGAGTTGAAAAATAAATTCATGAATAAATAAAAAGGCATTGCATTTCAAAAGTGTTCAATCACCATGGCAATAATTATTTTCCACATTTGTTTAACTATGACCTGTGAATCCTTTCTTAAATCTAGCAATACAATGACTTGTGGAACTTGAGTAAGGGAAAAGCAGATTTTATTAATTTGTGTCCAAAGGGCTTGTCCCACTGTATGAGGTCATTCAAGAGTTCTCCTGAGTTCTCCCCTGATTCGAACTCGGAGAATGTCCGTAGCGGGACCGTAGGAGTTCGTGGATGTCTCCTCGCGGCTCGTACGAGTAAGAAGTAACAATTTTTTTCATCACGAGTATTTTTTTACTCGTGGACATTTTTCACAGTGTTGAAAAAACGTCACGAGTTTACCGGATTTCTCGAGTACCTACCGTTACTCGTACGAGCCGCTACGGGACATCCACGAACTCCGACGGACCCGCTACAGACTCTTGATTTACCTCATACAGTGGGACACGCCCTTAATGCTTTTTTTTTTTTCATTTTACGTGATGCATGATTACAGATACTACAAGTCAGCTTTTACACAGTGATAGCTTTGGGGTTGATGAATAATGTATTTGTATTTCACTGCTGGAATTTCATCAGAAGAACATAAATTCAAAAAAGATTAAAAGCTCTGAAATATTAAGTTCACCAGTCATGAGTCTAAGCATCTTTATTCGGTATGCCTATACCTTTATTCTGCTCCTTAGTGGGGTAACAGAAATACATGGTTGATATTAGAATTACAACATATAGACATATACAATGTAAACATGTACAGTACATTGCAATATATATATATATATTGTAACCGTGGATTACTCCTACAATTTACACAGGCAGGAGGTTGGGAAGATTTCCTGCAATAGCCGTTTGGTGGTTCCATCTACTGGCTGAGAATAGATTGCAATTTTGCAGTTTGCTATCTGGCTTAATTGAGCCAATGTCCATCATCTCTGCCATTAAGAAGACCAAGCCTTCTTAATGTTCTACGTTTTATTGTAGGGAGTTGATAGAGCTTTAAACTCATCTTCACAATATTCTCTTCATTTTCTTTCCATCTTTGCCCCAACCACCGAATAGCAACAACATATCTTTTGAGTGCAAAACAGAGGGCAAAAGCTCTGCTAGCTCTGCCCATTACAATTGCACGTTTTCATTGTCTCTTGCCTGCTTGATTTCACCCACCATTTTCAGCCACCATTATCAATAAACTTAGTCACAGAATCACAAAGTCATATGGTACAGAAACAGGCCCCTCAGCCCAACTCATGCATGGTGACTCGGGTGCCCCATCTAAGCCAGTCCCATTTGTTCACATATCCCTCAACACCTTTCTTATCCATGCACTTGTCAGAAACTGCAATTAACCTTTATTTTGCATTCCCTTTTTTTTTTTAGCTCTGTGAGCATTATCTGCAGATTATTGCTGCTTCACACTTGTCCTTTTACTTATTTTTCTGTGCATGCCCTGCAAACAGACCAGTTCCAGTATCAAAATTAAATTAACTAAACTTACCGATGACATTGGTATTTTTTGCCTTCTTTGCTAACTATGACTCTAGGCTCCCTAAACAACTCTCCACCATGTATTATTCTGTCAAGCTTCCGTTCTAACTGCTGTCAATTAATAATTAATATTAACACCAATAATTTATCCTGCTTTGTCCATAGCATCAACTCTGTCGTGTCCTAGTATTCAAACTATGGTCTTTGTTCATTATTTTATTGCTTATGATTTACAGATGGTATTCAGAAACAATGTTTAAACTGACCAATTGCTCAGATGAGCCAAAACAGATCAGTAGTGGCAAAATGGCATAATTCCCTTCAGTTGTACAGGACCCATCAAAACTGTATGCTGTGGCCACACCTTTTTTCTCTCCAACTGTAAGTTGAGATTTGGCATACATGAAGAGTATAAAGCAAGACCTTTCAAAATATTAGAATATCTCAAAGTACACCAAAACATTTGAAACATAATTGAAGTACAGTCACTGTGGCAGTATTGGAAAAAAAAACTTTTAAAATCCCACAAACAATGATGATACAGTAATGGACCTGTCCCACTTAGGCGACTTTTTAGGCAACTGCAGGAGACTATGCAGTCACCACATGTTCGCGGGTGGTTCCGGGGGAGTCGCCTTCATAGTCGTGAGGAGTTCCCGCATTCTGGAACTAGTCGCGGACTCATTATGGTCGCCGTGAAATTTTCAACATGTTGAAAAATTAGCGGCGACTAGAATGAAGCCGCCATGGAGAGTAGCGAGAATTCTCGAACCATAGGTGGGTCGCCAGGAGGTCCTAATGGGTTTCCAGGAGGTCGAAGGTTCTCAGAAGTTCTGGTAGGTTGTAGCCGATGCTGACCGGTAGATTTCTTTGGCTCATTGGAAAAAAAATGGTAGGCAGTAGTTTTCAGAACCAAGTTCAATTTCAAGTTACATTTATTGTCACATGCACCAATTGGTACAGTGAGATTTGAGTTACCATACAGCCATACGAATAAAAAAAGAACACAATACTCGATAGAGTTTAACATAAACATCCCCACACAGCGGAATCAACGTTCCCACTGTGAGGGAAGGCAATAAAGTTCAGTCGTCTTCCTCATTGTTCACCCGTGGTCGGGGGCTTTGAGCACTCTGCAGTCGCTGCTACGGATGGCCCGATGTTTCAAGCCCTCTCGCCGGGAAGATCGAAGCACTGGCATCGGAACGGAAGAACAAACTCAGCGGCTTGGGGTTTCCGAATCGGCCACTTCCCCGAAGTCCACAGGCCAAGCTGGGCAGAGATTCAACGCTGGTGACCCCCCGGCAATGGGTCCCAGGACTCCGCGATGTTAGAGTCAGCGCCGCCCGCAGCTGGAAGCTCTGCAGACCACAGCTCCACGATGTTAAACAGCTGGCCCAACAATCCAGAGTTCCACACGGCGATCCCCGATAAGGCATCGCCCGCTCCGCGATGGAATTCAGTGCTGCTGCGCCGCTGCTGAAGCTCTGGCCGGCCTCTGGCAGGAAAGGCTGCGCCAATCCCGATGGTAGGCCCCGAGGGGGGGCGAAGATGCAGCTCGGAGAAAAGATGCATCCTCGACCAGGTAGTGACTGGGAAACAGTTTCCCCTCTTCCCCCACCCACCCACCACATAAAAAAGACTAAAAGACCTCCAGAAACATACTTTTAGACAGACTAAAATTTTAAAAAGTATGAAAGGACAGACAGCTGCTGGCGAGGCTGCCGCACGCGGCGCCACCCCGATGACGTATCGGGTGGCGCCGCTGGTCGGTTACTGGTCGGTTAACCAAGGATAACCGACCAGTAATGTTAAATGACCGCCGAGCTTCACAGCCATGTATCTCTGGCTTCTTAAAAGTTTCCACTCCTTCTCCCCCCTTCTTTTCCCCCCCTCTCCCCCTCTGTTTTAAAGGACTTACCGTACACTGTGTTTTAGCCATCTTTTTACAGCGCCAACCTTCCTGTTCATCGCGGTGTATGTCTGTTTCACCTTGGCTTTGCACCATGTGAATTTTTTAGACAGCGCTCCCCCGCTTGCCCTGTCCCCCGTCTGCATAATGGGCTGGTGAATGAAGCGATGTGTTTGTGTGAGTGTGTGTGTGTGTGTTCCACTCTGACAGTCGCCGTTCCAGTCGCCGGTTTTTCAGGCGACAGCCAGCAACTTTAGTTGCCGGCAGTCCACTGAAAAATCGTTTAAGTGGGACAGGCCCATTAATCTATTCCTACATCATTGGGGAAAACTCTTCTGCTTGTCTTGAAATATTGCTAAATCCTTTATGACCACATGACAGGACACCACTTGGTTTAACAACTTATTTGTAAGCCAGTAGAGCACCAGATTGTTAGCAACGTGTATGGAATGGCAGTCAAAACCATGACCTCCAACTCTTGAGAGAGTCCTATTAATGACCCATGTCCAATAATCAAGGATGTTTCCTGCATGCTCTAAATTTTGGAGTTATGGATGATGTTCAATGCTTCCTACACTACCTCCAGAGATACACAGAATAATCAGAGTAAACAATTTACATCTAAAATTAACCATACAAAATTCTGTACACTACGAATTGTGAAGTTACAGAGCAATTATAGAATTCTGGAAATTCACGGCACAAAGAGAGGATATTTGGCTGATGGTATTTCGACTGGTCAAAAATAACTTTTTTTAAGGTGATTCCTGCAGTCATGTTGGTTTGCAACCTTGTAGGTTACTATACTTTAGGTGCACACAAGTTTATTTTACATATATTGAGGGTTACTGTTTCCAATTACAAGAAGTTTGTCACGTAAAGGGAAAACCATACAAAAGCAATTTTTCTGCATGGGTACTACCAGAATGAAACTGACCAACAAGCAATCTATACCTGTCTAGTTGATATATTCCCAAATCAAGATAGTGCATTACATGGAAGGGACGTACAGGAAGTAGCATTACCTTGTGCCTGCTGCTTTTTCTGTTTTGAGATGATAAAAGCTGGAGTTTTGCAACGTACTGTTAGAGAAGTCTTGGCGAATTTATTGCAATGTTTTATTAACACAGCAATAACATGATTGGATAAATGAATGTTTAGGGTGGTGAAAAGGTGTGAGTAAAGTGTGCTGCTATGTCCTGCACAATATCGAAAATACCTGGATAACTGCAGCTTCAAGTAATGGAGTGTAATCCATTGCACTCCTTCACCTGGCTTGCATGTGATGAGAAGGAATATCATAATTTGCAGGATACCCAGCTTCTGGCTTGCTCTTGTTTTCAAAGTATTATGTGGCTGATTGAAAAAATTCCTGATTAAAGATGACATCTTAGAACAATAGAGTAATATAACATGAAAGAAGCCCTTTGGCCCAACTCGTCCATACCAACAAAGCAGCATAATCAAAGATAAGTCGCACCCTGGCCACTCCCTCTTCTCCCCTCTCCCATCAGGCAAAAGGTACAGAAGTATGAAAACGCACACCACCAGATTCATTGACAGTTTATTCCCATCTGTTATCAGGTAACTGAATCATCCTGCCAGAACCAGAGAGCTGTCCTGAACTACTATCTACCTCTTTGGTGACCGTCGGACTATCCTTGATTGGACTTTGCTGGCTTTACCTTGCACTAAACGTTATTCACTTATCATGTTTCTATACATTGTAAATGGATCGATTGTAATCATGTATTGTCTTTCTGCTGACTGGTTAGCATCCAACAAAAGCTTTTCACTGTGCCTGATCAGATGATTCCCCAAAAATATTTTCTCTAGGCATTCTTGTTAAATCCTCCCTCATCAAAAACAACTTTCCTCCCCCCTTTCTTACCTGTACCTCTATCACGCCTGTAGCTTCTGCACACTGGAACATCGAGCTATCAGTCCTGCCCTTTACTCGGCCATCTTTCTGATATGGCTATAATATGGGATGCTCATAGAGAGGAGGAAAACTTAGTCAGCACAGAGACTTCACTGACAAACAATCTTGTGTCTCCATTTTACTAAATTTGTATCCCCATTTTACTAATATTACTGTATGGCATACACAGTGAATGGCAAGGTCCTGGGGAGTGATGTAGAACAGTGATGTAGAAATACATAATATGATAAAAAAGAAACCGCAGGTACTGGTTTATACCAGATATAGACACAAATGGTGGAGTAACTCAGAGGGTCAGGCAGCATCCCTGGAAAAAATGGACGTGACGTTTTGGGTCAGGGCTCTTCTGAAGTTGTGAAGAAGGGTCCCAAGCATTCTCCAGCATTTTTTGTCTATCTCTGGTAGAAATACATAGTTTCCTTGTTACAGGTAGACAAGGTGGTGAAGAATGTGTATGGCATTCTTGTTTTCATGGGCTGTGGCTTTTGAGTGCAAGGTTTGGGACATCATGTTATGGTTATGGAAGATGTGGAAACGTTGGTGTTGGTGCAGAGGAGGTTTGGCACAATGCTGCCCAGATTAGAGGATATTAGATATAAGGGGAGGTTGGACAAGCTGGGATTGTTTCCTCTGGAATATCAAAGGGCTGAGGTGGGGCTTGATAGAAGTAGCTACAATTATGAGAGGCATTGATAGGGCATACGGTCAAAAGCTTTCTCCCAGGATGGAAATGCCAAAGAATAGAGGGCATACCTATAGGGTCATGGGGGTAAAATTAAAAGGAGATGTGCGAAGCAAGATTTTTACACCGAGAATGGTGGGTGCTTGGAACGGGCTGCTGGGGGTGGTTGTGGAAGCAGTACAGTGACATTTAAGAGGCTTTTAGTTGCTTATGCTGGCGAGGGTCGAGAAAAGATTCACGAGAATGTTGGCTGGAATTAAGGACTTGAGTTATATGGATAGATTGGACAGGCTGTTCTGGTTTCTCTGGAGAGAAGGATTCTGAGAAGTAACATGGAAGAAGTACAGTAAACCCTCAATTTAACAGATTTATAACAGATAATTTATAACAGATTTCAGTTATAGCAGATAGACCACTGAGTTGCAATTTTAAGGTGAGAGGAAGGAGATCTAAAATGCAGAGCTCATGGAGACAGGAAGATTAACAACATTTAAGAGGCTAGACACTAAATGCTGGAGTAACTTAACGGGTCAGGCAACATCTCTGGAGAAAAGGGATAGATGACGTTTTTGATCGGGACCCTCAGACTTTCAAGAGGAATTTGACAGGTACTTGAGCAAGGCGCAAAGGGATATGAAATTAATGCATACAAGCATAGTAATGATGATGAGAAAGATGAGGTGGGTTGAAGAACTTTTTTCTCCTGTACAACTCTGACTGATTTCATATGAAATAAAAATTGGCGTCATGCTGACTGAAAGTTTATCTTGTAAGTAAGAAGAATTATATCTTAGTCTCATATGAAAATTATGTTTATAGTTGACTTAAATATCTTTTGAAGGAATACAATGCATTCGGACAGGAGTCAATAATGAATTCTACAACTTTAAGGTAACTTGATTTCTCTATCTGCCTCACGTGTCCATCTATGATTCAGTGTCAGTTTTGTTATTTTTTTCTTTTTACATTTTTTTTTCTTCGGGGAGTGTAGGAAAGGCCCAGCCTTTCAACTGAGATGAGGAAAGACCTCTTCACCCAGAGAGTTGTGAATCTGTGAATTCACTGCCACAGAAGGCAGTGAAGGCCAATTTACTGGATGTTTTCAAGAGAGAGTTAGATTTAGCTCTTAGGGTAAAAAGAATCAAGGCATATGGGGAAAAAAGCAGGAATGGGGTATGATTTTAGATGATCCGCCATGATCATATTGAATGGCGGTGTTAGCTCGAAGGGCCGAATGGTTTACTCCTGCAGCTATTTTTCTATGTTTCTATGCCCTGGTGGTCATTTCTTCTTAGTCTTCATTTGGTAAGTCAAAATTCTATTGTCCATTTGTCAATGTTCTCACTTTCCAACTGCTCCCATCCACTTAGAGTCACAGTTATAGACTGATACAGTGTGGAAACAGGCCATTCAGCCCAACTTACCCACACCAACCAACATGTCCCAGCTACACTAGTTCCACCTGCCTGCGCTTGGTCCATATTTCTCCAAACCTGTCCTATCCATGTACCTGTCTAACTGTTTCTTAAACGTTGGATAGTTCCATCCTCAACTACCTCATCTGGCAGCTTGATCCATACACCCACCACCCTTTGTGTGAAAAAGTTACCATTCAACTAGAACATAAAACAGTGCAGCACAGGAACTTGTCCTCCAGCCCACAATGCCTGTGTTGAACATGAAACCAAGTTAAATTAAAGTCCTCTGCCTGCTTGATACATACTCCTCCATTCCTTGTACATACATGCGTCTATCTAAAGGCTCTTAAATGCCACTTTTTTATCTGCCTCCACCACCACCCCTGGCATCTTTGTTAGCCTTGCTAGTGTAATAGGAGAAAGGTGAAAGCATTATCCACCACTTTCTGTGTTTTAATAAAAACTTGCCCTGCACAACTCCTTCAAAATTTACCCCGCTCCCTTGCAAGCTGTGTCCTCTAGTCTTATATATTTCCACCCTGGGAAAGTGATTTTGACTGTTTACCCAATCTAAGTGTTTAATAATTTAATTTACTTCTATTAGCTTTCTCCTCAGCCTCCAACTCTCCAGAGAAAGCTATCCAAGTTTGTCCAACCTCTCCTTATAGTTAATACCTTTAATCCGGGCAGCATTCTGGTAAATCTCTTCAGCACCCTCTTAAAAGCCTCCACATCCTTCCTGTAATTGGGGCAACCTGAACTGCACACAACACTCTCAATGCAGCCCAATCAAAGTCCTATAAATCTGCAACAATATAATATCATTACCAATTAAAACAGTAAAACAGGCTTTGGCATGTCCCCAACAACTAACAAAGATGTTTTCGCCCGTCTTCCATAACACTAGCGAGATAACAGCACAAATACATGAATGTGTTTGCTCTATGATATAAACAATCAGAAGAATGTTCAGACAATGGTTAGTCTTGCTAGTGAATAGGAGAAAGGTGAAAGCATCCATTTTATTGCTACTAAATCTACAGCTGAATCCTTTTTTTTTTTTTTTTAACTTTAAACTTTCTCATTCCTTCCTCTTTATCATTTATGATAACATTCACAATCCTCGGTAGGTACATAATGGTTGCAAGCAGTTAATAATAAAAAATCAGAGCGATGACTAATAAAAAGATAGAGCCGTAATGTAATACAGTACCCCAGAGTCCACCAAACCAACTGAAATGCCACCAACTCCCATTTCCTTCATTGTACCCATGCATGCAACTGTCAACCTTATGGATTTTCTCAATTTCTTGGGAAATGTGGGTAGCAAGGTCAGTGATATTAGAGGAATTATCAGCGATCTAGGCACAAAACTCGTCTTATTATAATACAGGTGCCTCTTTGTTGATCTTTATGATCAATACTTATTTTATAGTAAGAACATTTTTAAAATATTCTCTCATTAATCAGTTGCAGAAATGATGGCATACGTATGTCTGATTGTAATTTGGTTTGAACCTGTCCTTGAGTTCGTAGAGGATTATGGCACAAACCCAACATCCTAATCAGATAAGGAAGCTTGTTTACCTTACAGCAGCGAGTTCACTGCTAACACCTCTATCATTGTAACCCTCGCCGTTACAGTGCGTAAGCAGGTTGGTATGTCATTTTACTACTGCTGGTAAAACCACGGAATAATAGGCTACCGGTCTTTATGCAGGGGTATGGAGAAAAAGGCTGAACATAGGTCAATTACTATAAAGGTGTTGGCTTCCGCCGGTATAGTTGACAGATTAATATAGGTACTAAAGGACTATTTTTTAATAGCTCTTAGGTCTTAGACAAAACACCTTCCCACTTTCTGGATTTTAATAGCTCTTAGGTCTTAGACATTACATCTTCCCACTTTCTGGATTGGCAGAATAGGAGTATTACAGGGCTTTGCATTTTCACTAATAGTGCTTGTTGCAATAAAGACAATCATGTCAATCATAAAGACCATAGCTATCCCTTCTTCAGCCTCTGGGGCCAGTCAATATTGTTTTAAACATGGCAAGGCAGCACTCTTTTTTATAGTCAGTTTATGTTCAGGGGATGAATACACCCATCCCACATGATTCTTATGCTTTGCCCATAGTTCCTAGGGTACCTGGACCAGAGCCACAGTGCACAGATCCTCAGTAGGCAGCTGTTGCTTTTCATAGTGTCCCATTCCTTTCTGACCCATGTGATCTTTCCTTCTGTGTCACTGGCAACTTTAAAACATGAATTGTCTGTTTGTCCTTCAGCCATTGTATCATTTTTCTTATTTATTTCGCTGTTGCTGGAGGTCTAGTAGCTATGATTAAGTGTGACTCATGAGGTGTCTCTCATCTCAAATCAATCCCTTTGGTTTTATTCCTAATCCCGGGACCCCAAAGAACTAATAAGGGGTCACTGTGAATTGTTCAGGTTTATTCAACCAGGGGGAGACTCGTTCCTGGTATCCGGGATTAGGATTACATATATAATTCAGGGCAATGCGTTTGCTTATGTTCATGGCTGGTTTTAATAAGATACTGTCAATTCTGGCCTTTTAAAAAATATATATTTTTGTATGGCTTCCTTTTACCTCCAGTCTTGCAGGAGGACATCCAAGTGCATACTTCCTTTTTCCAGTTTCCAATTCTTTCGCAATCGGTTAGGTGTATCCAACGAGGATTATTTTCGACCTTCACTGCTGTAGGTATAGTCAATTGTACTGGGAAGGGCTCCTTCCACCATTCCCCCAATTTCCTCCGATCCCAATTTCTTATCAGTTCGTGATCTCCTGGTTGTAAGGATTTGCCGTTATGGTCAGCTGATAGTGGTTTCTGCGTTTCTCTGGTTCAGTGGTTTCTGTAAGACTGACAAGGTTCGGGTCAATTGCTGTGCATATGTAATTCATTCATCACTCAAGGTCCTGTCCAGTCTCAGTCAAGGCTTTACTTAAACTCTTTAACTACTTACAAGGTAGACCCTTTAAAAATATGTCATTATAAAGAAAAAAACAATTTAAAAATTATTCCCAATTCTTTCAATCTATCTCCCCAAATTCACAATTTCAAATAAACAGATTTTTTCTGAGATAAAGGCATTTCCAATTCTTATCCAATACTTCAATCTGAAAACCACATGGCCAGTGCGCAATTCAGATCTCTCTTAAATTCAATTCAAAAGGTAAGAAGTAGGAAGAAATCAAACTTAAAATACCGACGAGGTCACCAATCCTAATGCCAGGTTATGCGGCGAAGAAAATGAACTGTCTCTTTGCTGAGCCACATCCGCTGTTTAATAAAAGTTGAGAAGACAGAGAATAAACAGTTAATTTCCACATAGATAGCCAATACATTTTCAAAGAGCAAAGGAAAAGAAAATAACTTTGTCCGGCTCAACGCCCATACAGCTGCAACTTCTTAAAGAGACGCTACCTTTTAAAACACATCAGACTCTACAAAGATTTATCACGAAATGAGCAAGCTCATTCATTGACATCCTATTACATCTTAATTATATGATTAATTCAACATTCACCCAGAACTGGTTCCACAAACAATTAACAGTCTTTAAACTCTACACCCTCTTTTCTGTGCCATTCACTCACAAATTTCCACTCCTCATGCAATATGCTAAATCTCAGTTATTCACACAAGTTAAAGCAATAAAATTCTCATTCAAGAGTAAAACACAATTATACACTCCTCAAGGAAATCATGCAAAACTCTTAGAACTTTGATACACCCAAAAAATGAGACATTTACATGTTGATATTTATGATATTATCAGGCAAAGACACTATGTTTTTTGCTGTGTTGCTCACCTTGACCAAGTTAGCTTTGGAGAATTATAAAACAGAAGCCATATACTTCTTAAAGATAATTTAAGAAAAACAATAAGATAGCTGTCCTGTAGACAAGATCCATATATAAGCTGTATCAGAGGAAATTTTTATTTGTCAGCCAGCCATTTTACACAACCTTGAATTTATACCACTGGAGATACAAGATTTCATTTCCTCACGTAATTACAAAATGTATTCAAACAGCTAGAAAGTTACTTTGCTAGCGAAGGTCAGTGCTCCACTAACTTTACCGACCAAGACATTTAAACAAATCATTCAACAAAAATGTTCATACTTTGTTCATCAATACAACACTTACTGAAGAACGGTCTCAACCCAAGACACACTTTGGACTCTCTCTCTCTTAAGGCCGTGTCTTACCTGTTTGCGGTCATCGGCGGTGAAGCGCGGCGTCGCCGGTAGCTAGGACCGCGCGGCAAAGGCGAGAGCGTCGAGCCTATCCACCGGAGCGCCGCACGGATGTTGCGCGGGGGCCGAGTTAATTCAAACACGGCGGGTCCCACGTGCTTGCGGTAAGTAAAAAAAGGGCGGGCCGACTGCGATGACGTCGGCCCCCCGCACGTGACTCACCAGCGGCGGCTGTGGCGGCGGCCATCCTGATCGCGGCGCTGTAGCGATGGCTGTGCCTGTGGCCGCGCAGCACACGTGCCTCACTGGCGGCGGCACGTGCGTCACTGGCGGAGGCTGTGGCAGAGGAGGTTTGACGCACGGCGCTCGACCCACACTGGCGGCGGCCCGTGCGAGCGGCCGTGCGCACTCGTGCATCACTGGTGGAGGTTGTGCGGTGAGTATAGAGTTTTCGACATTGTCGATTTTATTTTTGCACCGCGCGGTGTTGGGAACACCGTCGCACGGCCCGGGAATTGTTCTTTCTCACGAGTGCGCGGTCTATGGCGGCAGATTCTTCCCGTTTCGCCGCCAATGACCGCAGATTCGTGAGACAGACCTTTAAGACACAGGTCATTTCATTAAAAGCTTCAAATTGTAAGCTACTTTCCACATTCTCTTCCCTCCTTATCAGCATGCAGAAAGAAGTATATATAGTGTAAAAGAAAAAACATCAGGTACAAATTTCATATGATAGTTGGAGGAAGGCATAATTATGTAATAGCATTTCTCAGCTCCCCCTTTATTATCCCTGCTAAAATAAATTTCAACTAGTGTCGCAAATGCATTTGTCTTGATTTACATTTTACACAGAAACCAAATTGAAGCACATTGTTGCTGTTTCTTTACAATTCTCAACAATCCTCACAACATAATTAACTTTACATTCCCTTGTCTGAAAGACCCGTTCTGTCTACTAGAATCTTTGGTTCTGTGGGGACCAATGTGCAGAATTCGTAATCTGCTGTGTGGGCAATAATGGCAGCTGGGGCATTCCCCCGGGAGACTTTGTTGTGGCCACTTGTATGGGCATTGCACTTAATAATGGCCAGTTGGACTGGGAAGGTTAAGGCATGCAGTAGCTGGTGCAGTAGCAAGCGCTGTTTTTAAGTTGCGAAGTCTTCTTGTTGGAGTGAGAGAATTAGAGAGAGAGAGGTGCCCTGGCGGAGACACCAGCAGTGTATCGACTGCCGATAGAAATTAACCAAGCTCAGAAATGGGATTGGTCTGATTCCCTGTTATTCAGGGTCGTGCCACACCTCACACTTGCCATTTTACTCACAGACTTTCCCCTCTTTCTCCACCAGGGAGACGAGCTCTGTTTTTCAAATAGGTCAGAGTCTTTTGTTTCAAGTTTGTTTTAAACTGTACCGACTGTTGGCTGCAAAATGTTAAAGTTCTTGGGGTAAAAGTGAGCAGCCTCGATTCTTGTGGGGTAGTTAAGGTACAGTGCCTCGAAAGCCACCAGTTCGACATCCTGCCTTATCTGTTGTTTCTCTTTCTCTGGTGCTCTGTGTTGTTTAACTCTCTCATTGCTGGATTCATTACTGCTCTTCCTCTTCTGCCTTAAGCCCTCTCCCCTCTTCTTCCTCATCTTCCTTATCGGTTCTTCCTTCTTCTGGGGGTGCCCTTTCCTGTAGGCATACTGGAGCCCCTTCGTCTTCACGGGTTCTTAGTGTCGTAGCTCCTGCTGTTAGTGACTGGTGGCCAGGGCATGGGGGAGGTATTCTACACTATTTCGAATTTTGTTTCTCTCCCCGAATTTGTTCCTCTCTCTGTAAACAGGGTCGCCATGTCAGACAAGGGTTCCCCGGGGATATTTTGCTTAGGTTTCCATTTTTACATACCAATCGTTTAATATTATGATGGCCAAGCATATTTTCTCTCTTTTTTTATTAATCTATTCATTATGTAATTTTTACGTTTTCCTGGATCCAAATAACACATATGCTGTATTGAAGCTCCCACATCACTGTTATATGCATAACACATATGCTGTACCGAAGCTCCCACATGTACCGGAACTCCCACATTACTCTTATCCCAAGCCTTTCCCATTACTGGCTTAATATCGGCTTAATACCTCAGACAGCCAACTTAGTCTGAGTCAACAATCCCAAAAACTGTCTTGCCTTGCATTGTCTGTTCTGAAAGATCTTAACAGGGAACCAGGTCACTTCGGACAAAGGACCACAGTGTTCCCGGGTATTCTCAGAAGTTCAGACTCAAGGGGTCTGATAGTGCACTTTCTTTCCCCCTTCGAGCCCCCGGCCAAACTGTAGCCTCTTACTCAGTCTTCAGCGATTGTTTCCAGCAATGTTGTGGTTCATTTCTCTTTGAACAGACAAAAACGCAAATAAAATCCGTGATCAAGAAGTACAATCTTTATTTCGCCAGGCGGGTGTGGTAGTGACTCTTACAGTATGTAGATACAGAGTATACAGAGCTACTCTAATCCCCACACAAAGGGGCAGTGTTTAAGTAGATGTATTTATACCCCAATAATCAGCGATTCAGCAATACTTTATCTACAGAACATAGTACAGCCTCTTCCTTCTTAAGATTGACAGCTTCTTACGATTGACAGCTTCTTAAGATTGACAGGTTCTTCCGAGAGAGGAAGGATTAGCCCATATATGGTTATGATGAGAAGGCTATTTTTCTGCAGATCAAGCATTTTTTTTTTTTTTACCTTAATGATACACATTATAATCTTATAGAGCAAGGGTAGGAGCAGAGTGTCTGAACATCCTCTTAATGTTTATATTATAGAGGAAACATTCATGAAGTTGTACTTGTTATCTCACTTGTGTTATGGGGAAAAGAGCATAAACATCTTTGTTAGCCTTGTTAGTGTAATGGGAGCAAGGGTAAGCATTTTCTGCTGGCTTTGCAATTATAATAGGAGAAAGGTAACAGCGTGTCTTTACTTCTAGTTTCAGCTGAATCCATTTTTGTAACTTTTAAATCTTTTAAGCTTCCTCACAGGGTCTTGCCACACCTCACACTTGCCACACCTCACACTTGCCCGATTACTCACAGACTTTCCCCTCTCCCTCCATCAGGGAGACAAGCTCTGTATTTGCAAACAGGTCAGAGTCTTTTGTTTCAAGTTTGTTTTAAACTGTACTGACTGTTGGCTGCAAAATGTTAAAGTTCTTGGAGCAAAAATGAGCAGCCTCGATTCTTGCGGGGTAGTTAAGGTACAGTGCCTCAAAAGCCACCAGCTTGACATCCTGCTTTTTCCCTTTTCAGTCTTCTCTGATTTATCTGCTGTTTCTCTTTCTCTGGTGCTCTGTGTTGTTTAACTCTGTCACTGCTGGATTCATTACTACTCTTCCTCTTCTGCATTAAGCCCTCTCCCTTCTTCTTCCTCATCTTCCTTATCAGTTCTTCCTTCTTCTGCCTTAAGCCCTCTCCATTCTGCTTCCTCATCGTCCTCTTCACTGAATCTTAGTGGGGTAGTTCCTGCTGTTAGTGACTGGTGGCCAGGCATGGGGGAGGTATTCTACACTATTTCCAAATTTGTTTCTCTCCCCAAATTTCTCTCCTCTCTCTGTAAACAGGGTCGCATGCCAGACAAGGAGTCCCCATGGATATTTTGCTTATGTTTCCATTTTTACATACCAATTGCTTAATATTATGTTGTCCAACCATATTCTCTTTTTTTAAATCTATTCATTATGTAATCTTTACGTTTTCCTGGATCCAAATAACACATATGCTGGATCCAAATAACACATATGCTGTACCAAAGCTCCCACATGTACCGAAGCTCCCACATGTACCGAAGCTCCCACATTACTCTTATCGAGCGCCTATCCCATTATTTGGCTCAATATCGGCTTTATACTTCAGACAGCCTACTTAGTCTGAACTTACTCAATCCAGAGCCTATCCCATTACTCGACTAAATATCGGCTTAATACTTCAGACAGCCAACTTATTCTGTCAACAATCACAAAAATTGTCTTACCTTGCGTTGTCTGTTCTGAAAGATCTTGGCAGGGAACCAGATCACTTCGGACGAAGGATCACAGTGTTCCCGGGCACTCTCAGGAGTTCAGACTCAAAGGGTCTGATAGTGCACTTTGTACTCCCTTCGAGATCCCGGCCAAACTGTTGCCTCTTACTCAGTCTTCAGAGATTGTTTCCAGCAAGATCCTGCTCGACTATGCCAATGTAAAGGTTCATTTCACTTCAAACAAACAAAAACGCAATAAAATTAGTAATCAAGTAGTAAAATCTTTATTTCGCCCAGGCGGGTGTGGCCGTCACTCTTACAGTATGTAAAATACAGACTATACAGTCACTCTATCCCCATACAAAGAGGTAATGTTCAATCAGATATATTTATACCCCAATAATCAGTGATTCAGCAATACTTTATCTTACAGAGCATTGTACAGCCTCTTGCCTGTTAAGATTGACAGGTTCTTCCGAGAAAGGAAAGGTTAGCCCATATATGGTTTTGCTAAAGAAGCTATTTTTTGCAGATTCAAGCACTCTTGTTTTTTACCTTTTTGATCTATTGTTTGTACATTGAAATCAGTAGAGCAAAGGGAAAAGAACCATTGTCTGAACATTCTTCTGATTGTTTACATCATAGAGCAAACACATTCATGTATTTGCTCGTGTTATGGAAGAAGGGCAAAAACATATTTGTTAGCCTCGCTAGTGTAGTAGGAGAATGGTGAAAGCATTTCTGTTAGCCTTGCTAGTGTAATAGGAGAAAGGTGAAAGCATCCATTTTATTGCTTCTGAATCTACAGCTGAATCCATTTTGTAACTTTTAAATCTTTAAATTTTCTCAGAGTAGTTGGATTTTTATTCTTCTTCGTGTAAACAGTTGTCCAGCAGGTCTTTTCCATAGATTGCACATCCTGTTCCACATGGGAAATTGCGTTTATTGAGTTTTCGCCCAGATAGTTGTGAATCTGTGGAATTCTTTGCCACAGAAGGCAGTGGAGGCCAAATTACTGGATGTTTTCACGAGAGAGTTAGATTTAGCTCTTAGGGCTAAAGGAATCAAGGGATATGGGGACAAAGCAGGAACGGGGTACTGATTTTAGATGATGGTGGTGCTAGCTCGAAGGGCCGAATGACCTACTCCTGAACCTATTTTTCTATGTTTCTATGTCTCTCATATTTGATACAATCACATAAACAGGTAGTGTCATGAACTGGAAGAACTCAAGATTTGTATTTTGTATCTTGCAACAGATGGTATCACTATAGGTCACTCATGAGGCTGAGGGTAGAGTTCCAAGAAGTTGCATCTGCACAACTTCATAATTTCAAGACAGAAAAATGGTTGTGCAGCAATTCCTTGGATGTATCATTATCAAATTTCTGTCTCCAAATGAAGAAGGTGTAGCTGGTTGTGGTTCCTCAAGGGAATATAACCAGTGTTCATTCTATAGTTGATTACACTGAGGAATGGAGGTAGACATTTCAGGAGATACAGTAATATGGAATTCAATAGTTGAATTGGGCAAAGGAGTGCAGGTGGACATTTTTGTGGTCACGACCGCAATTTCAGGCTGGTGTGTTGCATACCAGGTTTCAGAGCTAAGAGTAGTTGGTGAATTTTCTGAGGTTGGGTAAACAACTAAAGTCACAGCCTATGCGATCTCCCAGTTGTCAAACATTTTAACTCCCTTTCCCATTCCCATTCCAACTTTGTGTCTAATATCACAGCCCACATTGGTATGAAAGATTTACATAGAAAGAACTATGAGGTCCTGCATACAGATCACAGGGAGCTAAGAAGAGAATAAAGAACAGGACCTCAAAGGTGGTACGTGGTGGATTAAAACCACGAAGCAGAAATACAGTAGATGGCAGCACAAATAAACACATGCAAAAAGTGATAAGCAGCATGGGACATTGGACAATGGACATTGGACATTGGGAGTAGTACTTCGATCTGTACATGCCAGAAGAATAGGGATGCAGTAAATAAAGGCTGATTATGCACGCATGTCATCTGTAGAAGGCAAAATTGGGGGAATAAATTCTGTTGGAAAGCAAAATCAGCACTTGGAAAGGCACGGGTTATTCCACAACAGTTAGATGGACTTGTAAAGTAAAGTTTTGTCTGACCAACGGTTTAATATTTTGAGGAGACAAAAAAGTGCAAATGTAGATAAAGCATTTCATACATGGACTTTAACAAGGCATTTGACAAGTTCGTAAGAACTTATAAATTAAAAGTGCAAAATGATAGAAGAGTGCATGTCCACACATATATGAAGTGACAGTGCAAATAAATAAGGTGTTAAAAGAAGCATGTGGGAATTGGTGACCAGCAGTCAGGTGGCCAAAATAGAGAAGCCATGTGGTTTAGGAGATCCCGAGGGAATTGTGGTCTTAAAGCAATGTTCAGTATAACAATATACAAATGGGGGAGAGAATTTTCCTGGCGAAACCAATCAAATCCAAGGCCTTGGCAATATGGGTAGCTCAGTTGTACTGAGAAGGAACAAAAGTTTAAATAAACCCAATGGTTATGGGAAAGATAGTGATTAAGGGAGAAGACCAGTATTTCTATGATTGCAGGCTTGTTCCCAGGATGATATGTTGCCTCTCAATTGCGAGAGATAAGGATGCCACTGAACAGTTGCGGAAAGTTCTGGGAAGTCAGAGGTCATATCAGTACTAATAACTCAAATAAAAAATTGGATGAAGATGTGCAGGGAAATTGTAAGGAGTTGAGAAGGAAAATAACAACAAGCTGGATCACAGAGTTAGTAATCACCCTGACCTAGGAACCAGTGCATATAGAAATAGGATGGCATAGATAAATGTGTGGTTAGAGCGATTGTGCAGGAACGAGGGCTTTGGAGTTCAAGTATGTTTGGGCCATTTCTGGTGCAAGTGACACCTGGACAAACCAGATAGATTGCATCTCAAAATACACAATGTCAGCAGATAATGAAGCAATCCACAACCAAATGCAGCAAGACTACTCCCACTACTGGAAACATCTCCATTTCCACTATCTAGGCCTTTCATCATTCAGTAGGTTTCAATGAGAACTCATAGATCTAAACTCTAGTGAGTACAGGCCCAGAGCCATTAAAAACCACCAAAGACTCCTCATGCAGAATTACTGGAGTCAGGAATGGTTCCAGAGGACTAGCAAAACGTGAATGTTACTCCACTGTTCAAGAAGGGAGCAAGGTAAAAGAAAGGAAATTATAGACCGATTAGCCTGACTTCAGTGGTTAGTAAGATTTTAGACTCCATTATTAAGAATGAGGTTTTGGGGTACTTGGGAAACAGATGATAAAATAGGCTGAAGTCAACATGGTTTTGTTAAGGGGAGATCTTGCCTGACATATCTATTGGAATTCTTTGACGTAGTAACACGTAGAATGGACAAATGAGAGTCAGTGGATGCCGTTTACTTAGATTTTCCTTTGATAGGAGGCCATGGTATTAGAGGCAAGGTACCAGCATGGATAGAAGATTGAACAATGACCCAATCCATTTCCCTCTATTAACATTCTCCTCCAGATACATAGCCATTCACCTTCTCTTTTGACCATATGTGGCTGTTCCAGTTGAGTTTCAGGTCAATGAATGAATGTTGATATTATAACAATGGTAATGCCATTGAATGTTGAGTGGATAGTTAGATTCAGTCATGTTAGAGATGGTCAGCTTATTAATATGAGCACCTTAGTTAATCGTCTCTATAATATTGGGAAAGTTAATAGGTTCATTCAATATGTTTGTTCTTGTGTGAATGCTTCTGTGCCTGTTTACATGGAGGTCGGCGGTAGGAGGGAGAGCGGAGAGAGCGGACACTGCCCGCCCGGAAACTCCACACCCCACCCGGAGACTCTGCCCGAGCCGCTGGACCAATGGCGACATGTTGGCCCGCGCCATCATCGCCTCAGGTTTTTTTCTGAAGACATCCGCCCCCCATCATCACATGTTTGGTGCCGATAAGCAGGAGTTTCCATGCCAGCAGTCAGACCCGGGCACCGGTGCCCCCCCTTCACGAGGAAGGTGTGCTTTGGTCACATTCCAGAGGAATTCTTCCACTTCCGAAAAACTGGAGTGACAGGCCCGTACATGTTCGGCACTGGGCTGCTGACTTACCTCCTGTCAAAGGAGATGTGCGTCATTAACCTGGAGACATTTTCTTCCATCTCCAGCTGCATTCTTATCCTCTACGTCTACGGTATTAAGAAATTTGGGAAGGATGTGGCAAAATTTGCGGACAAATTGAATGAGGACAAAGTACAAACTGCCCAAGAAGTGAAGGAGCTTGCTCTAACCGCCTGGTAGACGCTATTGAGCAGGAGAACAAAGAGCAGTGGAGAATAGACAGTCACCATCACCTCTTCGATGCCAAGCAGAATAACGTTGAGATGATATTGGAAACCAACTACCGCGAGCGCCTGCACATGGTGCACGATACAGTGAAGAAGCGCTGGACTGCCAGGTGGGCCTGCAGCTTCTAGAGCATAGGCTTGCACATGGTCAACTGGGTGGAGAAGAGTGTGATCCACAGTATCACTCCACAGCAGGAGAAGGAGAGCATTGCCAAGTGCATCGCTGATCTCAAAGTGCTGTCAAAGAGTGCTCCGGCAATTTCCTAAGCCCATTCACAATTATTATCCATGTAGTAAACCTATTACATACCTGTAACCTTGAAAACAATCTAATGTCCCAATGAACCACATTGACTGAAATGTTCTCGTAACCCACAGATGAAACATTAACTGCAGCGCTGATAAATCTGTAAAAATAATATAAAAAAATAATAAGTTACATGTGCGTGTATTTTTGCATATGTGCACATACTTTTGTAATGAGAATGAGATCAAGTTCAATTAACCTACCCAATGTGGACAGACCACATTCACTTTCTGGACTTGTGAGATGTAATATGGTGTTGGAAATCTTCTGGTTCTCAGGACACGGAAATGGATGGTTAAATCACATGGGGCAGTTTTCTTATTTCTGGAGTGGGGAGGGAGTGAGGACTAAATTGTGGGGATTATGTCTGGTAGCGAAACTTAACAGGAACTAAATTGTTTCATTAATTCTTTGTTTTACAGAAATGTATGCGGTTCAATCTTGACGCCCCCGTATGGGTGTCTAAGCAACGGATTCTGTGCACTCTCAACCAGACTCTAAAGGATGTGCTAAACTATGGGCTATTTCAACCCGCAAACAATGGGAGGGTGGGGAAGTTTCTGGATGAGGAACGTCAACTCCGAGAATACCCAACGTCGCCTGACACCCCGATACCATATCTGGAGGTATTTGGTTTAGTCTGTATCTATGTACTTAGAGACCTTTTTATTTGTTTCTGAGATCATTAATTTGGATTTGTTCCATTTACTTATCATCTTTCATAAGGTCGGGATGTTCCTAAGCAATTCAGAACCAATGAAACACCTTTGAAATGTTGTCACCATGGTAATATTATAAATTTATGCAATATTCCATAAACACCAATGAAATACGTAAGGAATTAACCCTTTTAAGTTTTGTCGATAAAGAGATAAATGTTGATCAAGACATCAGGATGAGCTCTCCCACTATTTTTATTTTGTGTGGATCTTTTATGTGCACCTGAAAGAAAAAGATTGGGTTTATTTTAAGATATACACATTGCTAGAGTAACTCAGCAGGTCAGGCAGCATCTCTGGAAAAAGGAATAGGAGAGGTTTTGGGTCGAGACCCTTCTTCAGTGAGAGACAATAGACAATAGGTGCAGGAGTAGGTCCAGCACCGCCATTCAATGTGATCATTGCTTGTTACGGCCGCCAAAATTAAATACCTCAAAGGCCAATAACATAATACAAAACCAGGTTCAAATGGAAATATTATTTATTTTTCACTAACAAAAAGAACTAAAACCTGGATCAAACAAACAGAGGGGGGGGGGGGGGTCGGATGGGCTAGTAAACAAAAGATAAAGGGTGCTCTGGCCGACCACTCAATGGGCCGTCGGACCAGAGACTCTAAACCTGCCTCAGTGTTAAAATAAACCTGAAACAAAACCACGAAAACAATAATGCCAGTCCCGTCCTTCCCAAGCAAAATAAGTTAATACAGAATGAAGAGTTACATAAAGAACACTATGCAATCAAACAAACTAAACCAACACCTGACTGCTGCCACCAGTCTGAGGGGGAAGAGAGAGACAGAGAGAGAGACTGCCAGTCACATGGTCTTTTTAAGCTGAGGCTCCGTCATCAGGCCTACGTGATGCAGCTTGGGCCAGGAGCCTCCAATCAGGTCAGGAGCAGCCAGGCAGCAGGAGGTACTAATGGTAATCAGAGAAACAGGTTAGTACATAATTAACACCAGCAGAGGGAGCGCATAACACCCCCACCCTAAGTTACTGAATATGTTTCTGAAAATAATATAAAGACCACCACCAAATTTCAGAAACTATTTAGTAGCTCAGACATCACTGGCGCGACAATGCGTCAGCCAAGACATTATCCCTGCCACGGATATGCCTGACTTCCAGATTGTAGCCCTGCAACTGTAAACTCCAGCTCATTAACCGTCGGTTTTTATTTCTCATCCTATTTAAGAACACCAGCGGATTGTGATCTGTGTATACGACGACGGGAACATTCGAGGAACCAACATAAACCTCAAAATGATCTAGAGCCATTAACATTGCAAGAGTTTCTTTTTCGATGGTAGAGTACCATTTCTGATGGCAATTAAACTTTTTAGAAAAGTATGAAACTGGATGTTCCACCCCATCAGAACCATCTTGGAGAAGAATCCCACCAACTCCACTGTCACTAGCATCAACTGCCAACTTAAACGGCCGTTCAAAATCGGGTGCTGCAAGCACGGGTGCGCACACAAGAGGGCTCTTTGTTTGTTCAAAAACGGTTTGACACACATCGGACCACTCAAAAACGACTTTCGGACTTAACAGATCCGTTAAAGGAGCAGCCACCACAGAGAAATTTGGAACAGAACCCTCTATAGTACCCCACCATTGCCAGATAACGACGGAGCTCAGTCCTAGAGGTAGGAGCTGGAAACGAGACAATATGCTCTATCTTTGCCTGGAGAGTGCGAACCTGACCCCGGCCCACCACTTTACCAAGATACGTTACCGTGGCCTGGCCAAATTCACACTTTCCAAGATTGATGGTCAAGTTTGCATGAGCGAGTCATTTGAATACCTCTGTCAAGTGGTCGATGTGGTCGATCCACGACCTGGAGCACACAACCAAATCATCAAGGTATGCCTCACAATAAGACAGACCAGACAACACTACGTTTACCAACCGTTGAAATGTTGCCGGCGCGTTAAGCATACCAAAAGCCATGACAGTATATTGAAGGAAATCATCAGGTGTAACAAATGCAGAGATTTCTTTCACACGCTCAGTTAGAGGGACTTGCCAATATCCCTTCAATGTCCAATTTTGTGACAAAAGAGGCACTACCGACACGATCCACGCAATCCTCCATACGTGCGAGAGGAAAACAATCGGTTTTGGTTACGCTATTGACCTTACGAAAGTCAGTACAGAACCGGTCGTCACCATTAGCCTTAGCAGCCAACAGACAAGGAGAGCTCCATGAACTACAGCTACGCTCGGCAATGCCATGCTGCAGCATATAGTCAACCTGACTCTTTATACGGCGGCGCTTGTCTGGATTGACACGATATGGGTGTTGCTTAATTGGCTTAGTATCAGCCAAGTCAATGTCATGTTTTAGAATGGAAGTTTTAGACGGCACATCAGAAAACAGCGACTTATTTGACTCAACCAAAGCAATCAGATCTCTCCGATGACTCTCAGTCAAGTAAGACAAACGCAATGGAAGTGTTTTCAACGCCTGAGAATTGGACAGTTTACCATGCGTCACAGCCACAGACAAACGTGCCTCACCCACTTCAGCACCAGTGTCAGGAGGCAGCACCTTCGCAGTCAAAACAGGCTTGGACGATAGTGTGGGACACAGCGTCTCCGATTCAAAACCCACAGCCTTTTTCTCGTGATATCGTTTGAGCATGTTTACATGGCAAAGCTGATTTTTACGCCTCCGATCAGGAGTAGCAATTAGGTAATCTCTCTCACCCATTTTCTTTTCTACCAGATAAGGGCCACTATAACGAGCCTGCAGACTAGACCCAGGAATTGGCAACAATACCAAAACTTTGTCACCTGGTAAAAAGTCTCTGCTCTTAGCGTTCTTATCGAACCATTCTTTCATTTTTGTCTGGGCAGTTTCAAGATTTTCCATAGCCAATTCACATGCCCGCCGCAGTCTAAATCTAAAGTTACTGACGTGTTCCAAAACATTTTGTTTAGTTTCTTCCTGTAACCACTTTTCTTTCAGGACTCTTAAAGGACCACGTACTGTATGGGCAAAAACTAAGTCAGCAGGACTAAAACCCAAAGATTCCTGCACGACCTCTCGTACTGCAAACATCACCAGATGAACGCCATCATCCCAGTCCTTCTCAAATTCCAGACAGTACGTACGCAACATAGACTTTAATGTCTGATGGAAACGCTCGAAAGCGCCCTGGCTCTCAGGATGATAAGCGCTTGAATGACAATGTTTGATGTCTAGTTGTTTCAACACTTGAGCAAATACTTTAGACATAAAGTATGATCCCTGGTCACTTTGTATCATCTTAGGTAGACCAAACAAGGAAAAAAACTTAGTAAGAGCTTTCACTATAGTGGGAGCAGTTATCTTCCGTAATGGAATCACCTCTGGAAAACGGGTAGATGCACACATTATGGTTAACAAAAACTTGTTGCCAGCTTTCGTTCGAGGCAGTGGACCCACACAGTCTATCATAATACGTTCAAAAGGTTCACCAACTACAGGTATCGGATACAAGGGTGCAGGAACGATAGTTTGGTTTGGTTTACCTGCTACTTGGCATGCATGACAACACTTGCAATGCTGCACTACATCCCTCTTTAACCCAGGCCAAAAGAAATGTCGTAATATACGGTCGTATGTTTTATTAACTCCTAAATGGCCAGCAAGCGGATTATCATGAGCCAAAGTAAGTATTTCATTCCGATACCTATGTGTCACTACAATCTGCTTAACAACGCTCCAGTCATCCTGACCAGATGCATTCAAAGGAGACCATTTATGCATTAGCAAGTTATCCCTCAGAAAATATCCCTTTGACAAGGAATCCACTTCCACCTCTGACACTGCGCTGTCAATCAAAGCAGACAAATCGGCATCACATTTCTGCTCAGCAACCAACTGGTCACGTGACAATGACACCGGTTTAGTCTCAGACATTTCACCAACTTGTGATGCAGACACACACTGCGCAACACAGGATCCACCATCCTGATCCACAAGGAAACACTCACTCAAGTCAATTTCATCATCAAACGTAGCTTGGTTTCTAGCCATAGCGCGAGTGACAGCACATGATGCAAAAACTTTTGGATGCTGCTCAGCAAGTTTATCTGGACATTGCAACATAGGAACAGGCGTCACTTCAGGAGTGACCAAAACTTTTCCCCCAGCCAAATCGTTACCCAGAATCAACGACACTCCCTTTATGGGAAAACGTGGCCGTATCCCCACAGCTACTCGACCCGAAACAAGCTCAGACTCAAGGTTAACAGTATGCAATGGCACTCCCATGCCCTCCACCCCTTAGATATGGAGACTATGCTTAACCTGCTCCAATGCTGATTTCATTAGATGTCAGCCAAATTTGATTGATTATACTCACATATATGTATTCATAGTCACGTTATTTTCTTAAGAGGAAAAATGTAGATCTGCTCAACCAAATACTAACACAAATATGTTATACACCACTCGGGTCTATAATCCAGTCCGGGTCTTCCCTTCCGCTTCTAGTTTATCGGATTTCTTTTCTTTATTCCCCAGTGTTTTTTTCCCTTTCCCACTTTATTATGGCTCAATCGTTTAAGAAGCCCGAACCCCTAGTTTTCGATGCTGACCTCAGCAAGCGTTGGCGGATCTTTGAGAGGGATTTCAACGTCTATATTCGAGCTGCCCATCGCGGAGCGCCTCAAGAACAGATAGCTGCTGTACTTCTCAACGTCGTGGGATCTGAAGCTATCCAACGAGCCGAGCGGTTCCACTACGCCCCGACTGTGATGGGTGACGATAATGTGGTGATCACCCCTGAAGAGACTATGGACGACCCAGTCTGCTTAATAAACAAGTTCAGACACCTGTGTGAACTTCGGACCAACATGGTTATGGAATGCAACAAATTCTATCAAAGAAACCAACTCCCTTAATGGCGAGCCTGTCCATTAAACACATTGCAAGCCGGTGTAGTTTTGGAGATCTGTGCGACGAGCTTGTCCGCGTCAGACTGGTGAGAGG
>CM075985.1:10627993-10710199 GCA_038087875.1 Malacoraja senta | reverse complement strand
GCAGCATAATTTATGGAGACTGCCCCTCACCTCCTAAGCTTCAGATGCCTCCAATTCTGTCTCTTAAAGGCAGGTTGAGTGAAAGTGTAATTATTGAACACATTTTTGCCCAACGTATGGAACACATCATCATCAATAGATATACTGAATAGAGAGGTCACTTATCTGTTTGCAATCTGACAATTGCTAGATCTTTTTGGTCTGTACCCACTTTAAGAAGAGAACACACAATCAGTCTAAAAGTTTGGTCATGGGGAGTTTAACCAAAAAATACATGTCAATGTGAAAAGAATGTATAGGAAACCTAATTCCTACTGAAATATATTTCTGCAGTTTACTGAAACAACTAAAAGACAATTTGTTTAGGGCTGTCAAGCAATTGAAAACATCAGTTTTATCAGTTTTAATCAGTTACTAGATTAAGTGGGACCCGTTGGGTCCCAGTCACCTCGGGGGATGTGTGGTGGTGGGTGGATGTGGCGTGAGAGAGGAAGTGTGTATGTGGGCTGGAGGGGTTGCGTGGGGGAGGAGGAGGAGGGATGTGGGGGGGAGGGGGGCAGGTGTGGGCGGGATGTAGGGGGGAGGGAAGATGTGGGAGGGGGTGGCTTGGGGGAGTGGTGTGTATGGGCGGGGGGGGGGGGGTGTGTGGAGGGGAGGGGTGTGTGTGTGGACAAAGGAAATGTTGTCATATACACCAATTGGTGCAGTGAAATTTGAGTTACCATGCAGCACACAAATTAGATAAACATAACACTTTAGAATTTAACATAAAACATAACCCCCCCCCCCCCCCCCCCCACAGCGGAATCAACATTTCCCACTGTGAGGGAAGACACCAAAGTTCAGTCCTCTTCCTCGGTTCACCCGCAGTCGCCTCTACGGGCCCGATGTTTCAGGCCCTCGAACACTCTCAGCAGCCAGGAGCCTCCGAATCGGCCGCATCCTACTGGAGACCGCGGCTTCCAAAGTCCACAGGCCGAGATTCAACGCTGGCGACCTCGGTGAGAGATCCCAGGGCTCCGCGATGTTAAAGTCAGCATCAGCGCCGCCCGCGGCTGGAAAGTCAGCAACGCCCGCGGCTGGAAAGTCAGCTTCACGAGCAGCTGGATGTTCCGCAGACCACAGCTCCACAGAGTCAGTCAGCAGTCCCAGCACTCTGGAGCTCCAACATGGGGGAGAGGGGGGGTTGTGGGGGGAGAGGGGGGTTTGTGGGAGAGAGGGGGTTTGTGGGAGAGAGGGGTGTGGGCGGTGGGGGTTGTGGGGGGAGGGCTGTGGGCGGGGTGCGCGTGGCATGGGGGGGCATTGTGGGGGTGTGTGGGCGGGGGGATTGTGGAGGGAGGGGGGAATGAGGGCAAGGAGGTGTTGTGGGGGAGGGGTATGTGTGGGAAGAGGGGTTGTGGAGGATGAGGGGTGGGCGGGTATGTGTGGGCAAGGGGGGTTTGGGGGAGAGGGATGTGTGAGCAGGGGGTGTGTGGGAGAGGGGTGTGTGTGGGCAGGGGGAGGGTTGTGAGGGGTGTGTGGGAGGCAGGGGTCTGGGGGAGGTTGGGGTGTGGGGGTAGGGATGTGGGGGCGGGGGGGAGGGGTGTGGGGGCAGGGGGGAGAGAGCTCGGAGAAAAGACTGGAGATGAGCAATGGGGAGTTGCCGTATCACGGGGGAGGGGGGCAGGAGCCAGCGAGGGGTACCAGTGGGGGAATGGGTTGGCGGTGCGATGGGGACTCACAGCAGGCTCTGGTCGCTCCGCTGGTCGCTTCGCTTGTCCTCCGCTGGGAATCTCCGCTTTCCGTTTGGCGACAGTAACGACGCAGGGGGGGAGAGAGCTCGGGTGTGTGTGGGCAGGGGAAGGGTTGTGAGGGGTGTGTGGAAGGGAGGGATGTGTGGGAGGTAGGGGTGTGTGGGAGAGAGGGGTGTGTGGGGGGAGGGTGGTTGGGGTGTGGGGCAGGGGGGGCGGGAGAGCTCGGAGAAAAGACGGGGGAAGAGCCTTGCAGAGAGTGCGGTATTATGGGGTAGGGGGGCAGGAGCCAGCGGGGGGGGACCCGAGGGGAAGGGGTTGGGGGTGCGATGGGGTCTCATAACGGGCGCTGGTCGACTCGCTGGTCGTTCTTCTCCGCACGGCTTGCAGACTCAGCCCCGCCCGGTGATTAACAGCAAAGATTAACAGTGGGTGCCGGAAGAAGCGTTACCTTCATGGTGAATGACAGGCGAGAAGACCAATCTGCTGATCTCACGATTTTTTAAACCTTCATAACTTTTGTGATCTTCCACCGATCGGAACAAAACCTGGTGGCTTGGAGCAGAGGAGAACGGCGAGTAAGGTGGCGAGTAATCCTAGCGATATAGGGAAGCGTTTTTGCGCAAATTTAAATGCAACGCACATCGGAAGTGGTCAAGATGAGAGTTTTAGTAATAGTATAGATAATCGGTTTTAATTCCACTAGTAAAAATAATAGAAAGCTAATATTTTTGATTACTTCAGAGGAAAAAGGCTTTGCCTTTAATTTTGGATAAATCAATTAAAAAATGCCTATGTTAAGAATATTTCATAATTAAATTAAAAATTCTCATTGTGCTCAAATATCTCTGCGAGCTTGCCCTTTAGATTTTAATCCTCTTACTGAACTACAACCAATAACTATATTCCTGCAATTTGCGGGTTTTCTGCATCCTCCATCTCAAATGCACCATCATTGATGAGCATTTAGCCTAATATCACTCAGCATGGTTTTATTTATTGGTAAGCTAATGTAGTAAGTTACTTTTGGATGAAATTCATCAATGGAGGGCTAAACGGAAAACCCATTAACCATGTTAAAGATTGCATGGACCTGATCCTTAAATTTCCTTGAAATGGAAGTTGAATGACGGCAAAGTGTGAGAAGGAAATGGGGAAGCAATGGAAAGATGGAGGAGAGACAGAGGGAAAGAGAGATGGGGAGAGTGAGAGATAGTCGAGAAAGATTGGAGGGGTAGAGAGATTTGGGGGGGGAGAGAGTGATTAGGGTAGAGATTAGGGGAGAGAGTGACTAAGCAGAGAGAGAGAGTGAGATTGGGGGAGCGAAGAGGAACAGGAGGGAAAGAAAGATGAGAGGGGTTGGAGATAGTGGCCTTAGTGTGAAAGATAGTGAGAGAGATTGGGATAGTGTAAGGGGGCCGGGGAGAGAAACGGTGAAAGCGAGACAGTGGGAGTGAGAGCGAAAATGGGGAGGACATGACCTGAGGGAGAGAGAGGGGAGGGAGCTGGAGCGTGAAAGAGTTCAGAAGTCAAAGATTTGGAGAGTGATAATGGGTGGGAGGGCGGAAGACGGTGAGAGTGAGAGGGTCGGTGAGAGTGAGAGAGTCGGTGAAACTGTGAGAGGAGCAGTGAAACAGTGAGAGAGTGGAAGATGGTAATGGTGGCAGCAAGAGTGAGGAAGATGGTGAGAGAGGGAGATGGTGAGGGGAGCGATGGTGAGAGAGGGGGATATAGACAGAGAGAGATTGTGAGATGAAAATGGTGAGAGGGTAGTACTGAGAGGAATGGATGGTGAGAGAGAGTGGGTAAGAGGGAGAGATGGTCAGATCGAATAATGGTGCGAGGGAGATGTGTGTGAGAGACGGTGATGGAGAAAGAGATGCTGAGCGACAGATGCTTAGAAAAGATTGAAAGATGATGAGAGGGTAAGAAAGATATGGGTGTGGGAGATTGGCAGAGAGGAAGAGATGGTGAGAGCGAAAGACAATGGGTGAGAGTGAGTGGGTGAGAGAATTGATGAGAGAGATGCTGAGAGATTGAGAGATGCTAAGATTGAGAGGTGGTGAGGGAGAGAAATAGACCGAGAGAGAGATAGATCGAGAGAGAGAGAGAGCTGGGGAGAGAGAGATTGTAATGTGAGACATGGGGATAGATAAAAGGATATGTTAAGAGAATGTGAGAGATGGAGAAAGAGAGAGACAGTGTGAGAGAGAAAGAGATGGTGAGATTGAGAGAGAGATGGTTGGAGTGAAAAAGATGGCAGGAGTGAGAGATGGCGGGAGTGATAGATGACAGGAGACAGAACTGTCTCTTTCATACCATTTGTGGGATTGTTAATTCTCATGTGTTCAATATAGTGTGCATGAGAATTTGCTTCTGACTCCTCACACCAATCTTCAATCTTTGTTTTCATCCTTAGAAGGATATCTCGAATTATGCATTTTAATCAAGGATTAATTACTTTTATGAATGTTGATTTTAATTAACCATTGTCATCAGAGTATATATTCAAAATGTTTGTTGAACTGAATATTTCACCAAGGAGTGCTTAATTTTCAGTTTTGCATCAGGTTCTCAAGGTTGAAAGGTCTTGATTCATTTCCCCCACAACTCCCATAATGGTGTAAATTCCAGCATTCTTCTCTTTGCAGTTCCGATATAAGAAGCGAGTGTACACACAGAGTCACACAGAAGAGAAGCAACTGGCCAAACTCCACACAAAGGTAGGTGCTGTCCATGTTCAGTAATGGACTGAGGATATTTTGAACATCAAATAGATTGATGGCTGTCACTGTTTTTGCCAAATCTCCTAAACTGCACTACCAAATCCATAACAAGGTAAGTGTGCCTTGAACTTTTCTTCACTATACATGCAACTATTCTATCTTTGCAGCCAGTTCATTATTTTCAATAAAGAATCCCATGTCACATTCTGTGGGTTCATAGAAAGTCATAGAATCATACAGTGTGGAAACAGGCCCTTCAGCCCAACTTGCCCACACCGGCCAACAATGTCCCAGCTACTCTAGTCCCACTTGCCTGCGCTTGGTCTATATCCCTCCAAACCTGACCTTACCGTGTACCTGTCCAACTGTCTCTTAAATGTGATGTTTGGTGGGGTGGGGGGGGACCTGTTGCTGCTCCTGTGCAGCAGGTGGCGCTACACAGGTCAAAGGGAAATGTCTTGTATATAGTTTATCCTGTCTGTGTGAGTGTGCAGTCAGATACTGTGTGTGCAGCCATTTTGAGTTGTCTTGCTGCCAGCATTGAGTAATGTAATAAAGACTTCTCAAAATGGCTGCACACACAGAATCTGACTGCACACTCACACAAGCCGCTGCTGATTATTATCAGTCCGGAGAAAGGTTTGCCTGTCATGACGTTGCAGCGTCTACAACGTTGGGCCCAGATCATGATGGAATATGATTACCACATAATTTACCGACAGTCTGCGAGCATGCCAATGCCGATGCACTGTCTCGTCTACCGATTGGACCCGACCTGACAATCGATAAAGAGGAGGCAATTATGGAAATTGAGACGGACGTGAACGTGCTAAACACGCTGATCATCGCCGATTTCCCCGTCTCCGCAAAGACGGTCGCCAACTATATGAGCACAGACCCCATTTTGTCGAAGATACGACATTTTGTCACTCAGGGGTGGCCGAACAGTCCTAAGCTGGACAAGGAATTCCGCTCATTCCGGAATGCGCAAACAGAAATCTCCGCAAAGGATAGCATTCTGCTCCGCGATGGTCGAGTGATCATTCCGACGGAACTGTGATCGCTAATTCTGAAAATGTTGCACAAGACACACATTGGAATTGTGCGAATGAAAGCGCTCGCCCGCATGCATGTGTGGTGGACGAATATCGAGACGATATAGCCGACCACTGCAAGGACTGTACACCATGTGCCGAAACAGCGCCCAATCCGGCGGATGCGACCTCTGCATGGCCCGTCCCCAACCAACCATGGCACCGATTCCACATAGATTTTGCCGGACCGTTCCTGGAGGACATGCAGCTGGTCGTCATGGACGCCCATTCGAAATGGCCACATGTTATCCAAATGAATAAGTATCCAACCACCGAAACAACCACTTCTGCGCTCGACGATTTGTTCGCCATTTGGGGATTGCCCTTAACAATCGTAAGCGACAATGGACCCCAATTTGCCTCGCAAATGTTCGGTGACTGGTGCAAACAACACTCAATCGTGCATCTGACATCAGCACCTTTCATCCGCCCTCAAATGGTGAGGCAGAGCAGCTCGTCGGCATTTTCAAGCAGGCCATGAAACGTGTTGTAGGAATCGAAAAGAAATCGAAACGATTAGCCTTGCGCGATTTCTTACAGCAATATCGAACCGTTCCAAACTGCACTACCGGTCGAACTCCAGCGGAGATGATGCTCGGACATCAAGTGCGCTCTTCCCTATTAGATTTAAACCCGACCTGTAACTCATATATGGCGCGCACTCAGCCAACGAAGTCGACAAGTCCAAATTCGACATTGGCGACTACGTATATTACTGCAATTATACGGCCAAGGAAAGCAAATGGTGTGTTGGCAAGATCATGGCTCACATTGGAACCAAAATGTACACCGTCCAAGGACAAGACGGACAATGCAAATGGCATGATGACCAATTAAGAAGTCGCGTTCCTCCAGCGAAGACTGCGCAGAACCTGAACAAAACCAAGCAGTCGGACACCCCGATGCCAAATTGTGTGGATACTGGAGTGCCTGACTTTGACGAAGTTCTACCAGACGAACTCCCCGCCGATCTGCCTGTGGTCCTTCGTCGATCGACATGTTGCAATCGTGGTATTCCCCCAAGGCAACTCATTCAGGAATAGAGACGTTCAAACTGGAAAGGGGGAGTGTGATGTTTGGTGGACTGTGTGGGGTGGGAGGACCCGTTGCTCCTCCCGTGCAGCAGTTGGCGCTGCACAGGATAAAGGGGGATGTCTTGTATATAGTTTATCCTGTCTGTGTGTGTGTGAGTGTGCAGTCAGATTCTGTGTGTGCAGTCTTGCTGCCAGTATTGAGTAATGTAATAAAGACTTCTGTTGTACCTTGAAGACTCTCAAGTACATGTGCAGACCTAGAAGACGGACACAAAATTAAACAATGGGATAGTTTCTTCAACCTTCCTCTCTCTATAATATTCTCCAATGCCTTCAGCAACTTTGTACTCCTCCTAACTGCTTTTTGGAGAATGTTGAAAAGCAGAGTCCTCAGTTCTTCCACCAGTGATCTGAATAAGCGTGTTCAGTATTTTGAAAAACGCAAGGAATCATGGATTTGTCAAAGGTTACTCGCTGTAAAGAAAAAGCGTACGAAGCGCTGTCTGCATAAACTGTGTATAAATTCTTATCTTTATTTATAATTTATATGTAAAAATATATTTAATCTGAGGAATGGGGTGCCAGGTAGCGGGAGAGCGGGGTATAACAGCGAGATAGAGGGGGCAGATGCGAGTGGGGGAGGAATACTGGATCGGCGGAGAGACATTCTCGGCAGCTGCACGCGCCTCATCTGCAGCCAGGATCGAACCCGAGTCACCGGCGCCGCAAGCGCTGCCGAACCTCCACTGGGGCCGTCCCCGAACCCCTCCCCCCCCCACCCCCCCCGTGTCCAGACACCGACGGGACACCGGGCCCAGAGCAGTGGCTCCCAGGAAAAACAGCCAGCGTGGAGAAGCACCAACCCCAGCTCAACTCTGCCTGCCCCACCGGGCCAACCGACAGCCCCGGACCGATGGGACAGCGTTCCTGAGCGGTCCACAGGCCCACACCCAGCATGGAGAAGAAGCGCCAACTCCAGCCCAACCTCGCTCCAACACCCGAGGAACCCACTCCACGACGGGCCATGGAATGCCAGCCGCACCCCCCGCCCCACCCAGTGGCCGCCGGCCAACCCCACCGGTGCCGTCTGCACGTCCAGGGCCGCTACCGCTGCAGGCCTGCGCCCCGGCTGGCAGCCAACCCGGCTGGACAGGCAGAGCCGAGCTGGAGCCAGCATCTCCCCCCCGCGCCGGCTGCAAGCCCAGGGCCACACCGGACATCCCAGGACAGGGATGGGACACCCGGGAGGGACGGGGACGGCCCAGCAGCAACTCAACGGTGACCACAGCTCTGGAGACCCAGGCCTGACCCCAACCACGGATGAAACGCAGGCCTGCACACAACGCAGCACCACAGCTGCTGAGAATGTTTATAGCGAGTGACCTATGATCTGGGCATGCGCAGTCGGAATACCAAACTCGCTTATTGTGTTCAGCTCCCCCGTAAGGGCTGGAACCCTGATATTAAATATCAGTGGTTCCGTTTCACAGATGTATAGCTTTGATCAAAGAAGAAATGCTTAATAAATGGTAATCAAGAAAAGTAGGTGCTAGTTAAATCAAGTCAAGTCACTTTATTTCTATAGCACTTTAAAAAATAACTCTCGTTGACCAAAGTGCTTTACATTGGTGGAGGTACTAATGTTATACAACATTGGTTCATAGATTAAGTACATACATCAATACATACATATAGCCCTCCCTCAGAGGACGTCAAGAAAGGCTTGAGAGTAAAGATGAGTTTTTAGTCTCGACTTAAAAGAGTCGATGGAGGGGCAGTTCTGATGGGAAGAGGGATGCTGTTCCACAGTCTAGGAGCTGCAACCGCAAAGGCACGGTCGCCCCTGAACTTATGCCTAGACCGCGGGATGTTCAGTAACCCCAAGTCGGCCGATCTGAGGGACCTGGAGGTGGTGTGGTGGGTAAGCAGACTTTTGATGTAGGTGGGGGCCAGCCCGTTAAGGCTTTGTAAATATAAAGAAGGATCTTGAAATTTATTCAGAACCGCACAGGGAGCCAGTGGAGAGAGGCCAGAATCGGGGTGATGTGGTCCCTTTTTCGGGTGCCCGTCAGGTGTCTCGCTGCAGCGTTTTGGACTAGTTGCAGGCGGGACAGGGAAGATTGGCTGATGCCAGTGTAAAGGGAGTTGCAGTAGTCGAGGCGGGAGGAGATAAATGTGTGGATGATCTTTTCGAGGTCATCAAAGTTGAGGAATTGTTTTATTTTAGCTATCGTCCTAAGCTGGAAGAGGGCTAGCTTTTACCATGGCATTGACTTGTTTATCAAATTTCAATGCTGAGTCAAATATCACGCCAAGGTTTTTGACGTGAGGTTTGAGTAATGGGGTAAGGCTTCCAAGGCTTCCTGCTATCGTTTTGATTGAGTCCGAGGGGCCGAGAAGGATGACCTCAGACTCTCGTTTAGTTGGAGGAAGTTCTGGGCCATCCAACACTTTATATCCTCGAGGTGTGTATACCCTAGAGTTGTGTATCGTCTGCATAGCAATGGAAGGAAATCCCGTGCCTTTGAATGACTTGGCCTATGGGGAGCATATACAGGGAGAAGAGAATGGGGCCTAGGATGGAACCTTGTGGAACCCCGCAGCAGAGGCTAGCTGGGGAGGAGAAAGAGTTGCCTATGTTAGTAGAGAAACTCCTACCTTTGAGGTAGGAGATGAACCAGCTCAGGGCAGTGCCATCAATACCAACCCCCGTACCGGAGACGGTCAATTAGGATGGTGTGGTCGACAGTATCAAATGCTGCGCTGAGGTCGAGAAGGAGCAGGATTGCACAGTCGCCGGAGCCAACAGTGAGAAGTAGGTAATTATGTACCTTCAACAAGGCAGACTCTGTGCTGTGTTGGCCCTGAAACCTGATTGGAAAGTTTCCAAGATAGTATTTTGGTGAAGGTAAGGCATAAATTGACTTAAGATTACCTTTTCCAGGGCTTTTGAAAGGAAAGGCAGTTTTGAAATAGGTCTGTAGTTGCTTGGCAAGGTGGGGTCGAGGTTAGTTTTTTTCAGGAGGGGCTGGACCACCGCATGCTTGAAGCAGGTAGGAACAGTGCCAGTGACCAGAGAACTGTTGAAGATGGCGAGGATGCTGGGACCAGCTATTGTAATGACATCCTTCAGAAGGGCAGAGGGGACAATGTCGAGGGGGCAGGTAGTAGGTTTTATGGTGGTGACCAGTTTTACAAGGGAGGGTAAAGTAATGGGTTGGAAACAGTCTAATTTTGAAGAACAGTTTTAAACCCACTTGCCGTTAAAAAATAGAGCAGACAGGCTGTGGAATTTCATACTGCCCCTTCTGTGTTATATCATAAAACAACTGGAAGGTTTAAATGAAGATGATTTCAGTAATTGCACTTCAACAAAAAGGTCAAGAACATTGTTTTGGCAATCCAGTTGTATTTGCAGATTCTAAAACTAATTGAGGAAGCTGTTCCAGGAAAATTGGATGAATAGTTTAAATTCTAGCCCACACAAATAAAAAATCAGTATGTGAAGGAAAGAATAGAAATTAGAATCATAGAATCATAAAGCACAATAACTGGCCCTTTCCATCTTGCCATTGCTAACTGTGATGCCTATTTAAACTAATCCCAGTTGCTTGGATGAGTCCCATATCCCCATAAGCCTTTCCTATCTAAATACCTGTCAAGAGTCAAAAGTGTTTAAATGGGCATATCTATCAAAAATAAAACAAAGACATTCTTACTTGCAGCAGCATGGTGGGGCTTTAAACACAATACTCATAGATAACATAAACTTTTAAAAGTTAAATAGATAAATAATTAGTGGAAAAAAAAAAGCCTTTAAAAATTTTGTAATTGCCTCTGCCTCTACCATCTCATTTGGCAGCCTGTTCCAGAGAACCACCTGTGTGAAAAACCTACCCCTCCGATCTCCTTTTAATTTCTCGTCTCTCATCTTAAGCCTGTGCCCTCTAATTCTAGATTCCCCTGGCCTGGGGTAAAGACTCGGGCTTTCTATCTTATCTCTACCTCACATAATTTTATAAACCAGTATAAGACTATTCTTTCGCTTCCTGCATTCCAGTGTGAATAAATGCAGCCTAAAATTTCTCTCCTTAAGATTCCAGCCTTTCATTCCAGTCAACATCCTGGTGAATGCTTTCTGCACTCCCTCTTTTACTCCTATGTCATTCTTGTAACCTGAACTGTGCAATACTCCAATGCAGTCTTACCAGTATTTTGTATATCACTGGTTAGTGAAGTCCCAACATTTATACTCAATGCCCTGGTTTATGAAGGCAAACATACCAAAAGTCTTGAGAAACAACTGCAGATGCTGGATTACAATAACAAAACACAAAGCACTGGAGTAACTCAGCGAATCAAGCAGCATCTCTCGAGAACATGGATAGGTGATATTTCAGCTCGGGTCTTCTTCAGACTCATTATGACGAGGGAGGGGGGAGGAGCTGGAAAGGAGGAGGCCCAGGACAAAGCATGGCAAGTTAGAAGTGGATACAGGTGAGGGGAGTTATTGATAGGCTGATGAACAAAAGCCAGAGATAAAAAGACAAAAGGTGTGAGATAACAATAGAAAAAGTGCGAATTGTGAAGGTATAGGAAGATAGGTGGTAGGTGAGGGGCACGGGGAGAAATGGATGCATGTCAATATGGGCACAGGGCAGAAAGGGGGATAGCTTTGTGGTTAGTTACCTAAAATTTAAGAATTCAGTGTTCATACTATTAAGTTGTAAGCTACAAAGTGGAACATGAGGTGCTGTTTCTCCTGTTTGCGTGTAGCCTTACTGTGGCAATGTAGGTCCAGGACGGAAAGCTTAGTATGTGAATGGAAAGGGGAGTTAAAAGGGCTGGGGACTAGAAGATCCAGAAGGCCTTGGAGGAGCGAGCGCAAATGTTCGACAAACACTAACACTAATGGTAACAGTAACACGCGATTATGATTCCCAGCAAGATTGGAATGAAATATGTCGATTTTCTGGAGACTCATGTGGAAGGTCAGCAAAGTTTTACAGCTCTCTGTCAGTCAATGATTAGATTGGAATATTAGATTAACGCACCCAATGCTTGTGTATAATTAATTTGTAATCCCACGTGCTGCAAAAATGCTGCAAAAAATCAATTACTGTTATTCTGACTGATGACTGATTAGTGTGCAGACACACTAATAATTCAAGCTGGAAAAACAGACAACCAATATCCAAGAGCATCTGTGAATAGAGTGGTGTTTACCATGTACCACATGAAAGCTTTAGTGTTCTGTTTTGTCCAACAGGAGCAGAGAGAGAAGAAAACAGTTGCATGTTTTTATCTAAGCAGATTTTTATGCTGAATAGCTGAGGGGTCACATTATCTAGCAGGCATCTGATCATTTGGATGAAATGTTTCTTTGTTCTGTCAAGACAATGCTTCAACTTGTGTACTGACAGGATCTGCACACTGTGCCCTTTGTAACCAACATCTCTAAAGTGCTAATACAAACTCAGAGTGCTTAGCAATTTCTTTGGGGATGTGGCTGAGACTGAGGGCGCACAAGTCAAGAAGGTCAGATGGGAATAAATCACAATTCATGTCACTGGTCTCTGAAACTTCATACAGAGCTCCTGCACGTCCAAAATTACACTGTTCAATTTCAAAATTGTGCTGGTGTTCTGACACCAAATATGTAGGTATGTTACAAAACTTACCTTCAGTCGCGCTGTAATTCTGCCACTGGCCGTGTGCGCGATTTTGGCGCCTTTAAGGGGGGGCGGGGTTAAAATGCGGTTTCTCCTCCCTTGTCCTGAATTATATTTAGTTAGAGTACAAGCGTTGGCTGACAAATCGTTCCTAGCGGCGTTTTGTGAATTTTTTATTTTTATTAAATCGTCAATGTCAGCGCTGGAGTAATTTTAAAAGCAGCTCCTGAAGCGTCAACGCCGATAACGGGGACGGATTTCACACACGGGACAGGTAAACGAAAGTGGTTTCTTTAAATGTATAAAAGTGCTTCTTAAGAAGCCTTTAATTCACAATTTTTCATGCGAAACGGTGATTTTATTCCCCGAACTAACGGCAGTATTTTTCATGCCAATACGGGGTTAAATTCACCGCAAATGAACGTTCCAAAAGATCGCGTTCCAGAAATCCTCACTCACAAGATGATTTAAATGCCCATTAATTTACAGGTATTAAACATTCAATTCCTTCCATTTGGCCTGTAAATTCATGAAAATGAGATTTAAAAAATATGTTATATTGTGAATTATTGTGTGAATGTTATTTGGACACTTAGGCTATTTAAAAATGTTAATCTATTCTTAAGAAATTGATAGATGTTTAGATCTAGTAATTGAATTTTGTAATTAGCTACAATTAGGTAACTAACTAATTATATGCTTTACTTTCATGTCTTCTAAGTAAGATTGTTTCATATTTGTTTCAGAATGCTTCAATCTATAATAACTGAAAATGTATTTCAGTTATCTTAATTTTTAAGAAAGTTATGGGCTTTTAACTGTCCTCGATCACAGCTTTTGTGTTAAGTCAATGGAAAAGCAATAGGGAACAAGGTGCTAATTTCCGAGTATGAAAATGGCCATACCTTCTTTAATACTGAAGATATGAAAGTGAATTAGGTGTCAAGTTAAACTTCTTTTTATGCTTTATCTGATGGGATAAATTGCCGACTTTATTTTTTAAATCTCAAAATTTTGTAACATTGCTAAAATATGTATTCCAAGCTGATTTATTTCACAATATTTGCTGAACGCAACTCCCTTCGTACCCTTTTTCCTTCCTTTTATTACAGTTTTTTTCAGCTTGGGTAGCCAACGGCCCAGTATTGCAAGTGAATCCACTCACATAAATAGAGAAATAGAAATCTGTACCTAGAGATGCCAATATTTTGAGTGTAAATTGTGACTGTAGCATCATAGTATGTTTCATACTGCTGGCTTTGTTGAATCACTTGTTTGACGGAAATATGCAGAACACGAAGCAGTTTCTTCAGTAGTTGTTCTGCAATTTGCCATCTGTCTCACAACATTGGGCTTTATGTATGCACCCAACAAACATTGTGAGGTCTTTTTGGAAATCTGGTCTGAATTTTCATAACTGTATTGTGAAGAGGGATCCTGATTTATTTATTTGCACATTGGCTTTGAGTTGGATTCAGTTGGTCTAAAATAGAACTTAGAAAGCTAAGAGATAAATATAATGAATTAAATGTTTGCTGAGCTGAAGGTTTGTGAATATACCAAAAACTGTGTGTAAAGCACTCTGCCTCATTGACCATAGGAAGGAAGCACTTTGTTCAAGGAAAAGTTCATCCTTGATTAGAGAGCAAAAGCCCAAAGCAGGCATACCAGTTTGCCTAGATAATACACTTCCAAGTATTGGTACTGGTATTGCTTTATTATTGCCATGTACAGTGAAAAACATGATTTCCATGTTACCCAGTCAAATCATAGTACATGAATACAATCAAATTATATACAAGTATACCAGGTAGACATAGAGGAAACATACCAGAGTACAGAATATAGTGTTACAGCGTTATATTGTTATAATTACAGACAAAATACTGATTAAAAAGGGTACAAGGTCCACAATTAGGTAGGTTGGGAGATTGGGATGACACCTTAGTTTATGAGAGGACTGTTCGGTAATCTGATGACAGATTTGAAGAAGCAGTTGCTGAACCTGGTTGTATGTTTTATCCAGCCTGTTTATCTTTTGCCTGATGGAAGAGTGAAGATGGAATGACTGGGATATAAATGATCCATGATTATGTTGGCTGCTTTTCTGAGGCTGTGTGAAGTGTATGTGGAGTTGATAGGAGGGGGGGGGGGGGGGGCACTGGTAAAAGAGAGTCGATTAAAATGAGACAATAAAACAAAGCCCTACTCTGCCAGTCATACAGAAAAGGTCTTATGCTCTTTATTTCAAGAAAAATGCATTCTTTTAAGGACTCTATTTCAAGGGTTTTTCACACTGATGTATGGATGTGAAAGTATGGATGTGAGATGTCAAACCAACATTAATTAATTACCCACATTAATTAACTTCTCTAATATCAGGTAGTCCCTACTTTCTCCTCCCCTTCTCAGCTCTCCCTCAGCCCACTGTCTCCGCCTCTTCCTTTCTTCTTCCCAACCCCCCCCCCCCCCACCCTCACATCAGACTGAAGAAGGGTCTTGACCCGAAATGTTGTCTAGTTCCTTCGCTCCGTAGATGTTGCCTTACCCGCTGAGTTTCTCCAGCATTTTTGCCTACCTTTAATTATCAGCTATAATTTTCTTTGATATGTGTCGGGCTATGATTATTCCAGAACTGCTGAACATTTCAACTGCAGTAGACTTCTAACAAATATTCTGGAGGATGGGTGCCACAAGCTCACATAAAGTTGACCATGTATTTAGAATTTGTTTTGGTTTCTAATGCATTTTCTCTCTCAGGCATCTTGCCACACAAGAGTCAAGAATCGAGTGTTTAATTGTCATATGCACCGGGAATGAAACAATGAAATTCTTACTTGCTGCAGCTTTACAGACAATTTAACACAACAATAAAATAACTAAATATACAATAAGCAATAATAGTAAATTATTATTGATACAAGGTAATCTAACTATAATAGTGCAAACCAAAGTACACAGTGTAACCTATACATCTTCCACAATAGTTTACTGCTGAGGCAAGGTTGTGGTTAGGTATGTGAGTGTTGTTAAAGATCTTGATAGTTGATGGGAAGAAGCTGTTCTTGAAACTGAAGGTAATGGTTCCCAGGAATCTGCACCTTCTTCCTGGTGGTAGTAGCGAGGTGAGAGTGTGACCATGGTGGTGTGGGTCTTTGATGATATAAGTTACCTTTTTGTGGCAGCGCTTTCTGTAGACCTCTTTGATGGTGGTGAGGTCAATACCTGTAATGGACTGGGCAATGTCCACCACTTTTTGCAGCCTCCTTCGTTCTTGGGTGTTCCAGTTACCAAACCTTACTGTGATGCACCCCACCATACACATGAAGAAGTTAGATAGAGTACTCGATAATATGCTGAATCTCCTCAAACCTCTGAGGAAATAGAGGCGGTGGTGAACTTTGTTTGCATCAGTGCTAGGCTTACTAAAAATCATCAGATATGTACGCCAAGGAACTTGAAGTTATTGACTCTCTCCACTGCAGGCACAGGAAGTACAGTACCTGGATGTGTTGTGTTTTCTTTGGTTCTAATCTCAAACTTTAATGTCTCCCTCCATAGATGCTATTATTAGGAATACATAATATAGACAAAGAAATATAGTCTGATCTTTAATGCCGATAACTCACCACCACATTAAGTCATTGGATCTCACATTAGATATTCTTTGTTCTACCCACCCCACTCTTTATGCTACTCAGAGCTAAGTTGTTTACTCCCTTCTCTGATTGAATGGTGGAGTAGACTTGATGGGCTGTATGGCCTAATTCTGCTCCTATCACTTATGACCTTATGACCACCCTATTTACCTGTGTTGCGACTTTCAACAAACTATGTTCTGATACTCCTAGATCTCCCACCTACATTAAAAGTCTTCTCACCCACCACTCCACCTCCAGGTCCCTCAGATCGGCCTACTTGGGGTTACTGAATATCCCGCGGTCTAGGCATAGGCTCAGGGGCGACCGCGCCTTTGCGGTTGCAGCTCCTAGACTGTGGAACAGCATCCCCCTTCCCATCAGAACTGCCCCCTCCATCGACTCCTTTAAGTCAAGACTAAAAACTTATCTATACTCCCAAGCCTTTCTTGACGTCCTCTGAGCGAGGGCTATATGTATATATGTATATAGTTTGTTTGTTTATACTATTCTTATAACAAATGTAAAGCGCTTTGGCCAACGAGAGTTGTTTTTTAAATGTGCTATATAAATAAATGCGACTTGACTTGACTTGACTTGACTCTGCTCCACAGCACACCCTAGAACCCTACCATTCACTGTGTTGGTTCTGCCCATGTTAGTGCTCCCAAAATGCAACACCTCACTTTTCTCTGTAATAAATTCCATCAACCATTTCTCAGCCCAACCGATCAAGATCCTGCTGCAATTTTTGTCAACCATCTTCACTATCTCCAATATCACCCACTTTTGTGTAATCTTCAAACTTGCTAACCATGCCATATACGTTCTTATCCAACTCATTGATATAGATGACAAACAGCAATGGCCCAGCACCAAATCCTGAGGCGCACCACTAGTCGCAGGTCTCCAGTCCGAAAAGCAACCTTCCACCATCAACCCTCTGCTTCCTTCCTTGAATGGAGGCACAACATTTGCCTCCCTCCAGTCTTCCGGCAGCTCGCTTGCATTTAATGGCCCTGTAAAAATTCCAACCCCCCTACCAATCTAGTTACAACCTACCCGTGTAACACTAGCGAACCTGCCTGCCAGGGTATTGGATCCCTCCGATTAAGGTGCAATCCATCCCACTTGTCTCGGTCACCTCTACCCCAGAAGAGATCCCAATGGTCTCAAAATCTGAACCTCTGGTCCCTGCACCAGCTCCTCAGCCACACCTTCATTTCCCCTTTCTTTCTGTTCTTGCCCTCTAGCACATGGCATGGGAACAAATCCAGAGATCAATACCCTGGAGGTTCTGCTTTTCAGCCTTTTACCTAATTCCGTATCCTATGTTGCTGCCAAGTGTAGACTGGGCGATCATTTTGCTGAACTCCTTTGCTCAGTCTGCCTTGGCCAACGTGAACTTCCGGTTGTCAAACATTTTAACTCCCCTTCCAATTCCCATACTGACCTTTCTGTCCTGGGCCTCCTCCATTGTCAAAGAAAGGGCAAACTCAAATTGGAGGAACAGCACCTCAAATTTCTCTTGAGCAGCTTATAACCCATCGATATGAATATTGATTTATCTAACTTCAAGTAACTCTTGCATCCCCTTTCTCTCCATCCCTCCCCCACCTTAGTCGTACTAGTTTCACTGTTGTCCTGGTGAGTTTCATGGTCTGTATACCTCGTTATCACCTAATGCACAGCCAACAATGGACCATTTCCTTGATCATCTGTATTTTTTTGCATATCCATTCTTTTTCTCCACAGATGCTGCCTGACCCACTGTGTTACTCCAGCTTTTTGTGTCTATTTTCGACTATGTTTATATTTAGTTTAGAAATACAGCGCGGAAGCAGTCCCTTTGGCCTACGGAGTCGGCACCGACTAGTGATCCGCGCACACCAACACATTCCAACACACACTAGGGACAATTTACAATTTTACCAAACCAATTTACCGACAAACATGTACGTCTTTAGAGTGTGGGAGGAAACCGGGGGTCCTGGAGAAAACTCACGCAGGAAAGAAGGAGAACATATAACTCTGTACTGACAACACCAGTAGTCAGGATCGGACCTGGGTCTCTGGCACTGTTAGGCTGCAAATCTACTGATGCACCTCCGTGCTGACCTTGTGTCCAAGTTTATGTCAAAGCCATGTATACATACTGTATCACAAAGAGCAGCGGTTCCAGCACAGATCGTTATGAAACTCCACTGATCACAGACCTCCAATCTGAATATTGTCTTTCCACCACAACCCTCTGTCTCGCAATGCACCTTAATCTTCTGGACCAGCCTCCCTTGGGGAACTTTATCCAATGCATTACTAAAATCCATGTCATAAGTTCATAAGCTCCAGAAGCAGAATAAGGCCAATCGGCTCATGAAGTCTACTCCGCCATTCACTCATGGCTGATCTATCTTTCCCTCTCAACCCCATTCTCCTGCCTTCGCCCCATAACCCCATAACCCTTGACACCCTTACTAATCAATGCTGAAAAATCCACCGCCCTACCCTCATCAATCACCTTCGTCACCTCCTCAAGAAAACTCGATCAAGTTAGTAAGACACGGCCTGCCTTGTATAAAATGAAAGTCACGGGAAAAGAAAACGAGAGATATAGACGATGATGTAGAGAGATATAAAACAATGATCTAGATGGAAAAGAATAAACGAGAAGCTGGTGTGACATGTGTGGGAGGGATGGAGAGAGAGGGATTGATTTGATTTGATTTGATTTTGATTTTGAGGATGTAAAGAGACACAGAGGGAGAGAGACAAACTTAATGAATGATCAAGTACAAGATGGATGCAATAATGAGAAAAAATAGGAAGCTATCCATTTTGATGCACAAAATCAGAGTAGTTTTAAAATGATAAGTAAGTGTTGATGTTGTGATTGTTCAAATGCAAATGTTTAAAAGGGTCTGTGTATTCTGGTACACATCACTACTAAAAGCCAACACAGGTGCAGCAAGCATTTGGGAAAGTAAATGTTATGTTGGCCTTTATTATGTATGGATTTGAGAATATGATTAAAGATGTGTTATTGCAGTTACATAGGGTAGTCCACATAGGGAGTACTGTATTTTTACATGTTCATTGAAGAGATTGAAGAGAGGTTTTGCAGGCTGAAGAAACATTCAACATGCTGTGATTTTATAAAGCACTGATCAGACCACCTTTGGACCATTGTGAGCAGTTTTGGGCCCCATATCTGAGGCAGGATGCGCTGGCATTGGAGATGGTCCAGATGAGACTTATGAGAATGATCCCAGGAATGATTGGTAAGCAGAATATGATAAGCAGTTTGACGGCATTGGGCCTGTACTCTCTGGAGTTCAGAAAGATGAGGGGGACCTCATTGAAATGGATGTGAAGAGGATTTTTCATTGGTGGGAGAGTCTAGGACCAGAGACTATAATCTCATAATAAAAGGATGTGCCTTTAGAAAGGAGATGAGGAGGAATTTCTTTAGTCAGAGGGTGGTAAATCAGTGGAATTCTTTGCCACCGAAGGCTGTGGAGCTCAAATCTATGGATATTTTTATGGTGGAGATTGACAGATTCTTGATTAGTAAGGGTGTCAGGGGTTATGGGGAGAAGGCAGGAGAATGGGGTTGAGATGGAAAGATAGATCAGCCATGATTAAATGGCAGAGTAGACTTGATGGGCTGAATGGTCTAATTCTGCTTCTATAACTTATGAACTCATGAACGTTTAATTGCCCCTCCCTATTTGTCCTTGAGAAAGTGCTGGTGAACTGCTGCAGTCCATGAGGTGTGAGTATACCTATAAAGTTTTAAGATGGGGAATTCCAGGATTTTCATCCAGCGACTGATGGAATGATGATAAATATTTCCAAGTCAAGTCAAGTCAAGTTTATTTGTCACATACACATACGAGATGTGCCGTGAAATGAAAAGTGGCAATGCTCGCGAATTGTGCAAAAAACAAACAAACAAACTACAAATAGAATGGAACAGAATCACATATTCACATATTACATATTTGTGGGAGGGAGGGAGGGAAGAAAAAGGAAAAAAACTGCAATTTAAAAAATACACCATTTCCAGATCAGAATGGTGTGTGTCTTAGAGCGCAACATCCAGGCGATAGTATAACTATACTTTTGTAACCCTTGCGTCTGGCTGGATAAGGTCATGGGTTTGGAAGATGTTATCTAAGGAGTCTTGGCGAGTTACTGCAGTACATCCTGTAGATGGTATCAACATCTGTTACTGTGTTTCATTGGTAGAGAGTTATAGGGTCATAGAGTGATACAGTGTAGAAATAGGCCCTTCAGTCCAACTAGCCCACACCGGCCAACATGTCCCAGCTACACTAGTCTTGCCTGTCCACGTTTGGTCCATATCCCTCCAAACCTGTCCTATCCAAGTACCTGTCTAACTGTTACATAAATGTTGCAATAGTCCCTGCCTCAACCGCCTCTTCTGGCAGCTTGTTCCATACACCCACTGCGCTTTGTGTGAAAAAAGTTACCCTTATTCATATTAAATCTTGTGAGTGAATGGTTGTGGATTGAGTGCCTATCAAGCAGGCTGCTGTGTCCTGTTGAATGTCAAACTTCTTGAGTGTTGAAGCTGCTCTCAACCAAGCAAGTAGAGCGTATTCCATCACATTCCTAACTTGAGCCTTGTAGATAGTGAGCAGGCTTTGGCGAACTGGGGAGGAATGAGTTACTCGCCACAAGATTCCCAGTCATTGATCTGCTCTTGTAACTTGTAACCATGTAGCCTTGTATATGGCTACTCCAGTCCAATTTCCTATCAATAGTAACATCAACGATATTGATAGTGGGGGACAGTAGTGATGTAATTGAATGAGGGTGGTAGCTGATAAATGAAATCTTTGACACTGAGGGAATACAATGAAGATTCATTAGCTGGTTCCAGGATTGTCGGTTTGATGTATGAGGAAAAATTGAGTAGATTACGTCTACATTCTGCAAAAAAATGGGAGGAGATCTCAATGAAATGTGCAAAGTTTGTGCAGGGCATTATAGGTTATAGGATTGATATTTGCCTTGGTAGAAGAACCAAGGGTCACAGATTTAAAACAATAGCCATTTAGATTGATATGGAGAGACATTTCTTCAAATGAGGGCAATTAATCCTTGTACTTCTGTACCTCAGAGGGCTTTGAAGGCACAATCTGAGTTCATTCAAATTAGTGAATGGTACTGAGGAATATGATGATGCAAGAAAATAGTATGTTAGAAGATTGGCTGTGATCTTGAATGGTGAAGCAACATGGATTACTCCTCCTATTCTTATATTCTAACTGAGGTTGTTCTGGCACTGATGGCTATTTGCAGTAATTGACTATGTGATTGACAGGAAGATGGAAAGCTTTAGACCACAGGATGATGTTAATGATCTAAATAGTCGAGTTGCAATGGAATTTAATCCAGGCCACATTCAGGACACTTTCCTTTCTTGTCAGGGACATAGAATAAGTGCAGAATGGCAGCAAAGGGAAAACATTAGTGAGGATAGAGAAAACTAAAATTGAAAGATAAAAGATTGTATATAAAATTACAAGAAGTCTTGAGAAAGCAACTAAGAAGAACATTATTCCCCATAGTAGTGGGAGATAGACGGGTGGAAGGAAGAAAATGGGGACAAAATAAGAAAAAACACAAAGATTTTATTTTTTTACTTTTTAAGAGAGCTCCAAAAGCATAATGAAATTAATACCTGATCACAAAGTATTGTCTATATGCAATTTAATATGCATTTATAAGCATATAGATAATACTTTCTGACCAGCGGTGATGTGATGTGGCAATAACATCCTTTCTGACTGACATAGACATGATGGGTGTATTGGCCATCTATGTGATAGGTTTACTATGATTACGCTATTTCGATGATTGTAATCGTGATGATATACAGCAAAAAATATTGCCATTTTGGAAGATTAGAATTCAAAATGGTTTAAAAACAAAATACTGTTGATTCTGAAAATATTAAATAAAACTAGAATATGCTAGAAATTTTAGGTTAGTGAACATCTGTGGGGAAAGAAAGAGGTACATTATGGATTTTCATAAAAACTAAGTAGCAATGAAAAGCATCATTTTTATTTCTTCCTCCACAAATCCTGGCTGATCTGCCAAGGATTTCCAACAAAAAACAAAGTGTTGGAGGAAATCAGGGATCTAGCAGCATTAGTGGAGGGAATGGACTAACAACTTTTTGTTCGGGACCCTTCTCCAGACTAATCAATAATTCCTGTGACTGGAATTTCTGGTGTATTCTATTTTATTTTATTTTGGGATTTTGGCATAAGTAGCTAAGATTAGAATGATATTTAATCTCTTAATCTCTTTGACAGGCAATTTGGCCCAGATTATCTATTACAGAGTCATAGAGTCACAGTACTGTATGTCAGAAACAGGCCTGTTGGTCACACTCATCCATAATGACCAAGTTGTCCAATCATGGTTATCCCACATGCTTATGCTTGGCCCATCTCCCTCCAATCCTTTCCGATCTACGCACCTGTGCAAGAGTCTTTAAAATGCTATAATTGTACCTGCCTCTATCATTTCTGCTGGCAGTTTCTTCCATATATACGCACTACCCTCTGTGTAAAAAAAAAGACTTAAAAAAAAAATCTTTCCCCTCTACCTTTAACCTATGCCCTCTTCTTTCAGATTACCCCACGCTGGGGAAAAGACAACTATGCCTCTCATCATTTTCTAAACTTTATTAGATCACACCTCGGCCTCCTGTATTCCAGGGTGGGGGGGGGGGGGGAGCACTCCCTATCCAGCCTTTCCAAACCTTCCAGACCTGACAACGTCCTCATAAATCTCCACTTCATCCTTTCTAGTTTAATGACAAAATTTCTATAGCATCATGACCGGAATGGCACACAATACTCCAAATGTGGTCTCATCAACCTCTTGTACAGTTGTAGCATGAGTTGTGAGCCTGTGGAATTCTCTGCCTCAGAGAATGGTGGAGACCGGTTCTCTGGATACTTTCAAAGAGAGAGCAAGATAGGGCTCTTAAAGATAACGGAGTCGGGGGATATGGGGAGGCAGGAACGGGGGTACTGATTGGGATGATCAGCCATGATCACATTGAATGGCGGTGCTGGCTCGAAGGGGCGAATGGCCTACTCCTGCTATTGTCTATTGTCCCAACTCCTGGAGTCAATACCCTTCCAAATGAAGGCAATCCTACATCATCCAATTATATGTGTTGTAACTTTCAAGTCAGAATAGGTCTCTTCGTCCTTCAACATCTCCAGGCCTTTTACCATGTAACTTCTGCTCTAGTTTGATTTTTTTTTACTGCATCACCTCATACTTATTCCTTGGCTCACTTCCTACTTGATCCAGATCCTTTTGTAAACTTAGAAAAACTTCTAAGTGCCACTCTACCACCAATTTTGATGTCATCCGCTAATTTACTAATCACGATAACTCCATTGTCATCCAAATCATTAATATCATTAACAAACAACAACCGATCCAACACAGATCCTTGCGGCACGTCACTGGCCTCCAATCCGAAAAAGAACCCTCCACTAACACCCCTTGACTCCTTCCTCACAGCCAGTTTTGAAATCAGTTGTCTCGCTAATCTGGGATCCCATGTGATCTAATCTTTTAGACTAGCCTACCGCTCAGGACCTTGACAAAAAGTTTGCTCATGTCCATATATGCAACATCTCATATGTATATGCATGCCCTCTTCAATCCTCATGGTGACCTCTTGAAGAAAAGCTCTTAGCAAATTGGTGAGACACAATTTCCCAGGCACAAAGACATGTTGACTATCCCTAATCAGTCCTTGACTATCCAAATGCTGGTAGATCCTGTCCCTCAGAATCACCTCCAGTAATGTACCAACCAATGGTGCCAAGTTCACCAGTCTGTAGTTTTGGAGCTTGTCCTTGCAGCCTTTTGTAAATTAAGGGGTCACATTAGCCAGACTCCAACCTTTCAGTCCCTTCCCCACGGCTAAAGATGATGAAAATATCTCCGCGAGGGCCCTAACAATTTATTTCCTAGCTTCCCACAATGCTCAAAGACACATTTGGTTGGGCCCTCTAGATTTACACGTTAATATTCTTTGATTCTGCTAGCATCTCCTCTTTGGAATTGGATATGGTCCAACACATCACTATTCATTTCCCTCAATTCCTTTACTTCCATGACCTTCTCCGCAGCAAATACAGATGAAAAGTATTCATTGTAACATCTGGCCCATCACCTACGGCTGGACACAAAGATGACCATGTTGATCATTAAGGGGGGACTTTTCTCTCCCTTGGTATCCTTTTGCTCTTTATATACCTGTGGAATCACTTGGGACTTTCCTTTATCTTGTCTGCCAGACCTATTTCAGGTCCTCTTTTATCCCCTCTTATGTATACTCCAACATTTCTTACTTTCCTCAATTGATCCCAGCATTCCCATTCCTGACATATGCCTCTTTTTTTCTGACTAGAGACATAATATTCCTCGACAACCAGGGCAGCTTAAACTCCACCCTAACAGAAACATACTTTAAGAACTCTTGCTCGCTCACTTTAAAAAGCCTCCCACTTGATATACACTAACCTGTAAACTCCCATAGCTATCTTGAACATCTACTACAAACCCACTGACTACACTTCTTCCCACCCTGCTTCCTGTAAGGACTCTATCCCCCTACTCCCAATTCCTCTGTCTACGCCCAGGATGAGGTGTTCCATACCAGGGCATCGGAAATGTCCTCATTCTTTAGGAAACGGGGGTTCCCCTCTTCCATTATAGATGAGGCTCTCACCAGAGTCTCCTCTATATCCCGCAGCTCCGCTCTTATTCCCCCTCCCTCTATTCGTAACAAGGACAGAGTCCCCCTTGTCCTCACTTTCCACCCCATCAGCCGTCGCATACAACATATAATCCTCCGACATTTTCGCCACCTCCAATGGGATCCCACTACTGGCCACATCTTCCCATCTCCTCCCCTTTCTCCTTTCTGCAGAGTCCGCTCCCTTCATAACTCCCTGGTCAATTCGTCCCTTCCCACCCAAACCACCCCCTCCCCGGGCACTTTCCCCTGCAACCGCAGGAAATGCAACACTTATCCCTATACCTCCCCCCTCGACTCCATCCAAGGACCCAATCACTCTTTCCAGGTGAGGCAGAGTTTCACCTGAACCTCCTCCAACCTCATCTACTGCATCCGCTGTTCTAAGTGTCAACTTCTCTACATCGGCGAAACCAAGCGCAGGCTCGTTAATCGCATCGCTGAACACCTCAGCTCAGTTCGCATTAACTAACCTGATCGCCCGGTTGCTCAGCACTTCAACTCCCCCTCCCATTCCCAATCTGACCTTAGAGGAACAGCACCTCATATTTCACTTGGGTAGTTTACACCCTCCCCACATCAGTCTGAAGAAGGGTCTTGACCCGAAACGTCACCTATTCCTTCCCTCCATAGATGCTGCCTCACCCGCTGAGTTTCTCCAGCATTTTTTGTCTATCTTCCAATCAACCTCTGCAAATTCCTAATGCCTTTAAAATTGTCCTTGCCCCAATTTCGGAGTTCAACTTGTGGACCAGTTCTATCTTTTTCCATAACTATTTAAAAACTATATAATTATGGTTTTCCCCAAATGACACCAGTCACTTTTCCTGCTTAATTCTTTAATAGGACATCCAGCGTTGCATCCTTTCTAGAAGGGCCTTCTATATATTCTTTAAGAAAAATAAATCCTCCACACAATTAAGAAATTCCAACCTATCCAAGCCCCTTGCACTATGGAAATCCCAATTAATATGAGGAAAGTTAAAATCACCTACCATGACGAGCTTATTATTCTTACAGCTATTTGCGAATCCCTGCATATTTGCTTTTCCAATTCCATTTGGCTATTTTCTGCTTCAAATTTGTCTAAAGCCATGGTACACAAAAATGCTGGAGAAACTCAGCGGGTGCAGCAGCATCTATGGAGCGAAGGAGATAGGCAACGTTTTGGGCCTAAAGCCATTCCTTTAATATGTCAATGACCTGTGCTCCATTCCAATTGGCATTCAATTATGCATTCTTATCACTTAGTGTGCATAATGTTTTTGCTAAATTCTTCATTTGATCTGTTGGTGACTATCATTACATGTGGTCTTTTGTTCTAGAGAACCCAACCAGAGAAAGTACAGTATATTATCCAGATTCACCCTACCAAACTTCTTTTAGGGTTAAGGACATTTTAATTTTCTGTTTTTCTGGCCCGCGGCTGATAATTCTTTCCTGAGCATTGCGTTCTCCAGTAAATAGTTGAACCATTTTACTTGGTGGTCTTCATTTGTATTTCAGTAATTGATATTTCAATACAGTAAACCTTCATTATAATGGAAGGGAATTGTGTCTGTTACTGCCTATTGTCTGTTATAACTGAGTAAGATATTATCATTGTATGTAATTGAAACAAAAAACTGCAGATGATGGTTAACACACGAAAGAGATACAAAGTGATGGTAACTCAGTGGGTCAGGCAACATAGCTGGAGAACATGGATAGGTGACATCGGGGCCCTCCTTCAGATTGATTCAGTCTGCTGAGTTGCTCCAGTACATTGTATCATTTAATCTTATAAAACTAGGTGCCGATGTTGCTGGTCTGCACCAGCGAGCCCTTCTTCACGTGGCTGTTGTGGCTCACATTGTAGCCCCTGGGGAGAGCACTTACTTCTGATCTCTGCCAATGACAAGACATGCTCGGGCACCATGGGGTTCCCTCCCCTCTCACCTGCTGCTGCTTCCAAGGTGAAGTATGTTGGTTACTCTGAGGGAGAAGGAGGAGGAGGAGGCGATGGGGTGAAGGCATAGGTTATGTGGACAGTGCGACGAGAGAAAGATGAGGTGGGGGGGGGGGGTGGAGAGGCTGAGTGGACAGAGCGACGGGAAGAGGAATTGGTGGTGGTCAAGTGGGGAATGGACAAAGCCATCATCGACAGCAAGCAGCAGTAACAGGTGAGAGGGAAGGGAGCCGTAGGGTGACTGAGCGCATCCTGGCAGTGATGGTGGCCCAAAGAAAGCACTGTACCTAGGGGCTACGACTTGAGCCGCAACAACATCTGTGTCACCGGACCATGTGGTGGATGAAGATGGGCTTGCTGGTGCACCTTGCGAGTTGGGGTGGGGTCAGAGGCCAGGTCTCTATCGAGGTTATGTCTTGAGCATTACCCTGGTATAAGGATCACATGGCACCTAAGGTTCTGTATGCCAGTAAGATATGATCGGGAAAGAAGGGGATTGATGTTTCCTCGTGATGCTGAGACTATTACCATCCAATGATTTGATAAAAGGTAAAAGAATGCTGTGATAATAAAGGAAGACACAAAAAAAAAGCACAATTTCAATAGTGAGGCTAGAGCATCCCTTGCACTGTGATTCAAGTTCTCCTCATGGACATAATTTAGCTTATATGGTTGTACTTGTATCCTATATACCATGTTCCAAATTGTGCTCAGACTTATAGTTTCCAAATGTGTCTCATGGATATATAGCCATTCAAAACTTTTATACCTCAGTGGTCTCACATGATCACTCTATATGGCAGTGCTACTAAATGCATCCTTTGGAATCTGAGACGGGAGCTTCTCTCTTTTGATTGCATAGACTGTAATTCAGCAGTACCAAGACTCACAGGGATCTCCATGTGATGCTTGGGTAAACAAGTAAGCTAGTAGAACAAAGCTTGTTTTGATAATTATGGGTGTTTGTTTTACTGATAGCTAGTTAGAGAATGATTGTGTTGAATCCAAATTGTGGAAAGAAGTAGGGGAGCCTGTCAATGTGATAGGCAAATGTGGTAAAGGCTGTCACTGACTGGAGAGAGAGAGAGAGAGAGACATTTGTGACAGAAATCCCACTAAGTCCGGAATATTTTAAACTAAAAGCTGTTAGAATAAAAGCAGCATGTGTATGCCCAGATCTCTGTGAGAGTGGATAAGTCTGCTGAGAAGATGGGATCTGTACTGGGCAGGAAGATAACTCCAGAAGAATTAGAGCAACAAACACCAACATCAATAGTAAGGTATCCTGCATTCTATGCCAGTGAATATCTGATAATTCTAAGTGTATTACAGACTGGCAGGGATTCGTAAAGACTGGAATTGGGCCATGTCTAATCTTGCAGGCAGTTTCTTTATGGATAATTCAGTAGATATCTTTCTCAGTTTAATTCCATTTATTTGTGACGGGATATCAAACGGTTTATTTCCTGCGCCAGTTGGTCAGTGGTACACCGCTTTCCAGTACCAGTGATTTTCTGGAATTTCAGTAAAGGTGGTTGCCAATGAAATTCCTCATTGTAGAGTACGCTCACCAATGACGTACTTCTCTGTACCTATGTTGGAGCAGAATATGAAATAGAAAACAATTCCAATTTTGTTTGGAAACATTTTCTGAAGAATAGCTTAATACTGGCAGGGTTTCCAGAACTATTGAACAGTGGGTTTGCGGAAAAGTCAGTCCTAAATGTGTTATTGTGGGACTATGTAGTTATGCAACTGTGCAATTGATGCTGGAGAATTTTTTAAAGTACAGAATATCTTTGTAATCTAGTAATATAGGTAACATTTCTAACATAATTTGGGAATAGCCGAACAGCTGGTAGCATATCTTAAATAGATTAAAGAAGGCACACATTTCCGATTCACAGAGTGGGAGCATTTTCATCAATGTGCAACTTCAAAGGAAATTTGGGAAAATTGAGAACATGAGAATTCAAGGCCTGTCTCACGAGTCTGCGGTCATTGGCGGTGATACAGGAAGTATCTACCGCTCGTGGACCGCCAGAGACCACGGGTTCGGTCAAACGCCCACCGCCGAGGCCGTGCGGTGTTGGTCCCAACACCGCACGGTGCTCACAAAAAGTCAGCACTGTTGAAAAATAATTTCTTACCGCACAGCCGCCGCCAGTGAGGCACGGTCACCGCCACAGCCGCCGCCAGTGAGGCACGGTCACCGCAACAGCGCCGTGAGTGGAACTCTCACCGCCACAGCCTCCGCCAGTGAGGCACGTGTGCGGCACGGTCACCGCCACAGCCTCCGCCAGTGAGGCACATGTGCGGCATGGGCGCCGGGATCAGCACTACCGCCGCAACAGCCCCGCTTGCTTATTTTCTATAACACCGCAAGCTCGTGGGACTGGCCGTACTCGGCGCTCTCGGGGTTGACGTGCGGTCCCCTCTTCCAGCGACGCCGCGCTTCATCGCCAATGACCGCAACACCGTGAGACAACTTCATCTTCGGGGTTGCATTTAGAATTTATCTGTTATTTAACTTTACCTTGTTTAATTTACAAACCTAATCAATGGTAAATAATCATTACAAAAGACAGGTCACAATAATTAGGTAGTCAGCAGCTACTATTTATTAGAATAAGCTTTAAGTATAATCAGCTGAAACTTTATCTGGAGAAATTAAAAACACTTTTTGTGTCAAATGGTGGTTGCACCTTGCTCTGAGTGCAACTTCAACAGATTGCAAAGATTGGGAATGCATTAAGTGTGGAAGTTGGTGGAATGGAGGAACCAAGGGCAATGTGTAATTTTTAGAGATGATTATTTAATTCGTTAGAAACCAATGTTAAGATGTGATCTAAGAGAATTTTTGGATTTTGATTATTCAAGTAAATAGAAACAGAGAAAAATAGGTGCAGGAGTAGGCCATTTGGCCCTTCGAGCCAGCACCATCATTCAATATGATCATGGCTGATCATGTAAAATCAGTATCCCATTCCTGTTTTTTCCCCATCTTCTATACTATTACTAAAACTCTTCGTCTTGTTTGTGGCTGTCTGTGTGTATGTGTGTGTGCCAATTTTTATTTTCCTATTTTCTTCCAAACGCTGGGCCACAGCCTTCCCATTTTCACACATTTTACTAACATTTTCCCAGTCGAGGCAATAAACATCTTCCCGTCACATTCCCACCTATATTTCCGCACTTTTTAATCCTTTAAAGTTTTTTAAAAAGCCAGAAAACTCACCCATTTCGGCAAAAAAATCCTGTGAGGTCACAATCGACTTGCAAGACAGGACAGGACACCGGGAGGGAGGGGCACCCCAGTGACGTCACAATGCATTCGCAACACTGGACGGGACATTCTGGAAAGGAGGGCCACTCCAGCGCAGAAAATTCCACAGATTCACAACTCTCTGGTTGAAAAAGTTTTTCCTCGTCTCAGTCTTAAATGGCCTGCCCTAATTCTTAAACTGGTACCCCCTGGTTCTGGACTCCCCCAACATCGGGATAATTTTTCCTGCATCTAGCCTGTCCAATCCTTTATGAATTTTATATGTTCCATACGATTCACTCTCATCCTTCTTAATTCCAGTGAATACAAGCCCAGTCGACCCATTCTTTCATCATATGTCAGTCCTGCCATCCCGGGAATTAACCTGGTGAACCTACGCTGCACTCCCTCAATAGCAATAATGTCCTTCCTCAAATTAGGAGACCAAAATTGCACACAATATTCCAGGTGCGGTCTCACCAGGGCCATGTACAACTGCAATAGGACCTCTTTGCTCCTAAACGCAAATCCTCCCGCAATGAAGGAATGGCAACATGCCATAATGGCAACATGCCATTAGCTTTCTTCACCTGCATGCTTACTTTCAGTGACTGATGTACAAGCACACCCAGGTCTCATTGCACCTCCCCTTTTCCTAATCTGACACATTCAGATAATAATCTGCCTTCCTGTTCTTGGCACCAAAATGGATGACCTCACCATTCTCCACTTTATTCTGCATCTGCCATGCATCTGCCCACTCACCCACCTATTCAAGTCACCGTGCAGCTTCATAGCATCCTCCTCGCAGCTCAAACTGCCACCCAACTTTGTGTCATCTGCAAACTTGGAGATGTCACATTTAATTCCCTCGTCTAAATCATTAATATTGATTGTAAATAACTGCGGCACTCAGCTAGTCACTCCTTGCCATTCTGAAAAGGACCCGTTAATTCCTACAGCCAACCAGTTCTCTATCCATGTCAATACCCTACCCCCCATTACCATGTGCTCGAATATAGCACACTAATGTCTTGTGTGGGACCTTGTTAAATTAGGTAAATTGAATGGATTAAAGGCCAATAAATCCCCAGGGCCAGATAGGCTGCATCCCAGAGTACTGAAGGAAGTAGCCCCAGAAATAGTGGATGTATTAGTGATACTTTTTCAAAACTCTTTAGATTCTGGTGTAGTTCCTGAGGATTGGAGGGTAGCTAATGTAACCCCACTTTTTAAAAGGGAGGGAGAGAGAAAACGGGGAATTACAGACCAGTTAGTCTAACATCGGTATTGGGGAAAATGCTAGAGTCAGTTATTAAAGATGGGATAGCAGCACATTTGGAAAGTGGTGAAATCATTGGACAAAGTCAGCATGGATTTATGAAAGATAAATCATGTCTGATGAATCTTATAGAATTTTTCGAGGATGTAACTAGTAGAGTGGATAAGGGAGAACCAGTGGATGTGTTATATCTGGACTTTCAGAAGGCTTTCGACAAGGTCCCACATAAGAGATTAGTATGCAAACTTAAAGCACACAGTATTGGGGGTTCAGTATTGATGTGGATAGAGAACTGGCTGGCAGACAGGAAGCAAAGAGTAGGAGTAAACGGGTCCTTTTCAGAATGGCAGGCAGTGACTAGTGGGGTACCGCAAGGCTCGGTGCTGGGACACCAGCTATTTACAATATATATAAATGATTTGGACGAGGGAATTGAATGCAACATCTCCAAGTTTGCGGATGACACAAAGCTAGGGGGCAGTGAGGAGGGTGCTAGGAGGCTGCAAGATGACTTGCGGGAGTGGGCAAATGCATGGCAGATGCAGTACAATGTGGATAAATATGAGGTTATCCACTTTGGTGGCAAAAACAGGAAAGTAGACTATTACCTGAATGGTGGCCGATTAGGAAAAGGGGAGATGCAACGAGACCTGGGTGTCATGGTACACCAGTCATAGAAAGTAGGCAAGCAGGTGCAGCAGGCAGTGAAGAAAGCGAATGGTATGTTAGCATTCATAGCAAAAGGATTTTAGTCTAGGAGCAGTGAGGTTCGACTGCAGTTGTACAAGGTCTTGGTGAGACCACACCTGGAGTATTGCGTACAGTTTTGGTCTCCTAATCTGAGGAAAGATATTCTTGCCATAGAGAAGGTTCACCAGACTGATTCCTGGGATGTCAGGACTTTCACATGAAGAAAGACTGGATAGACGCGGCTTGTACTCGCTAGAATTTAGAAGATTGAGGGGGGATCTTATAGAAACTTACAAAATTCTTAAGAGGTTGGACAGGCTAGATGCAGGAAGATTGTTCCCGATGTTGGGGAAGTCCAGAACAAGGGGTCACAGTTTAAGGATAAGGGGGAAGTCTTTTAGGACCGAGATGAGAAAAACATTTTTCACACAGAGAGTGGTGAATCTCTGCCTCAGAAGGTAGTTGAGGCCAGTTCATTGGCTATATTTAAGAGGGAGTTAGATGTGGCCCTTGTGGCTAAGGGGATCGGGGGGTATGGAGAGAAGGCAGGTACGGGATACCGAGTTGGATGATCATCCATGATCATATTGAATGGCGGTGCAGTCTCGAAGGGCCGAATGGCCTACTCCTGCACCTATTTTCTATGTTTCTATGTTTCTATGTTAAAGGCTTTTTGAAAGTCCAGATACATCACATCCACTGGTTCTTCCTTATCCATTTTACTTGTTCTCAAAAAATCCTCATAAAATTCCAGAAGATTAATCAAGCATGATTTCCCTTTCATAAATCCATGCTGACTGACTGATCCTGTCAATGCTTTCCAAATGTGCTGCTATAACATCTTAATAATCAACTCAAGTTTCTTTCCTACTACCGAAGTAAGGCTAAATGGTCTATAATTCCCCATTTTCTCACTCCCTCCTTTCTTAAAAAGTGGAGTTACATCAGTTACCCTCCAGTCCACAGGAACTGAACCAGAGTCGAGAGAACATTGGAAAATGATCACTGCATCCACAATTTCTAGGGCCACCTCCTTGAGTACTCTGAGATGCGGACCATCAGGCCCTGGGGATTTATCTGCCTTCAGTCCCAACAGTTTACCTAACACCATTTCCTGACTAATGTCGATTCTCTTCAGTTCCTCCTTCCCATTAGATCCTTGGTCCCCTAGTATTTCTGGGAGATTGTTTGTGTATTCCTTAGTGAAGACAGAACCAAAGTACTCGTTTAACTGTTCTGCCATTTCTTTGTTTCCCGTTATAAATTCACTTGTCTCTGATTGTAAGGGACCTACATTTGTCTTCACAAATCTTTTCCTTTTTACATATCTAATGAAGCTTTTACAGTCAGTTTTTCCTGCAAGCTTTCTTTCATGCTCTATTTTCCCCCTTCTTAACCCCTTTGTCCTTCTCTATTGAGTTCTAAATTGCTCCCAGTCCTCCGGTATGCTGCTTCCTCTGGCCAATGTATATGCCTTTTCCTTGGATTTAACACTGTCCTTGATTTCCCTCGAAAGCCACGGTTGAGCCGCATTCTCTGTTTTATTTTTTCGCCAGACAGGGATGCGGTCTTTAAATCTTTGCCATTGCATCTGCACAGTCAACCCTTTATGTATAATTTGCCAGCCTCATACCTTCCCATCTCATACCTTCAAAGTCTCCTTTCTTTAATTTCAGGACCCAACTTTCCATCCTAATGCAGAATCCCACCATACTATGGTGACTGTTGCCCAAGGGGCTTTGCATAACAAGATTGCTAACTAATCATTCCTCATTACACAATACCCAGTCTAGGATGGCCTGTCCTCTAGGCCAAGTTGTATTCGGCTCTGTGGGACAGTGTGGGCCCGGACCTGCTGGAAGTGTACACCGACATGCTTCTAGTCTGCAGCATGTCAGACTCCATGAGGAAGGGCAGCAGCACCCTAATCTACAAGCAGAAGGGGGAGATGAAGGATATAAGGGATTGGAGACCCATCACATTGTTGAATGTTGATTATAAGATCCTGTCTAAGGCCATCGCCAACCGGGTCAAGTCTGCCCTAGGACGGGTGATCCAAACCTGTGCTGTACCTGGCAGGAAAATCTCAGACAGCCTGGCGCTGCTGAGAGATGCCATTGCCTACGTGCAGGACAGACGGCTGGATGCCGGCCTAGTCAGCTTGGACCAGGAGAAGGCCTTCGACATGATATCGCACACGTACATGAGGGACGTGCTCTCCAAAATGGGCTTTGGGGAGGGAATCAGGAATTGGATCCAACTGCGTTACACCGATATCTATAGTGCAGTCCAAATCAATGGGTGGGAATCAGACAGCTTCCCCGTCAGGTCTGGAGTCAGGCAGGGTTGCCCTCTCTCCCCCGTCTTGTTCGTCTGTTGTATTGAACCTTTTGCCGAGTCCATCAGGAAGGATGCGAGCATAAGAGGAGTGACGTTGCCAGGCAGTGGGGGCACTCAGGTAAAAACCTCCCTGTATATGGACTATGTCGCCGTCTTCTGCGCGGATCCAGGGTCGGTCTGCAGATTGATCAGCATCTGCGACCAGTTTGAGTCAGCCACATGAGCCAGGGTGAACCACAGGAAGAGCGAGGCCATGCTCTTTGGCAACTGGCCCGACCGATCTTCCATCCCCTTCACCATCAAGCCTTACTTCTTGAAGGTGCTGGGGATCTGGTTTTGGTGGGGCTGAGGCATGTGACAAGAATTGGCTGGAGCGGATTGCCAAGGTGGGGAAGAAGCTGGAGCTGTAGAAGCAATGCTCCCTCTCCATAACGGGGACAAATTTTGTCATCTGGTGTGAGATGCTCTCGGGGCTGCTGTACTTGGCGCAAGTGTGGCCTGTCCCTCCTCCTATGCCACAGGGATCACCCGGGCCATCTTCCAGTTCATCTGGGGATCGAGGATGGACCGGGTATGACGGGGCCACAATGCACAAGTCGGCAGACAAAGGGGGTAAAAGTGTGCAGAACGTCGCCCTCACCCTGATGGCCACCTTTGTGTGTGGCTGCATCAGGGGAGCGTAGAGCCAAGGCACGTGGGCACCAAGTGTCACTAACTGCTGAGGTTCTACCTGTACCCGGTGTTGCGAAGGATGGGCCTGGCGCAGATGCCACGCAATGTGCCAGTCAGCAGGACATTGCCGCCCCATCTGTCGTTCGTGGAAAGGTTCTTCCGGACCAACACCTTTGACCACAAGTCCATCGGGCAGTGGTCAGCACGGAACGTCCTGCAGGCACTGCAGGGAAAGGACTCCATAGATCCTGTGGTGTGGTTCCCAGAGCAGACTGCCCAGCTTGTCTGGGTAAATGCCTCATTGCCAGAACTCATCAACAAAAGCACCAAGACCTGGCTTGGCTGGCGGTGAGGGGAGCCCGCCCAGTCAGATCCTTCCTGCACCATCGGAACCTCACTACCAGCGCATGCTGCCCTCGGGGCGGCTGCTATGGAGAGGAGATGGTTGCCCACTGCTTTGCAGAGTGTGGATTCACAAAGAGAGTCTGGAGAGGTCTGCAAGGGTCCCTGTCACAGTTTATTCCAAACAGCTTCGTCACAGAGGACTCTGTGATTTACGGACTGTTCCCAGGGATGCATTCAGAGACTGACATTGAGTGCTGCTGGAAGGTCATCAACTCGGTGAAAAACGCTCTTTGGTCTGCCCGAGCGTTGTTCACCACCCAGCGGAGCGAGATGTCCATCGGGGAATGTTGCCGACTGGCCCGCTGTAGACTGCAGTACGTACTGAGGGACGCACTGAAGCTCAGTGCAGCCAACGCCAAGGCTCGGTGGGGGAGAACCACAGGCTAGGTTCCTTCTGCTGCTGGACATGGGGGGGGGGGGGGGGGGGGCAGGGTGTGGTGGAGACGTCCCTTAAAATAAGGGAAGGGATTCCACGTCAATGAGCCACATGAGTGGAAAGGGTGGGGGATAAATTTGTGAAATTTGAGCAATGTATGTAGACTGTATTGAATAATTGGTATAGCCTCCGAAAATGTTGGATGAATTTTTTTTTGCACGGTTCATGTATTGTATATATTTATTACCTGAATAAAGTCTATTTTGAAATAAAAAAAGGTTCTTCTACATTTTGGTTTAAAAAAACATCCTGTATACAGTGCATTCAGAAAGTATTCAGACACCTTCACTTTTTTCACATTTTGTTACTTACGGCCTTATTTTAAAATGGATTTAAAAAAAAATATCATCAATCTGCACACAATACCGCAGAATGAAGAAGTGAAAACAGGAGTTCAGAAATATTTGCAAAGTAATTAAAAAGAAATAACTGAAATATCACATTTATGTAAGTATTCAGACCCTTTGCTATGACACTCAAAATTGAGCTTAGGTTCATCCTGTCTCCATTGATTATCCTTGAGATATTTGTACAACTTGATTGGAGTCCACCAGTGGTAAATTAAATTGATTGAACATGATTTGGAAAGGCACACACCTGTCTATATCAGGTTCCACAGTTGACAGTGCATGTCAGAGCAAAACCCAAGCCATGAAGATGAAGGAATTGTCCGAAGACCGAGACAGGATTGTGTCGAGACACAGATCTGGGGAAGGGTATAAAACAATTTCTGCAGCATTGCAGGTCCTGAAGAGCACAATGGCCTCCGTCATTCTTAAATGGAAGAACTTTGGAACCACCAGGACTCTTCATAGAGCTGGTCGCCCGGCCAAACTGAGGAATCAGGGGAGAAGGGCCCTGGTCAGGGACGTGACCAAGAACCCGATGGTCACTCTAACAGAGCTCTAGAGTTCCTCTGTGGAGATGTGAGAACCTTCCAGAAGGACAACTGTATTTCCAGCACTCCACCAATCAGGCCTTTATGGTAGAGTGGCCAGACGGAAGCCACTCCTCAGTAAAAGGCACATGACAGCCCGCTTGGAGTTTGCCAAAAGGCATGAAAAACAAGATTCTCCGGTCTGATGAAACCAAGATTGAACTCTTTGGCCTGAATGCCGAGTGTCACATCTGGAGGAAAGCATGGTGGTGGCAGCATCATGCTGTGGGGATGTTGTTTAGCGGCAGGAACTGGGAAACTAGTCAGGATCGAGGGAAGGATGAACAGAGCAAAGTACAGAGAGATCCTTGATGAAAACCTGCTCCAGAGCATTCTGGACCTCAGCCGGGGGCGGAGGTTCACCTTGCAACAGGACATCGAGTGGCTTTGTGACAAGTCTGTGAATGTCCTTGAGTGGCCCAGCCAGAGCCCGGAATTGAGCTTGATCGAACATCTCTGGTGGAACCTGAAAATAGGTGTGCATCAACGCTACCCATCCAACCTGACAGAGCTTGAGAGGATCTGCAAAGAAGAATGAACACTGTTGCACTCTGGAACAAATTGCCTGAGAATATGGTGGAGGCAAGTACGTTCACATTATTTAAGAAACATCTGTACGAGCACTTAGTTTAAATTAGTTTAGAGAAACAGCGCGGAAACAGGCCCTTCGGCCCACTAAGTCCATCGGCCCACTAAGCATCAATCAACAATCCCCTCACATTAATACTATCCTACACACACTGGGGACAATTTACACATACACCAAGCCAATTAACCTACGTACCAGTATGTCTTTGGAGTGTGGGAGGAAACCGAAGATCTTGGAGAAAACCCACAGGGAGAATGCACAAACTCCGTACGGATAGGATCCATAGTCAGGATCGAACCTGGGTCTCCGGCGCTGCAGGCGCAAAAGGGCAGCAACTCTTCCGCTGCACCATCGTGCTGCCCATGGCATGGTAGGCTAAAGAACAGGTGCTGTGAAATTTTAACAGAATGGTCAACATGGACATGATGGTCTGAAGGACTTGTTTCTATGGCGCATGACACAATCAGTACAGAATATCTGGGAGTCCACATCTCTGAGGATATGACATGGACATCACACGCTGCAGCACTCGTGAGTAAGGCAAGACAGCGACTTTACCACCTCAGGCAATTGAGGAAATTCAGAGTGTCTGAGGATCCTCCAATGCTTCTACTCAGCGGCTGTGGAAAACATCTTGTCCAGAAATATCACAATTTGGTTTGGGAACTGCTCTGCCCAGGACAAGAAGGCTCTGCAGAGAGTAGTGCGTTCGGCTGAACGCACTATGGGAACCTCACTCGCCCCTCTGCAGGAACTATACATCAGAAGGTGTAACTCCAGAGCCAACAAGATCATGGGAGACCCCTTCTACCCCTGCAACGGACTGTTCCAGCTGCTACGGTCAGGCAAACGCCTCCGTTGCCATGCTGTGAGAATGGAGAGGTTGAGAAGGAGTTTCTTCCCAGAGGCCATTAGGACTGTAAACTCATACCTCACCAGGGACTAACTTTACTGTACCATTCCACTGTTTTGTTTTTTTAATTGCTGTTTTTTTTTCCTTTTTCCTTCCTCCCACAATATGTAATATGTAAAAGAATATGTGATTCTGTTCCATTCTGTTTGTAGTTTGTTTGTTTGTTTTTTGCACAAAGTCCGCGAGCATTGCCACTTTTCATTTCACTGCACATCTCGTATGTGTATGTGACGAATAAACTTGACTTGAAACAGGTGAATAGAACAATTAGATAGTAGTTAAAAGAGTGCTAAAATATATATCCTTCGGGCATTGCGGCCTTTTTAAGGTGAGGCTTGCACAAGGTAGATTTGTTGCCAATCCACCAGGCCAATGTTAGTTTAGTTTAGATTTGAGATACAGCATGGAAACAGGCCTTTCGGCTCACTGAGCACTATCCTACACACTAGGGACAATTTTCACTGTTACCAAAGCCAATTAACCTACAAACCTGTACGTCTTTGGAGTGTGGGAAGAAACCAGAGCACCCAGAGAAAACCCACGTGGTCCCAGGGAGGATGTATATGCAGACAGTACCCATAGTCCGGATCAAACTCAGGTATCTGGCGCGAAAAGGCAGCAACTCTACCGCCGTGCCACTGTGCCGCCCCTAATTCTTTGAGGAGGATTTAAGCCAGCCTCACTGTAGCCTGGGAACCCAACAGGAATTTCAGAAAGTTTAGGCAGAACTAGATGTGAAACATAGCAAACTGGCAAGTGAATCTGAAAAGCAGAGAAATTCATTTGGAAGGTAGAAAAAGTGGTGTTTGGCTAAAAGGAAAATAGTGTGTCATTGGGAGTGATTAAATGTTCTTTATTTCAAGAAGTCTAGAAATTAAAGGAGGTGTTTTAATGAATAGAGAAAGGCAGTGAGTTTTCTGCATTCAGAAGATTTTTTTAATCTGAGGGGCGGTAATACAAAACAGTTTTCGGGAGTAAACGTAGATCAACTGGCTGGAGTTTTGCAGACACCTCGACTTTTCATTATTAAGGTCCAAGTTTCTCACCTGCTTTAAAAAGGTATCAATAATACTAGTGCCCAAGAAAAGTAATGTGACATGCTTTCATGACTCCTGGCTGGTGCCATTAACGTCAGTGGTAGTGAAGTGCTTTGAGAGGTTGGTTATAATACATATTAGCTTCCACCTTTGCGAGCACCTGGACCCACAACCATTTGCCAATCATCACAAGAGATCAACGGGGAATGCAATCTCATTGTGTCCACTCTGCACTGCACTACTTGGATAGTAAGAACATATACGTCAGGCTGTTGTTCATTGAATGCAGCTTGACGTTCAACATCATCGTCATCTCCAAACTTGTCAAACTTGCTATTGAGGGAGTGCAGCGTAGGTTTACAAGGTTAATTCCCGGGATGGTGGGACTGTCATATGCTGAGAGAATGGAGCAGCTGGGCTTGTACACTCTGGAGTTTAGAAAGATGATAGGGGATCTCATTGAAACATATAAGATTGTTAAGGGTTTGGACATGCTAGAGGCAGGAAACATGTTCCCAATGTTGGGGGAGTCCAGAACCAGGGGCCACAGTTTAAGAATAAGGAGTAAGCCATTTAGAATGGAGACGAGGAAACACTTTTTCTCACAGAGAGTGGTGAGTCTGTGGAATTCTCTGCCCAAGAGGGCGGTGGAGGCGGGTTCTCTGGATGCTTTCAAGAGAGAGCTAGATAGGGCTCTTAAAAATAGTGGAGTCAGGGGATATGGGGAGAAGGCAGGAACAGGGCACTGATTGGGGATGATCAGCCATGATCACATTGAATGGCGGTGCTGGCTCGAAGGGCCGAATGGCCTACTCCTGCACCTATTGTCATGGAACTGAGTTTCTGCTAATCGGTATGCATCTAGATCTTTTACTTCCCCATCAATAGACCATAATCAGAATGAATTGGCAACAACACTTCCTCTTCATTAGCCATCAGGACAAAAGCACTTCAAGGCTGTGTGCTCAGTCACTATACCCATGATTACAATTGCGGTCACGAACCTGCCTTCATCAACAGGTTGATGATAAAGAGAGTCATAAACCTCAAGCTCCTGGATGTGCACATCTCTGAAAATCTATTCTGGGCCCACCACATTGATGCATTGACAAATAAAGCTCATCTGTACCTCTTGACTTTCTGAGAACATTGAGGAGATTCAATGTGAAAATAAATACTCTCTTGAACTTCTGCAACTGTACCGTAGAGAGCATACTGAGGTGTTGGATTATGGCCTGGTTTGGCAACTTGAATGCCCAGGAAGAAAGGAGATTACAAAGTGGTAGACCCTGCCGGTCCATCACAGGTGCTGACCTCATCATTGATGGGTTCTATAACAGATGCTGGCTCAAAACCACTGCCAACATCATCAAAAGTCCCACATCACTCTGACCACACTCTCATTTCACACCTACCATCAGGAAGAAGACATTGGAGTCTGAAAACTGTGACGATCAGATTCAAGAATAGCTTTTTTCCACAACAACCTTCAGGTTCTTAAACACCACACAAAGCCAACCTCAACTATGGACTGTCTTTGGTTGCACTAGAAATTTGGGGTTTTGTATACCAGTATTGTGGTTATTAATTAATTAATTAATTATTATTCTTTGGTATTTTATATATGATCTGTATATACTGTATTTACAGCCCTGTTGTGCTACAAGTAAGAAATTTGTTGTTTCTTTATCTCTTGACACTTGAAGTGGGAACTCACTAGCTGAAAGAGTGGTGGATGCAGTGGGAGACAATTTTCTCAGCAGGAATCATAATTCATTTAGAACTGGCATAGTTACATAAAAGAACAAAGGTAGACCAGGAGTCGTTCTAAACTGGGGCAAAGCCAATTATACCAGACTAATCATGTGATACAAAGGTGGCAAATAGAATTCAACCTGAAACAGGTGCATTGGGGAGTACAAATAGTAACAGTATCACACTTTATATACTAAGAGAGAAAATGCAGTGAGAAAAAAAGGATCTTGCAGTGTCTTGCACAATTCCCTGAAGGAAGCAACGTGTAGATACCATGGCTATGAAGGCAAAGGGATGCTTGACTTCATTGTCTGAGATATAGAATATAAGAACAGAAAAGTTGTGCTGGATGTATAAAAGACTAATTGGATCATAGCTAAAATAACATGTACAATTTTGGTCACCATGTTACAAGGATATTTTACACTGGTGTGTGCAGGACAATTAAAAGAAAGTAGTTAAGGCATTGATCTATTAATTCCATCGTGTATTTTTAAGCAGGACTTAAAATGATATTGTAAACACAACATATTTTGTAAGCACTTAAAATTGGCCTTCTGGATGAAGAACAATTTTCTTCTGGATAAACAACATTTTGTTTATGAGACAATTATATGTACATTGGTGCTGTGTTTTTCACTGATGTATGTAAATTTGTGTGCAGGAAGGAACTGCAGATGCTGGTTTAAACCGAAGAGTGACACAAAAAGCTAGAGTAACTCAGCGGGACGGGCAGCACATCTGGAGAGAAGGAATAGGTGACGTTTTGGGTCGAGACCCTTCTTCAGACTGGGAATCGAGAGATATAGGCGATGATGTAGAGAGATATAGAACAATGAATGAAAGATATGCAAAAAAGTAACGATGATCAAGGAAACATGCCATTGTTAGGTGAAAATGAGAAGCTAATGTGACTTGGGTGGGGGAAGGATAGAGAGAGAGAAAATATCGGGGTTACCTGAAGTTAGAGAAATCAATATTCATACCACTGGGCTGTAAGCTGCCCAAGCGAAATATGAGATGCTGTTCCTCCAATTTGCGTTTAGCCTCACTCTGACAATGGAGGAGACCTGGGACAGAAAGATCTGTGAAGGAATGGGAAGGAGAACTAAAGTGTTTCGCAACCAGAAGATCAGGTAGGTTCAGGCGACTGAGTGAAGGTGTTCAGTGAAACGATCACCCAGTCTACATTTGGTCTTGCCAATGTATAAGAGTCTACATCTTGAACAAAGGATACAGTAGATGAGGTTGGAGGAGGTGCACGTAAACCTCTGCCGAACCTAAAAGGATTTGTGTGTACATTTAAAGTACATTTCACATTCTGTTGCAGTTGTTTGCACAATTGTGGCAAAGAATACAGTGTTAGCACATGCTCTGCATTTTTAATTCACATTATCATAACATTGATACTGTTGCAGGGCCATACAGGCAATAAGCTGAACTTGATTGATTTCAAGCATATTGTTGAGGTTTGGAGGGTGAAGGGCCTGTCCCCACGCTGAACATTTTAATATATCTGATGTGTAACTAAACACCCACTGAAGGCATATAATAGCAGTAATAAGAAAAATATGGCAAATAGTTTATGTGCCGGAATACTATTCTGTTTGACCTTGCTGCAAATCTCTATAAAGCTCAAATGTTGCCTATTGCAACTGTTCTTGTCCTGAAGGGAATAGGTCACACTGAGCAGCATTGGCTAACAGACCATTGTCTTCCCTAGTTTGAATTAATAACTGCTACTCACATAATCAAATGCCTTGATGGCATTAGTAAAGGCAATATATTATGCACCTCTTTATTCAGAGCATTTCTCTCACAACTCCCAAGCTGAGAAATCCATTATGAACCTCACAGTTCCAAACCTGCACTGGGATTTTGGCAAACCACATTCAACTAATGCTTTCTCCAATCCACTCTCAAGTGTAACACAGTCAAGTACTATTTCTACCATATTTAAAAGGGAAATGTCTCCGTATTTGTTACAATCACACCCTTGTTCCTGCTCAATTTTCACCTTTTTGTTTACAGTTTCATTGAAGGGTATTTGTTGTTTTTTTGTCTCCTTTTCTAGGCGAATCTTAAGAAGTTTATGGAGTACATCCAGTATCATCACGCAGAGAAAATTGGTAAAATGTTAGAGAAAGGATTGGATCCGAATTTCCATGATCCTGACAGTGGAGGTGAGGCAATTCTATTATTCTTATATTGAGACAAGTGCCAAACATTTCCGCATTTACTTATCAAAAAAGAGAAATTGTAATTCCAGTCTGAACACTTTGAGTGACATTTCATATCCACGCTCAAATAACAGACTTCCAGGAATTAAAGATTTATACAACATTAAACAAAAGGTTTGTTATTTCCTTAATTTTACTTCAGTCTCCAATCATTTTCTCCTTTTTTTTCTGCTTCTCTGTCATTGTTCTTTTTCAAAATTTTGTTCCTTTCTTTCAATTATTTCCTGTCACCTCTTTTAGAAGCAGTTCACCTGGCTCCTTGGTATTGATTTATTATTGTCATGTGTAGTGAAATACAACAGAAAAACTTTGCTTAGTGTGCCTTGGAGGCTAATCATGCCCTGCATACATAATATAGTGTTGTAGTTATAGACAAAGTGCAGGTGAAAATAATGCTTCGTCCACAATGAGGTTGATTGGAAGATCGGGAATTCATCCCAAGCATATGAGAGGACAGTTCAAGAGTCTGATAACAGCAAGGAAGAAGCTGTTCTTGAATCTGGTGGTATGTGCTTCTAAGATTATTTACCTTCTGACCACGGGGAAAGGGGAGCAGAGTATATGGCTGGATGTGAGTGGTACTTGAATATATTGGTTGCCATCCTGAAGCAATGTGAATTATAAATGGGGGAGATTTGGGGGGGGGGGGTTTGGAGCACTAGTATGGGTGTTGTGGGCTAAAGGGACAGGTTTCCAGAGGGCTATTAATGAATTATTGGGCTGGCGGCTCAGTCACTCAAGCCTGTTGTGCTGGCAGCTCACTCACTCACTGCTGGTGGGCTGGCAGTTGACTCACAGCTATTCCTTGAAATTCCATTTCAAGCAGGGTGCAAGGCCACCAAATTCAAGTGCAGTTTCTTACCACATCAAGCATGGTGCAAGGTCACCAAATTCAAGTGCAGTTTCATACCACTTCAAGCAGGGTGCAAGGCCACTATAGACAGCGAGTCATGACCTCTCCCTCCTCCATCTTGCAGAGACTGAGCCACGCTCACACGTCTGGGTTTTATAGTCCATCCCCCTCCCATCAGAAGGGGCGTGGTCTTCATGGCGTGATTGACAGGAGAGAGAATCTCAACATTTTTAAAACACTAATAAATCTTTTATTTCTCATCGATGGGAAAAATCCTCGGCACCTAGTGAGCAGAGGGGGACTCCGAGTAAGATGGCCAAAAATCACAGCCGTACGTGGTAGCATTTTTTCTAAAATCATTATAAAGGGCAAACAGGAAGTGGTCAAGATTAGACTTTGAAGTATATAGAAGGCAAGACAACTTTAATTAGGCAAGGCAAATTTAATTAGGCAAGGCAACTTTAATTAGGCAAGGCATCTTTAATTAGGCAAGGCATCTTTAATTAGGCAAGGCAACTTTAATTCGGCAAGGCAACTTTAATTCGGCAAGGTATCTTTAATTCGGCAAGGTATCTTTAATTCGGCAAGGCAACTTTAATTCGGCAAGGCAACTTTAATTCGGCAAGGCAACTTTAATTAGGCAAGGCAACTTTAATTAGGCAAGGCAACTTTAATTAGGCAAGGCAACTTTAATTAGGCAACACAGCTTTAGCATTTCCAAACCATAGGTAACACAGCTTTAGCATTTCCAAACCAAAGGCAACACAGCTTTAGCATTTCCAAACCAAAGGCAACACAGCTTTAGCATTTCCAAACTATATTTTCAAACCACATTAAGGGCACTGACAGGTCAGTAAAACCACTCACAGTTTAGTAGACATGTGTTCAGTGTTATTCACAGCTCAGACTGAGAGACGTGACCCTCTCACTCACCCATCTTGCAGAGACTGACTGAGGCACTCAAAACTTCCGGGTTTTATAGTCCCTCCGGAAGGGAGGTGGCATTCAGGAGAGAGAATCTCAACACTTTTTAAACACTAATAACTCTTTTATTGTTCATCGATGGGAAAAATCCTCGGCACCTAGTGAGCGGAGGGGACTCTGAGTAAGATTGCCAAAAATTACAGCCGTAAGTGGCAGCGTTTTTTCTAAAATCAATATACAGAACAACAAGAAGTGGTCAAGATCAGACTTTTAGTAATATAGATAACTGCTATTTTGGAGTAGAATCTCAATTATTTTGTAATGGTTATGTCGTAACAAAAGCATATCAGTTTTATATTCCGCATGTGACATATTTAGGATTGTCATTTGCAATTAAAAAAAAACATAATCTTCAGAGGATGCTTGAAATATTGTGCAAAAGCCTCAAAAGAAAAAATGAAACTAAAAAGGCAAACAGGCCATGAATGACCACCATGTACACTGTACCCACCCAACATACTTATTTCATAGCTTTCCATAACCCATGTATACTCTGCACTAAATAGATTGTGACCCGTTTAGTTTCTAAAAGTAAACTTGTAGCACAGTACCAAATTATGGACATTGTGAGCAGTTTTGGACCACATATCTGGATGTGTAGGCAATGGAGAGGGTCCAGAGGAGGTGAAGAGAATGATCCTGGGGATACTTGTGTCAATGTTTAAGGAGTGTTTGATGGCTCTGGACCTGTACTCACTGCAGTTTAGGAGAATGGGTGGGAGATCTCACTGTAACCTAGATAGTTGAAAATGAAAAGCCTAGATAGAGTGGATTTGGAGAGGATTTCCCTGTAGCGGTAGAGTCTAGGACCAGAAGATACAGCTTCAGAATAAACGGATATACCTTTAGAATGGAAAGGAGAAGAAATTTCTCAATTATTCAATAATTATTGTCACATGTACCTAAATTATGCTCTTGACACGCCACTTCGCTCGTGACACTCCACCTCGTTCTCGACGCTCTACCTTGCTCTTGATGGTCCTTCCTTGCTCTCGGCGGTGTGGGTCCCATCGACGCCAGTGGCTCCGGGCTGAGTTCAGAATCTGCATGACCGATGTGCTGAATGACCTAATTCTGTCATGGATTCCACTCACATGCATTTTACTAATTTTACAGGATATGGGTTTCACTGCTGAGAAGTTCTAGTATTTAGATGCAGTGATGATGAATGAATAGCATTATCCTTCAATGTCGATATAGGTGAGACATATAAGGAAACTTGCAACATGTTCACATGCCTAGTGTCCTTATTATCATGATGTGGAACAGCAATGGCAGGAATTTCTGGCAATAATCCGGAAGATGCAGTCTCATATCATTCCAAAGAGGAAGAAAGATTCTTGGGGGAGAAAGGGGTGACTGTGGCTGACTGGGAAGTCACGGACAGTATATAAAACTGAAAGAGAAGGCGTATAACATGGAATCTTTTCAGCAACGTAACTAAAAAGGCAATTCGGGAAGAAAAGATGGAATATGAAGGTAAGCTAGCCAATAATATAAATGAGGTCAGCAAGAGTTTCTTCAGTTATATAAAGAGTAAGAAAAAAGCAAGAGTGGAAGTTAGGCTGCTGGAAAATGATGCAGTAGAAGTGATAACGGGAAATAAAGAAATGGCAGAGGAAGGAATTGAGTACCATTTTTGCAACAGTCTTCACAGTCTTCGTTTTTCAATCTTTTTTTATTTTTAGTCAGTTTTAAAGTTTGTTTTGGGGATTCCTTTAACTTTTCTATGTGGGGGAGGGGGTAGGGTAAGGGGGAAACTGTTTCCCAGTCGTTTCCTGGCGAGGACGCGACTATTTCTCCGTGTCACGTCCTCGCCCCCCTCCTCGCGGCATACCACCTGGATTGGAGCGGCCTTTCCTGCCGGGGACTGGACCAGAGCTTCAACAGCAGCGGCGCAGCGCTGGAGTCGCCACGGAGCGGGCGATGCCTCACCTGGATCGCCGTTTGGAGCTCCGGAGCGTTGAGCCGCTGCTCCAACACCACGGAGCTGTGGTTTGGGAGAGCTTCCAACGCGGCCGGCGCTGTCCTCAACATTGCGGAGACCTGGGGCCATTTGTCGAGGGCTGCCAGCATTGAATCTCCGCCCGGCGCGGCCTGTGGACTTCGGGAGCCACGGACTCTGGTAGGAGGTGGCCGTTTCGGATGTCCAACCTGCGGAGGATGCCCTCCAGTCCCGACGTCGGACTTCCATCACCCCGGCGAGCGGGCTTGAACATCGGGCCGCCCGTAGTGGCGACAGCGGGGGCTCGGGAGCCCCCCGACCACGGGAGGACAACAGAGGAGGATGACTGAATTTTGGAGCCTTCCCTCACAGTGGGAAGCTTTGATCCCGCTGTGTGGGGATGTCTGTGTTAAAAAAAACTATTGTGTTCTGTGCTCTTTATTCTTCGTATGGCTGTATGGCGACCACACATTTCACTGTACCAATTGGTACATGTGACAAATAAATGTGTCTTGTATCTTGTATCTTGTACAGTGCAACGTGCCTGAATTTCAAGAGTCAGGGGGTGGAAGTTAATGGAGCAGCTTTTTCTAGGGAGAAGGTGCTTGGGTAGCTGAAGGGGCTGAAGGTGCATAAGTCACCTGGACTAGATGGACTGCATTCTAGGGTTCTGAAAGAGGTGGCTTTAGAGATTGTGGAGGCATTGATAATGATATTTCAAGAATCTCTAGAGTCAGGAGTGGTTCCAGGTTATTGGAAAATTACCAATATTACCACACTGCACAAGAAGGGAGCATGCAAAATAGTGGGAACTACTGTATCGGCCGGTTAGTCTGACTTAGTAGTTGGAAAGATTTTAGAGTCCACTAGACCAAGGGGACCCGTTGGGTCCCGTCCGCTCAACGCGCGGTAGCGGGGGGGGGGGGGGGCGCGACCTTTGGCATCACACACACACTAACCATCCCCCCTCCCCCACTTGATATGATATTATTATATTCATTTGCTCCTTTTACCCCATCCTATACACTCACGCATAACCCCCAATGGTGCAGGCGTGGCTAGAGAGGGGGGGTTGGAGAGGGAGGGGGTAGAGAAGGAGAGGGAGGGGGTAGAGATTGAGGGGTGGGGGGCATCAATACTCCACCACTCAACCATAGGTCCCAATATTCACCACTCCCGAGAGACGGAGGGGGGGGGGCAGAGAGGGAGGGGGGCAGAGAGGGAGGGGGTGCCGAGAGGGAGGGGGGGCAGAGAAGATGGGGGGCAGAGAGGGAGGAGGGGGCAGAGAGGGAGGAGGGGGCAGAGAGGGAGGAGGGGGCAGAGAGGGAGGAGGGGGCAGAGAGGGAGGAGGGGGCAGAGAGGGAGGAGGGGGCAGAGAGGGAGGAGGGGGCAGAGAGGAAGGGCCCCCTCAACCTCCTCTTCCTCCCTCTCCACCCCCCCCCCCCCTCTGCTTCCCCCCCCCTCCACCCCACCCTCTCTCTCACCCCCCTCCCTCTCTTTCTTTCTCGGCCCAGGGGAGGAGGTAGAGAGGGAGGGGGAGGGGCAGAGGCAGCACCTACCCAAGTCGAAGAGCAGAATCCGCGCGGTTGCAGGGGGGGGGGGCCCTGCGGCATCACACACACACTAACCACAGGGGGGGAGGGGGCTGGAGGGGGGTTCAGGGGGGGAGGGAGAGTAAAGGGCAGAGAGGAGTGGGGAGAGATGAGGTGCGGAGGAGGATAGTGGGGAGAGAGAGACAGAGAGGGACACACAGAGGGACACACAGAGGCAGAGAGAGAGAGACAGAGGAACAGAGGCACAGAGAGGGACACAGGGGCGTGAGGGGGGCAGAGAGGGAGCGGGATGAGAGGGAGGGGGGAGAGTTTGAGGGGTGGGGGGGAATGCGTCGTCAGAAGTGAGGGCTGGTTCTCGAACGCAATAATCACTCGCTCCCAGCAGCGCGAGCAAGAAGACCGTGGTTATTTTCAAAGGTCTTGCGAGCGGCGCGGCCGGGCGAGTTCTTCAACAGCAAGCCGGTGACCTCCAGATCTGCAGAACTTGCTCGTTCTTTCTGCAATAACGACTGCCGCCTCCATGTTGTTGAACTTCAAGAAGCCCAGCGGAGCGCGCTGGACGACTTGATCACGTGTTCACGGGCTTCAATCCACGTAACTGGCTGCGCATTGAAAAGTCTGCACAGCTGGTCACGAGGAGCAAAGGCATTGTGACATCATCAGCTCGTTTCAGATTCAGTTATATTTTAAAACAACTTTACTATAAAATTCTGGAAATACTTAACCATATTTTCAGATGAGGAGATTTTTGAATTCATGATGTAAATCTCTACCGGAATATGTAAATATTTCTCCGTTACCGCGTCGAGTTTTGGAGGAGATATGACTGACAACCAAACAAACTAACGAAGAGAGTTTTAATAGTTACTAGACCAAGGGGGACCCATTGGGACCCGTCCCCTCAATGCAGGGTTGCGGGGGGGGGGGGGCGCCTGTGTGTGCCCACACACACATTAACTAACCCCCACACACATGGGGGGGAGAGGGGGAGAGAAGGGGGAGGGGAGAGGGGGAAGAGGCTAAGGAAGATGAGAGACTAGTAAGATTAAACGAGAACTTACCAGTTTGTAGTTTGATCTTTATTTTATGAGGAGTTACGTTGGTGATTACGTGAAGAAGATCTGTCAGGGCGCCTGCGCGTCAATCTTCAAAGCAGTGGTGTGAAATCACAAACAACAAGAACGAAGTAATATAGTAACGTAGTAAAAACGAGTAAATTTAGAACTTCCATCTGACCTTTATGAAAGAGGGTTGGGCGTGGTGGGCACGTAATCACCAACGTAACTCGTCATAAAATAAAGATCAAACTGGTAAGTTCTCGTTTAATCTTACTATTTTAATTCCGAGTCACGTGAGTGACTACGTGAAGATTTTAAAGCTTTGTGATTTCATGCCGCAGATACAAATCCCGGCTTCTCACTGCATTGATTGACTCGGAAGGAGAAATAATCAATAATGCATTAATAATGACATTTGCATGACAAATGCAGTAATTCATTTATTTTAATAATAGAATTAACAGTATCCCGTTTAAACCAGAGGAAATTATACAGAACTTAAAATAGTTTCTGCAAACAGCCCCGTATTGGCAATAGGCCGATGGTAAAACTGTTGAAACACCAACTCATTGGACCACCTGCAAGAATATGGTCGACAGGGACGTCCTTCGCCCTGGCCGCCAATGTTGCTGCTAAATCCAATGGGATGTAAAAACATCACTGTTTACACCTGCAGCAACCAAAACTTGTTTTAACCATCTTGAAATAGTCTGAACTGACACTATCTTGTATGGTTTTTCGTGAATGATAAACAATCTTGTTTTCATATTTCATAAGACCTTTGTAGCCTCAATGTATTGCAACACATATGTCTTAACAAATAGACATGGATCCATGGAATATGCTAATAAAACACTCTTGAATCCTGTCACACCTGACCCTACTTCATTTGAATAGGTCATAAATATAAAACATAACATTATCCTGAGGTACTTCCATCCTGTGTATGTGTAACTTTTGTAATGTCCGCACTCTCTGTGCTTGTTACAAGTACCATAAGCATGACTACCTTCATGCTGAATTTGGCCAAAATCAGAATCGTACCAAGAGTCCATTGATGAAGTAGCTTAAAACCACTCTATATTCCAGATTGCCATACCTAGGTTTAGAAGGTCTGGAATTAAAATTCCTTTCATTAATCTGGAAATGAAAGAACGAGACTCAACAGGATGTCTTTCCGACCCCATCAATAAAAAACGAGGACAATGTACTTCTGGCTGAATAAATCGCACTATAACTCAACCCCTCATAATAGAGTGTTGAGAAAACCTAAGACATTTGAGACATGTGCCGTACAACATTCAATATTCTTTTGTACACAACATTTTTCCATTTACATAACCGGAAAGCAGCATTTACAGCGTCACAACCTCAGATTCGCAAATGTACTGCTTTGAGTGCTCTTCCACCAGACTGCTGTAAGCATGTCCACAGTATGCCCAGCCAATACTCTTTTTAAAACCTGCAAATTAACAGATCCATACAGGCATATAACGGATGTTACTCTCCAATTATCGGATATACCAGTAAATCCCTTCTTTTGGGAACGTTTATCAGAAACTGTGTCATTAATTCCAATATCAAAGGGAACCATGGCTGCGTAGACCAGTCCGATACCACCAGTACACCAGAGGCAGCATCCTGCTTCATATTAAGCAGAAGAAGGGTTTCGGCCCGAAACATTGCCTATTTCCTTCGCTCCATAGATGCTGCTGCACCCGCTGAGTTTCTCCAGCATTTTTGTGTACCTTCATTTTAAGCAGACACCGGTTTATGAGACGGAATGATGGAAAATGCATATAAAAGCATACCACTCTAATGTAGCGAGAAAGCATCATTCGCTACTGTCTCCCGATGTAGTTCCCATATCTATGTAACGGGTGATGGAAACAAGTCGTATCTGGCTTCTCAAATCTGACTACTATATCATTAAAATCTTAAGATTCAACATCCATTCTTTGTTATCATGGAAATTCCCGTAACCTGGTGTCTGCTACTATATTGAATCTACCTGGTAGGTAAATAGCTGAAACCAACACACCAAGTCCAGATTTGATTAGCCAAATTGTCACATGACGCCAACTTAATTCCACCCATACAATTAATACATGCCATTGCTGTAGTATTGTTAATTTAAAGCTGAACATGCAGATTAGTTGTATTAACACCAAGCTTGGAGCTCATAAGCCTTCCAACAGATGTAAAACATCGATTCTCCATGTCTGCAAAAAATAATGCATCTTCCATATTCCATCTATCCACAGATGGATACCATTTCGGTGGCACCAATCCTAATGCACTGACATCAGTCTGTAAGACCATGGAAGGCTGTTCAATCAGTATCTTGCTTGAACTACTGGAGACATGTTAAATCCACCACTACAAATTAGAAGCAGCATTTGTTGTTTAACTGCATGGCCTATCAAAAATGGCCACCATGCCATCTTAGTGCCTTTTCTTTTTGACGTCTGTAGCTGCTGGTAGTGCAATGGCCCATATTGTATTGCTGGAAATAACACTAATTTTCCTAGCAAGCTGGCCACCTGTCTTAATTGAAGATTGTTGCTTTTCAACAGCTTAATGCAACATCAATCAGCTCTACCCTTTACCCTGGGTAAAATTACTACCATGTCAATTGAATCAATTGTGAAATTAAAATAATCAATTGTTGTAAGTGACGTTTACCTTGATTTCACTGGATGAATTAAACCCAAAACTTTCAAAAGTGGATTGAACAATTGAGAGAGATAACTCACTAATTCTCTTGTTCGTCCTAATTAGGACATCATCCAGTTAAGCCCCACAAATTGGTTTTACCAATTTAGTGATATTCTAGGAACTGACGTTAACCCATTAGACAGAACTTTGAATTGCCATAATTGTTTCATTCAGATAAATTTCAAATATTTATATCTTACAAATGAACAGACACTGAGTAATATACACCTTTCAGATCTATAGGTGCCATATAACATCTTTTGAAATAAGTTGTTTGGCAGTCTCAAAGTTTCCATTTTGAAGTGTCTATACTTCACAAAATTTTAAAGACGTCAGATCTAAAATACTCCTCACCTTCTTAAGTCGAGAAAATTTAAACACAATTTGGTGGTTTTGATAAACCAACCTTTCAATTACTTGATTATAGACAAGTTTTCAAATTCAGCTTGAACCTCCATCACTTCTTATGAAATTGGAGTGTTCTGCTAGGAACATGCTAGATGGCAAATCATTATTTGGATCGAATCAATTCGAAACCTTTGAATAATACTCAGAATAATGAATCTGAAGTAATTTGCTTCCAATATTTGGCTGTTTTGCCTTAATATGTTCCCATGAGAACCAGGTCCACGTACCTCCTTTGTCACCTGAGTGACCTGTGTTCCCTGGCATCCATCCATTGTTCTCGCAAAAATGCAGTTGTTCCTCAACCCAGCAGCTTCAATATTCTCTGCAGTTTTATTTCTTAGGTTCACATGCCCTCGCCCATCTGACCCCTTATCTTGGTTCACTGCTAATACTTTCAGCAATACGCAGTTCCTTGGGGTCTCGTGCTTTTTTGGCATTTTCATCCAGCGTAAGCTACTGGAGCTGATGGAAGACACAATAGTTGATCGTGGAGGCCACTTCTTCTCCCAGTGGCTCTCCTGACTCTGACAGGGCAGCGAATCATATTGCCAGGAGTAGAACATCTGGCAGCTGCCGTCTTCGCTTGTATTGGCCTCACCGTCAGACTCAGGGTCAGAACTCTCACAGAGCAGCGAATCGTACTGCCAGAAATAAAACATCTGGCAGCTGCCGTCTTCGCTTGTATCGGAAACTCTGCTGACCCTGTGCACACGCCTCATCAATGAGGGTGCTCTCAAACAGCCCTTTGCTAGGTGCTGCTGACCTGGCTTCTGGAGCCTGGCTTTGGCTAAACTCTTCCTGAGTGTGCTTTGCTCGAGTAACCTGTGTAACAGGCTCTCCATTTGAGAAATCCGCTCAAAAGCGGTATCCAGCCCTGGAGTCGAATCCTCCTGATCGGACTCCTCCTCCGTGGGCCTGACGGACTTGAACTTAGCCTTGCGCCCCACTGGCGCTGACTGTATTCTTTTAAGACCCAAGTCCACAGTCGCTACGCTCCCAGCCGGCGACTGTACAGGGGTCTGAGGCAGCTCTTCGCCGACCGCAATCTTGCGACTTTCCACCGGCTTTGCCGCTCCCTCTTCCCCTTGCCCGTTTTTTCCATGGCGCCTATGGAAAAAATCCCCACAGACCCACAGCAAACGGACCCGAAAAATTCCTGACATTTTTTTTTCTTACCTTGTAGTTCAAAACTACATTTCCACTAGCGGAGCGCTGCTCCTCACGTCCGTTCATGCCAATGCGTCTGACGTAATGACGCGCAGGCGCCCTGACGGGTCTTCTTCACGTAGTCACTCACGTGACTCCGAAGTAAAACAAGGTATCAAAAGGCAGATGCTAGCATAGATAGCAGGTTGGCTGGATGGCAGAAGACAAAGAGTGTCAATAAAGGGGGCTTTTTCTGGTTGGCTGCCAATGACTAGCGGAGTTCCGCAGGGTTCGGGGCTGAGGCCGATACTCTTCACTTTGTATAATAATGGTTTGGACGAGGGAATTGAAGACTTTGTGGCCAACTTTGCGAATTATATGAAAAAAGGTGGAAGGGCAGGTAGTGTAGAGAAAGCAGAGACTCTGCAGAAGGACAGGTTGGGAGAGTGGGCAGAGAAGTGACAGATGAAATATAATGTAGCAAAGTGTGGAGTCATGCATTTTGGTAGGAGGAATAAATGCGTAGACTATTTTCTAAATGGGAAGAGAAATCAGAAATCGGAAGTGCAAAGGGACTTGGGAGTGCTGTTGCAGGATTCCCAAAAAGTTAATCTGCAAGTCGAATCGATAGTAAAAAAAGGAAACTCAATGCTAACATTTATTTCAAGAGGGCTTGTAAACCAGGGATGTAATACTGAGGCTCTATAAGGTGCTGGTAAGGCTGCATTTGGAATATTGTGAGCAATTTGGGCACCATATCTGAGGTAGGATATGCTGGCTTAGGAGAGCGTCCAGAGGAGGTTTACAAGAATGTTCCCAGGAATGAGTAGGTTAACCTATGAAGAGCATTTGTCAGCACTGGGCTTGTGCTCACTGGAGTTTAGAAGAAAGAGGAGCAACCTCATTGAAACATACAAAATAGTGAATGGCTTGGATAGAGTGGATGTCGAGAGGATGTTTCCACTAGTGGAGAGACTGGGACCAGATGTCATAGCCTCAGAATTAAAGGACGTTCTTTTAGTAAAGAGAAGAAGAATTCTTTGCCACAGAAGGCTGTAGAGCCAAGTCAGTGGATATTTTTAAGGCAGAGATGGATAGATATTTGATTAGTGCATGTGTCAGAGGTTATGGGGAGAAGGCAGGAGAATGGGGTTAGGAGGGAGCGATACAGTGGCACTCCATAATGTTTGGGACAAAGACCCATCATTTATTTATTTGCCTCTGTACTCCACAATTTGAGATTTGTAATAGAAAAAATCACATATGGTTAAAGTGCACATTGTCAGATTTTATTAAAGGCCATTTTTTTCATTTTGGTTTCACCATGTAGAAATTACAACTGCATTTATACATAGTCCCCCCATTTCAGGGCACCATAATGTTCGAGACACATGGCTTCACAGGCGTTTGCAATTGCTCGGGTGTGTTTAATTGCCTCCTTAATGCAGGTATAAGAGAGCTCTCAGCACCTAGTCTTTCCTCCAGTCTTTCCATCACCTTTGGAAACTTTTATTGCTGTTTATCAACACGAGGACCAAAGTTGTGCCAATGAAAGTCAAAGAAGCCATTATGAGACTGGGAAACAAGAATAAAATTGTTAGAGACATCAGCCAAACATTGGGCTTACCAAAATCAATTGTTTGGAACATCATTAAGAAGAAAGAGAGCACTGGTGAGCTTACTAATTGCAAATGGACTGGCAGGCCAAGGAAGACCTCCACAACTGATGACAGAAGAATTCTCTCTATGATAAAGAAACCCCCCCAAACACCTGTCCGACAGATGAGAAACACTCTTCAGGAGTCAGATGTAGATTGGTCAATGACCACAGTCCGCAGAAGACTTTATGAAAGAAATACAGAAGCTACACGGCAAGATTCAAACCATTGATTAGCCACAAAAATAGAACGTCCGGCTTACAGTTTGGCACGAAGCACTTAAAAGAGCAACCACAGTTCTGGAAATGGTCTTGTGGAACAATGAGATGAAGTTTAACTTATATCAGAGTGATGGCAAGAGCAAAGTATGGAGGAGAAAAAGAACTGCCCAAGATCCAAAACATACCACCTCATCTGTGAAACACGGTGGTGGGGGTGTTATGGCCTGGGCATGTATGGCTGCTGAAGGTACTGGCTCACTTACCTTCATTGATGATACAACTGCTGATGGTAATAGCATAATGAATTCTGAAGTGTTTAGACATCTGTCTGACGAATCTTATAGAATTTTTCGAGGATGTAACTAGTAGAGTGGATAGGGGAGAACCAGTGGATGTGTTGTATCTGGACTTTCAGAAGGCTTTCGACAAGGTACCACATAAGAGATTAGGATACAAACTTAAATCACACGGTATTGGGGGTTCAGTATTGATGTGGATAGAGAACTGGCTGGCAAACAGGAAGCAAAGAGTAGGAGTAAACGGGTCCTTTTCACAATGGCAGGCAGTGACTAGTGGGGTACCGCAAGGCTCAGTGCTGGGACCCCAGCTATTTACAATTTATATTAATGATCTGGACGAGGGAATTGAAAGCAACATCTCCAAGTTTGCGGATGACACTAAGCTGGGGGGCAGTGTTAGCTGTGAGGAGGATGCTAGGAGACTGCAAGGTAACTTGGATAGGCTGGGTGAGTGGGCAAATGTTTGGCAGATGCAGTATAATGTGGATAAATGTGAGGTTATCCACTTTGGTGGCAAAAACGGGAAGGCAGACTATTATCTAAATGGTGGCCGATTAGGAAATGGGGAGATGCAGCGAGACCTGGGTGTCATGGTACACCAGTCATTGAAAGTAGGCATGCAGGTGCAGCAGGCAGTGAAGAAAGCGAATGGTATGTTGGCCTTCATAGTAAAAGGATTTGAGTATGGGAGCAGGGAGGTTCTACTGCAGTTGTACAGGGTCTTGGTGAGACCACACCTGGAGTATTGCGTACAGTTTTGGTCTCCAAATCTGAGGAAGGACATTATAGCCACAGAGGGAGTGCAGAGAAGGTTCACCAGACTGATTCCTGGGATGTCAGGACTTTCATATGAAGAAAGACTGGATAGACTTGGCTTATACTCGCTGGAATTTAGGAGATTGAGAGGGGATCTTATAGAAACGTACAAAATTCTTATGGGGTTGGACAGGCTAGATGCAGGAAGATTGTTCCCGATGTTGGGGAAGTCCAGGACAAGGGGTCACAGCTCAAGGATAAGGGGGAAATCCTTTAAGACCGAGATGAGGAAAAACATTTTCACACAGACAGTGGTGAATCTCTGGAACTCTCTGCCACAAAGGGTAGTTGAGGCCAGTTCATTGGCTATATTTAAGAGGGAGTTAGATGCGGCCCTTGTGGCTAAGGGGATCAGGGGGTATGGAGAGAAGGCAGGTATGGGATACTGAGTTGGATGATTATCCATGATCATATTGAATGGCGGTGCAGGCTCGAAGGGCCGAATGGCCTACTCCTGCACCTATTTTCTATGTATCTATCTATGTATCTATGATATATCCTATCTGCTCAAGTGCCTCAAAACTCATTGGCCGGCGGTTCATTTTACAGCAAGACAATGATCCCAAACACACTGCTAAAGCAACAAAGGAATTTTTCAAAGCTAAAAAGTGGTCAATTCTTGAGTGGCCGTCATTCACCCTATCTGAACCCAATTGAGCATGCCTTGTATATGCTGAAGAGAAAACTGAAGGGGATAAGCTAATGATGGCTGCAATACAGGCCTGGCAGAGCATCACCCAGCAACTGGTGATGTCCATGAATCGCAGACTTCAAGCAGTCATTGCATGCAAAGGATATGCAACAAAATACTAAGAACGACTACTTTCATTTACATGACATTGCTTTGTCGCAAATATTATGGTGCCCTGAAATGGGGGGACTATTTATAAACACTGCTGTAGAAACTATGAATAAACACTGCTGTAGAAATTGTATTGTATTTCTACATGGTGAAACCAAAATGTATAAAAATGGCCTTTATTAAAATCTGACAATGTGCACTTTAACCACATGTGATTTTTCCGATGACAAATCTCAAATTGTGGAGTACAGAGGCAAATAAATAAATGATGGGTCTTTGTCCCAAACATTATGGAGGGCACTGTAGATCAGCCATGATTGAATGGCGGAGTAGACTTGATGGGCCGAATGGTCTAATTCTACTCCTATCACATGACCTTATGACCTTATGATGTTAGAGCTTGCAGGATTCAGAGGTACTCCCTAAAGGTGTTGCTGCAATGCATTTTGTGGGCATTGCATGTCACAGCTATGGTACGCTGCTGTGTATAGATTAAATGTTTAGAGTAGAGTGTAGAGTGTTAAGTAAAGGACTTGCATTGTTCTTTGTGATGTTAATTTCTAGAGGGTTGGTAGAGCTGGAGTCATCCAACCTAGTGAAGACTAATCCATCACACTTTTGATATGTGTCTTATAGGTGGTGGAAATGTTTGTGCTGTTAAGAAAGTAGACACAAAAAGCTGGAGTAACTCTGCGGGTTAGACAGCATCTCTGACAAAAGGAATAGGAGACCCTTCATCAGGAAATATCATTCCTTGGAGAAAAGGTTGTCTTTAACCTGCTCTGGTCACCACAACATTTATGTTACCAGTCTAGTTCAGTTTCTGTTAATGTTATTCCCTGGGATATTAATGCAGATGCCAACTATTTTCAGTATCTTGAGATTTACAAATGGAATTTTATTTAGATATCAACAAAGCCTAATTTCTCAGTTTATTTGTGCGCTACAATGCTGAGAACTATATTCTGCATTCTGCATCAGAGTGCTCTACCTATTGCATCTGAGTTTGACTTTATTGTATTTATGTATAGTAGTATCTGATTTGATTTGACTCCCATGATTTTGTTAGGTGACGTGGTTCCAGAACTCCTGCACAATCATGTTGAAACAATGGCAGTTTTTTTCCGAGTCAGGATGGTGTGTGACCTGGAGGAGAATCTGCATGTACATGACGTTCTAATCCTTTTTGTTGGTAAAGGTTATGGGTTTGGGACATGCTCTATTCAAGAAGGGCTGCAGGGAAATTGCTGGGAACTGTAGGCCAGTGAGCTTAACATTTGCAGTCGGAAAGTTACTAAAGACTATTCTGAGGGATAGGATATACAGGCTTTTAGATGGACATGGGCTGATTTGGGATAGTCAGCACGGTTTTGTACGTGGGTGTGTCACAAATCTGATTGTTTTTTTTGAAGACATGACCAAAAACATCGCTGAGGGCAGAGCTGTAGATGTATATATGGTCTTCAGCAAAGCATTCGACAACGTTCAGCATGGTAGGCTCTTCTGGAAGGTTAAATCACATGGGATCCAAGGAGAGATAGCTGAATGGATAGAAAATTGGCTTCATAGAAGGAAGCAGCGGGTGATGGTGGAAGGTAGCTTCTCGGACTGGAGTCCTGTGACAAGTGGTGTGCCTCAGGGTTCAGGGCTGGGGCCCGTTACTGTTTGTCATCTATATCAATGATTTGGATGAGAACATACATGGCAAGTTTAGCAAGTTTCCTGATGATACAAAAGTGGATGGTTTTGCAAATAGTGAAGATGGTTGTGAAATTGCAGCAGGATCATTATTGATCGGCCAGATTGGCTGAGGAATGGTTGATGTAATTTAATACAGAGAAATGTGAGATGTTACATTTTGATGTCTAACACATGCAGGACCTACACAGTGAATGTTGGGGCTCTGGGGAGTGTAGTAGAGCAGAGGGATCTAGAAGTGCAGGTGCATGGTCAGAATATTGAATATGGAAGTTGGCATATTATGTTGCAGTTGTATAAGACGTTGGTGAGGCCGCATTTAGTGTATTGTGTTCGGTTCTGGGCACCATGTTATAGGAGTGATGTTGTCAAGCTGGAAAGGATACAAAGAAGATTTACAAGTATGTTGCCAGGACTACCCTACGCTATAGGGAGAGGTTGAGTCTGCTGGGACCCTATTCCTTGGAGCGCAGGAGGATGAGGGGTGATCTTATAGAGGTGTATAAAATCATGAGAGGAATAGATGCACAGAGTCTCTTGCCTAAAGTAGATGAATCGAGGACTAGAGGACTTGGGTTTAAGGTGGAGGGAAAGATTTAATAGGAATCTGAGGGGTAACTTTTTCACACAACGGGTGGTCGGTGTATGGAACAAGCTGCCAGAGGAGGTAGTTGAGGCTTCACCAAAACACTATCTTGGAAACTTTCCAATCAGGTTTCAGGGCTCACCATAGCACAGAGTCTGCCTTGTTGAAGGTACACAATGACCTACTGCTCACCCTTGACTCCGGCGACTGTGCAATTCTGCTCCTTCTTGACCTCAGTGCAGCATTTGATACTGTCGACCACACCATCCTAATTGATCGTCTCCGGTACGGGGTTGGTATTGATGGCACTGCCCTGAGCTGGTTCATCTCCTACCTCAAAGGTAGGAGTTTCTCGACTAACATAGGCAACTCTTTCTCCACCCCAGCTAATCTCTGCTGTGGGGTTCCACAAGGTTCCATCCTTGGCCCCATTCTCTTCTCCCTGTATATGCTCCCCTTAGGCCAAGTCATGAAAGGCACGGCATTTCCTTCCATGCTACGCAGACGATACACAACTCTATCTCCCCCTGAAGCCCCAAAACCAATCAAATCTGTTTAACCTTACCCACTGCCTCGAGGATATAAAGTGTTGGATGGTCCAGAACTTCCTCCAACTAAATGAGAGTAAGTCTGAGATCATCCTTCTCGGCCCCTCAGACTCAATCAAAATGATAGCAGGCAGCCTTGGAAGCCTTACCCCACTACTCAAACCTCACGTCAAAAACCTTGGCGTGATATTTGACTCTGCACTGAAATTTGACAAACAACTCAATGCCGTGGTAAAAGCTAGCTTCTTTCAGCTTCGGACGATAGCTAAAATATAACAATTCCTCCAGTTTGATGACCTCGAAAAGATCATCCACACATTCATCTCCTCCCGCCTAGATTACAGCAACTCCCTTTACACTGGCATCTTCCCTGTCCCGCCTGCAACTGGTCCAAAACGCCGCAGCGAAACTCCTGACGGGCACCCGAAAAAGGGACCACATCACCCCGATCCTGGCCTCTCTCCACTGGCTCCCTGTGCGGTTCCGTATAAACTTCAAGATCCTCCTCCATGTCTACAAAGCCCTCAATGGGCTTGCCCCCACCTACATAAAATGTCTTCTCACCCACCACTCCACGTCCAGGCCCCTCAGATCGGCCGACTTGGGGTTGCTGAATATCCCGCGGTCTAGGTATAAGCTCAGGGGCGACCGCGCCTTTGCGGTTGCAGCCCCTAGACTGTGGAACAGCAACCCCTTTCCCATCAGAACTGCCCCCTCCATCGACTCCATTGATTTAAAAAAGTCAAGACTAAAGACTTATCTATACTCCCAAGCCTTTCCTGATGTCCTCTGAGTGAGGGCTAGCTGTATATATGTATGTAGTTTGTTTTGTTTGTGCTATTCTTATAACAAATGTAAAGCACTTTGGCCAACGAGAGTTGTTTTTTAAATGTGCTATAGAATCAAATACACAGGACAAGATGTTAAGAAGTCCCTTGTGCCAATAGGTGGGGAGCATTTCACGACATTCGTTGATTGTTGAGAGTGGTAGACGCTCAACATCGGGGGGGGGGGGGGTAACCTTCAGGACAGTTGGGCACAGGACACATCATCAGTAGTGTACCCTTGCATCACTGGGTGTTTCGGCCTTTTAACACTATACACCCTCCACAAGGGCGGCCCGCTGCAGGATGATCAACCCTCAGCGCATGTCCGGTGTCAAACCGTCCCAAAGATTCACCCCGACATACATGGGGCCCAGCATGGGTCTTTCCACTTGAGCCAAATCCACCGGCTGCTTCTTTCAGCCGCCTCTGAGAGTGATCTTATGGTCTTCCGCAGAGCCTGACCGTGGATTCCAAGCTCCTTCAGCAGTCTGATGGTAGATGACGCAACAAATCCTCTGCATCCCACTTCAACTGGATAGACTTTGGTGTTCCAGCCACGCTGCGTTGCCTCTGCTGCAAGCTCTGCGTAGCGCAGCTTCTTACGCTCATAGGCCTCCTCAACAGAGTTCTCCCATGGAACTGTGAGCTCTATGATGTAAGCAGTCTTCTGTGAAGGGGACCAGAACACCAAGTCTGGCCTGAGGGTGGTGGAAGCAATTTCAGGTGGAAAAATTAGTTGTCGGCCGATGTCCGCAGCATCCTCCAGTCACGGGCCCTGCATTGGCTTCCTTCTTCTGATCTGGTGGAAGGAAGTTTAGAAGTTTTCTGTCCTTCTCGGACAAAGGTTATTACCCTTAGGGGAGGGAGGTTGCTTGCTCTCGGAGGCAAGGAGTTGGTCGCACACTGCCTGTTCTCAAGGGCTGATGCCAGGCTTTTCAGTACCTGATTATGCCGCCACGTGTATCTCCCTTGCGTGAGGCTGGTCTTGCAGCCTACCATGATGTGTTTGAGGGTCGCTGGAGTTGGGCAGATGGCACAGGTTGGATCCTCGCCGTACCACTGATGGAGGTTCTTTGGTGATGGAAGCACGTCATATGTCGCTCTGATGATGAAGCTGATCTTGCTTGCTTCCATTTCCCATAGTTCTTTCCAGCTGATCTTCCTCCGCTCCACACCTTCCCACTGCATCCATTGCCCCCTGCTTGGCAAGAGAGACCGCCTTTGCACTTCTTGCAGCCTCCTCCTGTCGCCGCACCTCCTCAACCACCAACGTCCTCCGCTCTGATGTTGTGGCCTTTCGCCAAGTTGGTTTACTTGTCGTAAGGCCAAAAGCCTCCTCTTCTCCCTGCTTGGACTTGCCCCACTATGTCTTTGTGCCTCAGGGCTGATGAAGCTTGCTGTACTGCATCAGATGGTGTCCACTTCCGGCCAGTTGCTAGGGGCGGCGCAACAGCACTAATGATCTTGTCTCTAGAGTCCCTCAGTGTCATCTGGAGTCTTACTTTAGAACACGTATATTCCTCTGTTAGACTAGTGAGAGGTAGTTCCAGGACCCCTTTGCCATAGAGGCTGATGTTAGTTAGACATCGTGGGACACCGAGCCATTTCTTCACGTATGAAGTTATGGTTCGCTCCATCTTCTGCACAGTTGTTATTGGGGCTTCAATAAACGGTCAGTGGCCACATTGTCCGAGGAAGGAGTCCAAACTGTAGGCACCAGAGCTTCAGTTTCCCAGGCAGTAGGGTCTGATTGATGTTCTCCAGTCCATTGACAATTTCTTGCCTTAGTTGTTGCACCTGCTCTTTGTCCTTGAGACTTGCATTACACCATATTCCCAGGCTTTTAACTGGCTGCTCAGACACTATTGGTATTGGGTCGTCACCGATACAGAACCTTGTGTCTCTAAGCACTCCCTTGACTATGGAGATGCTTCGAGATTTACTTGGTTTGATTTTCATTCGGGCCCACTTGATGTTCTCCTGCAGCTTTCCAAGTAGCCGCTTGGTGCATGCTGCAGTAGTGGTTAGTGTTGTCATGTCGTCCACTGTATGCCCTGATGGGTGGCAGACGGAGCCCAGCCCTGGTTCGTTCACCGCCCACCACCCATTTTGAGGCCCTGATGATGACTTCCATGGCCATTGTAAAGGCCAAGGGTGAGACTGTGCAGCCTGCCATGATGCCTACTTCCAAGCGCTGCCATGTTGTACTGAAGTCAGCTGTTGTGAAGCACAGCTGCAGGTCTTGGTAATATTTCTTGACCAGTGTGGTGATGAGCTCTGGTACATGGAAAAAGGCAAAAGATTCCCAAGGGAGTTCATGGGGAATTGAACCAAATGCATTGGCCAGATCGAGGAAGATCACATGTAGGTCTCTCTTGTCCTTCTTAGCTGCTTGGATCATGCTTGTATGCTCCAAGCAGCCCGAAAATCCTGGAATTCCTGCTTTCTGTACAGATGTATCAATGTACTTGTTTGTTACCAGATAGATGGACAGCCTTTGTGATATAATGCTAAAAAAAGATTTTTCCCTCGACGTTGAGGAGACATATTGGCCGGAATTGGCTGATGTCTGACGAATCCTTTTCTTTAGGTATTAGCACGCCGCCGGCCCCTTCGCCACGCCTTAGGTATTGTTTGCTTCTTCCACACCACCCTCATGAGCTTCCATAGAAAGCGTAACACATCCGGTGCGTTCTTATAGAGCTTGTATGGTACTCCGTTTGGCCCCGGAGCTGATGCTGCTCTTGCTTGCCGGACCGTGTTCTCCACCTCTTTCCATCTCGGAGGGCTGGTGTCCATGTTGAATTCAGGTGGTTGAATAGGCGGGATGTCATGTGGGATGACCAACTGCTCATGCCTTTTCGTGTCTTTGTGGCCTTTTCCAGGTGTTCCTCCAATTCCTGTTTTGATGTTTTCAAAGTTCCACTTTTTTCTTTTGCGAAGAGGTCTTTGATGAACTTGAAAGGGTTTTTATAGAACCGTGTTCTTGTGTGTTCTTCTTCTTCTTGCGAAGTTTCCTCAAGTTCTCTGCTTTTCGCAAGGTTGCCAATCGGTTCTTGATGTCCTCTTGGAGTAGCATGAGACCTTCTCTCTCTGCGTCAGTTGCTTTTTTTCCATTGCTTTTTCAACTGTCTCCTCTCTCTGATTAGCCTCTCGATCTCCTGCTGCCTCCTGGACTTGATTGGTGTTGGTAATTTCTTTCCACCTCTCCCTTTACTCACCCCAAACCGTTCTTCTCCATAGTTGTAGATTGTGTTGCCCATCCTTTCAAGCTTTTCCACTGCTGTGCCCGCTTGTTGCTTCAAGATATGTATAAGGTCACTGTTGACCGTCTCCCTCTCTTTCTTTTCAACAGCCTTGGGCCGCCATTTTTACTCCAGGTTTGTGCCCTTTGATCTTTCCCTCCAATGGAGGTCTTTGTAGTTGTTGCGTGGGCTCCTCCACCGGCATTTCTGTGCTTGTATCACCCTCTCCAGTGACATGGGTGCTGATGCTCTGCGAACTTTGGTTTGTGTCCCATCGCTGTGCTTCACTCGACTGATTTGACTGGTTGCTTCGTAAGAAGTACTGGTCAATGCGAGGCCCATGTTTCTGCTCTCTCAAGCACTTTTTCTTCCCTTGGTGGATCTTCAAGCCCTTCACTGATGTTAATTTCTCTCAACCACAGATGCACACCTGAAGTTTGTGTCCCGCAGCTGTTGTGGATGTCTCATGTGCCATGCTCTCCTTGTCAGTAGTCGTTTCCGTTCCTGGGTCTGTAACTTGACTTGACTTGACTTGAACTATCCCAACATTTAAGAAACAGTTAGACAGGTACATGAATAGGTCAGGTTTGGAGGGATATGGGACCAAACGCGGGAAGGTGGGACTAGTGTAGCTGGGACATGTTGGCCGGTGTAGGCAAGATGGGCTGAAGGGCCTGTTTCCACTCTGTATCACTCTCTGACTCCATGTTACCAGAATGGCCAAGGTAAATAGGTGACATGCCCAACAAACCACCCCCCCCCCCCCACCCACCTGCATCCCAATTACAATAGTTTGGGTAAACCAAACAAATTGAGATAGGATTAAAATTCACTTTCATGATTTTTTTGAGGGAAATAAAGAAAATTAATTAACACAACATTTATTATTATATAACTTGCATTTCTTAACGCATGTGCAGATGATGCAGCTTTGCATTACGGAAATCATATTATTGACCTTTTTTTTAGGAGCACATGGCCCCAAAGACATTTTCTGGATGATCCACACTGCAGCCACAAAGCAATGATAAGAAAATTAGGGAATGTTATTCCCTGGGAAGTTGCTGCAGATATAACAAAATGGGAAATTTATATTTAGTGTAGTGGATAGGTTACCAGTTTAATAGACTACTTTGTCCTGGATGGTGTGAAGCTTTTAAAGTATTGTTTCAGCTGTACGTATCCAGTCAAGTAATGAGTATTACATCACATTGCAGACTTATGCTTTGTTGATTATGGAAAAATCATAGCATGTCAGGAGGCAAATCACTCACTGAAGGAAGCCCAGTCTCTAACAATTCCAGTTGAATCTGACAAGTCAAGTTGATTTTCTGATCAGAGGTTCAACTTGGATGCTACATCCCATCTGAAAGTGGTTTCAAAAGTCAAGAGAGTCAAGAATATTTAATTATCATGGAACAATGAAATTCTTACTTGCTGTGGTTTTGCAGGCCTATTACTACAATAACACAACAAACAAGGGTGGCACAACTTGTAGTGCTGCTGTCTTACAGTATTAGAGACCCAGGTTTGACCTGACCTTGGGTGCCCCCCTGTGTGGAATTATTGTGACTGGGTTTCCACTGGGTTTTCTGGTTTCTTGCCACATCCCAAAGACGTGTGGATTGATAGGTTAATTGGCCTCTGTAAATTGCATCTAGTGTGCAGGGAGTAGATGTGAAAATGGAGTAACATTGAACTAGTGAATCCGTAATCGATGATCGGCATGGACTCGATGGGATGAAGGGTTTGCTCCCATGATGTATATTTCAATGAATCAATCAATAATATATTCTTATTTGTGAGAGGGACAAGACCCGCAGCTCAACGTTCCAGGGCTTAGATGTTTCAATCGTGAAAGGGAGGAAAAAGAGGTCAAGGAGTTGCTCTACTAAACAAGGAGAATTTCACGGCAGCACTCAGATAGGACAATCTAGAGGATGAGATACGACAATCTGAAATGAGAATGGTGTAATCAGCACCCCCCCCCCCCTCCATCACCCTCCATAGCCAGCAGGAGATAGAGCAACAGAAATGTAGACAGCTTACAGAAAGATGCAAAATGAACAGGGTTGTTGTGGTAGACAACGTTAACTTCCCCAATATTGTGCAACAGGCTTTGACACGGCAGAGTTTGTTAAGAATATTCAAGAGGGCTTCTGAAAACATTATGTGGACAGTCCTATTCAAGGATGGATCATACTAGTTGTGATACTGAGGAATGAGCCAGGCCAAGTGACTGGTGCTTCAGTGGAAGAGGATTTTTGGGATAGTGATCAGAACTCCACAGGTGTTAAGACTATTTCAAATAGAGATAACTCTGGACCTGGAGGGGAGGTACTAAATTGGAGTATGGCAGATTGCAATATTATTATGCAGAAGCTAGGGAGAGTAAATTGGGAGCAGTTGTTGCTGGGAAGATTGCATCAGACATGTGGGAGTCGTTGAAAGGGGCAATTGACCATAGTTCAGCGCTGGCATGTTCCAGTAAGGAGGAAAGTTAGGGCTGGCATGGTCTGGTGGGTTTATATGACCAAAGAGGGAATCATCTTGGTCAAAAAATAAGGAAGTGTGTGGCTTAAGAAAATGAAATCATACAGAGCCTTTGAGGAACATTTAAAAAAAAATGAAAGAACCAAAGCAGGAGATTAGAAGAGCCAAAATGAGTTTTGAAATTATTTGATGAGTTGGATTAAAGAAATTGCCAAGGCTTTTTATACCTATAATAAAAGCAAGACAGCACCCATTGAGAATCATTCAAGGATAAAGGGAGGAATTGTACTTGGAATCAAGAACACAAAGAAGGATCTCGATCCAAAATGTCACCAAAACATGTTAGATAGGGAGAGCTCGATAGGGCTCTTAAAAATAGCAGAGTCAGGGGATATGGGGGATATGGGGAGAAGGCAGGAACGGGGTACTGATTGGGGATGATAAGCCATGACATGATCACTGGCACGAAGGGCCGAATGGCCTACTCCTGCGTCTATTGTCTGTGGATCGGGCATTCCTGGATCTGGGAGCATGCGGTGTAGCAATTGTATTGGATAGCTTAATTCCTTCTGAACTATTATGTACATCCTATCTACCTTCATATCTACACATTTAAATAATGTGCTTCTCATAGACGTGTGCATCCCCACCCTTGCATGGACGTTAGCCATTTCTTCCTGCACTCATTGTACACTGCCCTTTTAATCTTCAGGAGAAAAATGCTGGATCATTTATTGTATCAGCAATAAAATTTATGAGAACTCCTGGTCATTGACTTAATATTACATTAATACATTTATTATGGTTTTGATTTTGAGAGAATAATTTACCGATCTAATTCTCATAATACTTTGCAGTGTAGCTGCTTGCAGTGTAGCTGCTGCTGCTGGCGCCGACGATGGCAGCCACGGTGTACTGCTCCTTGCTGTTTTGTATGTGTTTGTTCGTTTGTGTCGTCTGTGAAAACCCTACAACGATTACTTTCATGAGAGAGGTACTCATAAACATCGGACATACAGTACCTCCAAACATCGTTTCGGATTTCTCTCACTCGCTGGATTATTTGGACATACTCGTAGGCGGGGCTGTGGCTGCGTTCAAGGTCTTGAGACAGAGGAGGACCCGTGGGAAGCGCTCTGGAGCACTCACCTGACTCCGGTGACGAGGATCACGCACGCCACTCCCGAGCATATTCCTGGCAAACGTACGTTCTGTCAAGAACAAAGTGGACGAACTGCAACTCCTGCATCGGACAAACATGGACTTCTCTCGAGCTGCTGCCCTGTGTTTCACCAAGACCTGGCTGTGTGAGTCGACCCCGGACAGCGCTGCAACTTGCTGGCTTCCAACTTCACAGAGCGGATCGCGAAGTGGAGGCAGCGGGGAAATCAAGAGGCGGTGGAATATGCTTCTATACCAACCAGGACTGGTGCAGCGACATCACGGTACTGTCAAATTTCTCTTCTCCCAGCCTAGAATCCCTCTTTATAAACTGCAAACCCTTCTACTCTCCGAGGGAATTTAACTCCTTTATTCTCGTTGGAGTTTATATTCCCCCCCAAGCCTGCGTACGTGAGGTGCAAATGAAACTCGCTGACCAGGTAATGAGGGTAGAGAGTGACTTCCCGGACTCCATGGTCATTGTTTTGGGGGACTTTAACAAAGCTAACCTCAGCCGTGACCTTCCAAAATACAGACTTCATGTTACCTGCCCCACCAGAGTGGAGAAAACACTCGATCACTGTTATACGGCAATCATGAACGCATATCACTCTGTTCCCCGTGCGGGTCTGGTTTCTCTGATTATTGCATAGTTCACCTTATTCCGCCCTACAGGCAGAAACTAAAAGCTGCTAAGCCTATGGTCAGAACAACGAAAAGGTGGACAAGTGAGGGCATTGAGAACCTACAATCCTGCTTTGACTGCACGGATTGGAATGTGTTCAGGGAAGCAACCACAAGCCTCGATGAGTATACGGACACTGTATCATCATATTCAATATTCAGGAGGGATAGACAGAAAGGAAAAGGAGGCGAGGTAGCGTTGCGGGTTAGAGAGGAGATTAACGCAATAGAAAGGAAGGACATTAGCTTGGAGGATGTGGAATCGATATGGGTACAGCTGCAAAACACTAAGGGGCAGAAAACGCTAGTGGGAGTTGTGTACAGGCCACCTAACAGTATTAGTGGAGTTGGGGATGGCATCAAACAGGAAATTAGAAATGCGTGCAACAAAGGTAAAATAATTATAATGGGTGACTTCAATCTACATATAGATTGGATGAATCAAATTGGCAGGGGTGCTGGGGAAGAGGATTTCTTGGAATGTATGCGGGATAGTTTTCTAAACCAACATGTAGAGGAACCAACAAGAGAGTAGGCTATTCTAGACTGGGTATAGAGTAATGAGGAAGGGTTAGTTAGCAGTCTTGTTGTGTGTGGCCCCTTGGGCAAGAGTGACCATAATATGGTTGAGTTCTTCATTAGGATGGAGAGTGACATTGTTAATTCAGAAACAAGGATCCTGAACTTAAAGAAAGGTGACTTTGAGGGTATGAGACGTGAATTGGCCAAGATAGACTGGCAAATGATTCTTAAAGGGTTGACGGTGGATATGCAATGGAAGGCATTTAAAAACTGCATGGATGAACTACAACAATTGTTCATCCCAGTTTGGCAAAAGAATAAATCGGGGAAGGTAGTGCATCCGTGGATAACAAGGGAAATCAGGGATAGTATCAAAAAAAAAGATGAAGCGTACAAATTAGCCAGAAAAAGCAGCCTATCAGAGGACTGGGAGAAATTCAGAGTCTAGCAGAGGAGGACAAAAGGCTTAATGAGGAAAGGGAAAATAGATTATGAAAGAAAACTGGCAGGGAACATAAAAACTGACTCCAAACGTTTTTATAGATATGTGAAGAGGAAAAGATTAGTTAAAACAAATGTAGGTCCCTTGCAGTCAGAAACAGGCGAATTGATCATGGGGAACAAGGACATGGCAGACCAATTGAATAACTACTTTGGTTCTGTCTTCACTAAGGAAGACATAAATAATCTGCCGGAAATAGCAAGGGACCGGGGGTTAAATGAGATGGAGGAACTGAGTGAAATCCAGGTTAGCTGGGAAGTGGTGTTAGGTAAATTGAATGGATTAAAGGCCGATAAATCCCCAGGGATAGATAAGTTGCATCCCAGAGTACTTAAGGAAGTAGCCGCAGAAATAGTGGATGCATTAGTGATAATTTTTCAAAACTCTTTAGATTCTGGAGTAGTTCCTGAGGACTGGAGGGTAGCTAATGTAACCCCACTTTTAAAAAAAGGGAGGGAGAGAGAAAACGGGGAATTACAGACCAGTTAGTCTAACATCGGTGGTGGGGAAAATTCTGGAGTCATTTATTAAAGATGGGATAGCAGCACATTTGGAATGTGGTGAATTTATTGGACAAAGTCAGCATGGATTTATGAAAGGTAAATCATGTCTGACGAATCTTATAAAATTTTTCGAGGATGTAACTAGTAGAGTGGATAAGGGAGAACCAGTGGATGTGTTATATCTGGACTTTCAGAAGGCTTTCGACAATGTCCCACATAAGAGATTAGTATGCAAACTTAAAGCACACGGTATTGGGGGTTCAGTATTGATGTGGATAGAGAACTGGCTGGCAGACAGGAAGCAAAGAGTAGGAGTAAACGGGTCCTTTTCAGAATGGCAGGCAGTGACTAGTGGGGTACCGCAAGGCTCAGTGCTGGGACCCCAGCTATTTACAATATATATTAATGAACTGGATGAGGGAATTGAATGCAACATCTCCAAGATTCCGGATGACACGAAGCTGGGGGGCAGTGTTAGCTGTGAGGAGGATGCTAGGAGGCTGCAAGGTGACTTGGATAGGTTGGGTGAGTGGGCAAATGCATGGCAGATGCAGTATAATGTGGATAAATGTGAGGTTATCCACTTTGGTGGCAAAAACAGGAAAGTAGACTATTATCTGAATGGTGGCCGATTAGGAAAAGGGGAGATGCAACGAGACCTGGGTGTCATGGTACACCAGTCATTGAAAGTAGGCATGCAGGTGCAGCAGGCAGTGAAGAAAGCAAATGGTATGTTAGCATTCATAGCAAAAGGATTTGAGTCTAAGAGCAGGAAGGTTCTACTGCAGTTGTACATGGTCTTGGTGAGACCACACCTGGAGTATTGCGTACAGTTTTGGTCTCCTAATCTGAGGAAAGACATTCTTGCCATAGAGGGAGTACAGAGAAGGTTCACCAGACTGATTCCTGGGATGGCAGGACTTTCATATGAAGAAAGACTGGATAGACTCGGCTTGTACACGCTAGAATTTAGAAGATTGAGGGGGGATCTTATAGAAACTTACAAAATTCTTAAGGGGTTCGACAGGTTAGATGCAGGAAGATTATTCCTGATGTTGGGGAAGTCCAGAACTAGGGGTCACAGTTTAAGGATAAGAGGGAAGTCTTTTAGGACCGAGATGAGAAAATCATTTTTTACACAGAGAGTGGTGAATCTGTGGAATTCTCTGCCACAGAAGGTAGTTGAGGCCAGTTCATTGGCTATATTTAAGAGGGAGTTTGATGTGGCCCTTGTGGCTAAAGGGATCAGGGGGTATGGGGAGAAGGCAGGGATACTGAGTTGGATGATCAGCCATGATCATATCGAATGGCGGTGCAGGCTCAAAGGGCCGAATGGCCTACTCCTGCACCTATTTTCTATGACTATGTTTCTATATGTCAGTTTTTGCGAGGACAGTTGCATTCCAACTAAGACCCGGACATGGTTCAACAACAACAAGCCCTGGTTCACTGCAGAACTCAGACAGCTCCGACGGTCTAAAGAGGAGGCCTACAGGAGCGGGGATGTAGACCTCTACAGGCAGGCCAAGTACAAGCTGAGACCTCTACAGGCAGGCCAAGTACAAGCTGAGAAGAGGAATCAGAGCTGCCAAGGAAAGGTACTCTGAGAAGTTGAGGAGCAATTTCTCAGCTAGTGACTCTTCTTCAGTTTGGAAGGGCTTGCAAGAAATCACCAGCTATAAGACGAAAGCCCCCCGCTCTTTGGACAATCGTCAGCTGACCAACGACCTGAATGAGTTTTACTGCAGGTTTGAAAATCAGAAACATAACCCTGGTACCTATCCAAGATGGCGGATGTGCAGGAGTGGGCGCCGTTTGTATGGCCGCCTGCCTGCAGTCCATCCTCTAACTTTTTTACTGTCTAAAACATTTTTTTTGGAGGTCTATTCTTTCTCTGTGGGGGGGTGGGGAAACTGTTTCAACTCCAGTCCTACCTGGTCGGAGATGCGGTTTTCCTCCGAATCGCATCTTCGCTCTCCCCATGCGGCCTTCCATCGGTCTGGAGCGGCGTTCCTGCCGGGGACCACAGCTTCGGCGGCGCAGCGCTGGGACACCAACACGGAGCGGGCGATGCCTTGCCGGGTCGCCGCTCCGGAGTGCTGTGACCGCCGACCACCAACATCGAGCAGCCGCGGGCTGCAGTCTGAGGGCATCCCGCCGCGGGCGGGCGGCACTGGATCGAAAACACCGCGGAGTCAGAGTCGAAGCTCCAACCGGCGCGGCCTGAAGACTACGGGCGTCACAGTCTCCGGGGAGGGAGCGGCCCCTCCAGACACTTCCAAGGCCGCTGAGGACTTTCAACCCGATGCCGGTGTTCCAGCTTCCCGACGGGTGGGTCTACAACATCGGGCTGCCGTTGCGGCGACTGGCTGCGGAGCCCTCGGACTGGCCCCGATCTCGGGTGGACTGGGAGGAGGACTGGACATTTTAGTGCCTTTCCCTCACAGTGGAGAGTGTCGACTCTGCTGTGGCGGGATGTTCATGTTGAATCTCTAAATAGTGTGTCGTGTCTTTATTATTCTACCTTTTTATTTGTATTTATATGGTTAATTGTCTGTGAAGCGCTTTGGTTTCAGTAATCTGATTGAAAGGCGCTATATAAATAAACTTACTTTACTTTACTTTACCCCCTCCCCAACCAACACAGCCAGACCCCAGTCTACAAAGAATGGACCCTGCACCCTCTTCTTCCCCTTCACCACTTCACACCTACTTAAGGCAAGACTCCAGTATGAAAAGACTGGACCATTTCCCACCCAACACTTCACACCCACTCACAGCCTGACCTCAGTCTGCAAAGACTGTGCCTTTCTACACCCACCCCCCTCCAATCACCACTTCACACCCAATCATCCACACCCTCTGTGCTGCACAACCTCTGCTGCACAACATAACTTATCCAATATCAACAATAAAAATAGAGGAGGTGGAGAGGCTTTTCAGAGGACAAAAGAGCCGGAAATCTCCAGGACCTGACAATGTTTCCCCCTCTGCTCTTAAGCTCTGTGCCAGACATTTTTAACTAGTCCCTGCAAACATGTAGTCCCTGCTGCCTGCTTCAAAGTCTCCACTATTGTCCCTGTACCCAAAAAGGCAAGGATTACTTGTCTTAATGACTACAGGCCTGTCGCACTGACCTCTGTAGTCATGAAGACCCTCGAAAGGCTTGTGCTGGCCAAGCTGAAAAATATCACAAACTCCCTGCTGCACCCTCTGCAGTTTGCATATCGGGCCAATTGATCTGTGGATGATGCAGTCAACCTGGGCCTGCACTTCATCCTACAGCACCTTGACCACCAGGGGACCTATGCAAGGATCCTGTTTGTTGATTTTAGCTCTGCATTCAACACCATTGTGCCAGAGCTACTACATTCCAAACTTTCCGAGTTGACTGTGCCTGAACCCCTCTGTCAGTGGATCACTTACTTCCTGACAGACAGGAAGCAGCATGTGAGGCTGGGAAAGCACATCTCGGACCCGCAAACACTCAGCATAGGAGCACCGCAAGGCTGCGTATTCTCTCCTCTCCTCTCTCGACACCAACGACTGCACCTCCACAGACACCTCTGTCAAGCTTCTCAAGTTTGCGGATGACACAACCCTGATTGGACTGATCCAGGATGGGGAGGAATCTGCCTACAGACAGGAGGTGCCACAGCTGGAGCACTGGTGCCATCGCAACAACCTAGAGCTCAATGCTCTTAAGACAGTGGAACTGATTGTAGACTTTAGGAGAGCCCCCCCTCCCCTCACCCCACTCACCATCAACAACACCACAGTCATTTCTGTGGAGTCTTTTAAGTTCCTGGGAACCATCATCTCCAAGGACCTTAGGTGGGGGGCTACCATCGACTCCACAGTCAAAAAGGCACAACAGAGGATGTACTTCCTGTGGGAGCTGAAGAAGCACAATCTACCACAGGCAATGATGGTCCAATTCTACACAGCCATCGTAGAGTCTGTTCTCACCTTCTCCATCATGGTCTGGTTTGGCTCAGCCACCAAGTGCGACACCTGGAGGCTGCAGCGAATCGTCCGATCAGCCGAGAAGATTATTGGCTGCAACCTTCCCTCCATTGATGAACTGTACACTGCAAGGGCCACGAAGCGAGCGGGCAAGATCATCTCTGACCCCTCTCACCCTGGCCACAAACTCTTTGAATCACTTCCCTCTGGAAGACGACTCCGGACTGTCAAAGCTGCCACAGCCAGACATAAAAACAGTTTTTATCCACGAGTAGTTGCTCTACTCAACAGCCCAAAATCTGTAGCCTCCCTTTGATCTGATATTTTGTTGGTTCACATGCTTGATCAATGGTGTTTTATCATTAATGTTTTATTATTATTATTAATGTTTAGTGTTTTCTGAGTCATTCGTAACTGTCACTGTATGTCATGTTATTACTTGTGGGCGGAGCACCCAGGCAAATTCCTTGTATGTGAATACTTGGCCAATAAACTTACTTACTTACTTACTTTACCTGTTACTACTATCAGAATGTCCATTAACGTTGGCTGCACAATTGGAGAGCACATCTGAAATCATCAAGTTGCTGAAAAATGGGGGAGCTCATTTGGATTTTAGGACCCGGGATGGATTAACAGCTTTACACAAGGCCGTACGATGTCAGAATCATACAGCACTAATAGTAAGTAGATCATTCTACACTACACCAATAATGGTTACCTGATTTCATGCTGTAAGGATACTTAGATTATGATTCGAGCTGCATTAACTGTGCACACAATTTCACACTGTTTATAGTGTAATACCAGTGAGTGCATGGGAATCGGAAGCAATTAATCGCACTTTGAAGTGAATGCAGAAAAATCACATGTTAATGGTAATAATGAGGAAAGAGCCCCGATCTTGCTTTCCATCCCAATCTGAAACACATTTGATGCATCAGCATCAGCTTCGGCCCAACCCATTCATGCTGACCAAGTTGCCATTGTGAGCTAGTTCCATTTACCTGCATTTGACCCATAGCCCTCTAAACCCTTCCTATCCATTTATCTGTCCAAATGTCATACACTTGTCAGATTAAAATGTCAGTTGCCATTCTTTGTTCCACCTTCTGAACTGATCTAAATCTTGTTGTAAACATAGATATCTTTCTTCATTGTCTACTATATCAATTTTGGTGTCATCTACAAATTTACCAACAATTTGTGCCTTTCATCTGTTCATTCCCCTAATATTTTGCAACCCAGCGAAATTGTCCCTTAATCCTCAAAATTGCATTAATGCAATCCTAATTTTAGTTGTCTGACTTCCATTGGAGTCCAGCAATCATTGTAGTAAATTTCTGCCTGTACCCTATCCATGATGTGGAGAACTAAAAGCAAACAAGTGGTTACTTTCTATTCCTGCCCTTGACATTTAATGGACTGAATAATGCTCACTTGAACCAGTTGATCCTTTTAGGTATATGATGTCCAGTAGGTCTCCTGCTGTTCTGCCAGTGAGCTAGCCATTAAACTATGTGGCTCACAAAAGAAAGTCGCTCCTTGGCATAAGCGTTCGCTGGAAATGTGAAACTATGCACAGTGTTAGCTAAAACATGCAAGGACTGAAGGAGCTGGATTGGTTCACTATACTTCTTATAGTCGTGACTCAGAAATGATGCATGTGTGAAGGGTGTGTCTGTATGTGTACGTGAGACACACTGATAGCATTCTGATGAGCCTAAAGGTAATGGATTTGATCACTACCCCAGATCTTGTGCCCATTTTTGAGTCTGACTCCTTGGTGCAGTATTGAAGAATGGCTGCACTCTTGGAACTGTCATCATTCAAATTAGATAATAAACAAGGCTTTGCCTCTCATAATTGGAATTGTCAGATCCCAAACGGTATTCAGCGAAAAGTTGGGGAATTGTTCCTGTTGTCTAGGCAATATTGATCATAGTCAACCCGCAAAATAGATAATATCTTATAGACCTATCAACCTTGAAGCCTTTCCCAAATTTTCTTTAGGATATGAAAAAATATGTGTACTTTTTAAAGCTGAAGCTTACTTTTGGCCTAAAAGGTAAGAGAGTTCCAGAATACTTCTATCTGTTCTGTGAAAGAATGCTTATTGATGTTACTCTTAAACAGCATACTTCGATTTTTAAGATTGTGGTCCTTCTTTATAGAATACTTCAATGGAAGAAATTGATTTTCTGAATCTTCTCTGTTTAATTCCTGGCTGTCATTTTTTTAACGTTATAAAATAATCACCCTGTATTGTTTGCACTTCTCTCACCATTAATGGAATTTTGCCTATTGTAATAACTGCATTGTGATTGTACATCCTGAAATAATCTTTCTCTATGACTGTATATTGTATATTGGTACATACTTAAGCAACCATCTTTTCTGTCTCTTTTATACAGACCCTATTAGATCTGGGTGCTTCTCCAGATTACAAGGACAGCCGGGGGTTAACACCTTTGTACCATAGTTCAATGGTGGGAGGAGACCCTTATTGTTGTGAACTAATTCTGCATGACCGTGCCAATGTGGGTTGTATGGATGAAAATGGCTGGCAGGAAATCCATCAGGTAAAACTATCTTTTGGCAAATGGCTGGCAGGGGACAGAGTGTACTGACTTAAACAAGGACACTATTACATGAATGAGTGATGTAATAATAGCTGGGAATTATAGAATGTAACCTGTTCATTCCCCTTGATTTCTCATAGCAGGAGCTCATCAATTTTGCTGGGGTGGTGGAACTGGGAGGGAGCTATACGTTTTTACCAAATGCTAATTGACCAATTTAGGTGGAGCATTCTAGAAGCAACTGAACCACCCTATGCAAATGTCAGCCATTATCAATGTTCTGATATACATCCAACATGCCTTGCACAGAATTGCAATAAAAAATAGTGAGGCTTCATTGTTCACTTCAAGATCTTATGGCAACATAAAGCAGCTGGAAGGCATCATGCCTTTATGACACACTGAAAAAGCCGTGAGGAAGTTGGCAACTTTTTTCTATGCAAACCAAACTAAGATTCTGGAATCAATCTTGAGAGCTCTCATTCAGGAGTAGTCATCTATCAGTGGTTATCTAAACATTCAGCATAACTCTATGCCCAACCCAAACCAAAGCTCAGAAATGAAAATCCATCAAACTGAGCAGGGAAGCTGTTGGAGAGGATTCTTTGTGATAGATTTACTCCCATTTGGGAATGGGCTAATTATTGACAGTCAGCATAATTTGTCATGCAGCAGGTAAGGTCTAACTAACTTGATCGAGTTTTTAAAGGATGTGTCAAAGGTGATTGATGAGGATAGGGTGATGGATATTGTCTATATGCATTTCAGTAAGGCATTTGATAAAGTCCCCCATGATAGGCTGATCCACAAGATTAAGATACAAGGGATTCATGGTGACGTATGGATTCAGAATTGATTAACATAGAAGCCAAACGGTTGTGGTGGAAGAGTTTTATTCTGGCTGGAGGGCTGAGATCAATGGAGTTCCGCAGGGATCTGTGCTGGGTCCTCTGTTATTTGTGATGTGTATAAATGTCTTGGATGTAAATATAGATGTGTTGGTGAGTAAGTTTGGAGACAACACCAAAAAGGCTGGAGTTGCGAACTGAGGAAGGCTGTTCAAAGTATACAGGATATGGATCAACTGCAGAAATAAGCAGCAGGTGGAATTTAATCTGAACAAGTATGAGTTTTGCACTTTGAAAGGTTATTGTAATGTGGAAGTATACGGTTGATGGCAGAACCTGAACAGCATTGTTGTGCAGAGGGATCTTGGATTCTAGGTCCACAGCTCCTTGCCAGTGGCAACACAAGTAGATAGAGTAATAAAGAAGGTGTATAGTATACTCGCATTCATTGGTCGGGCATTGATATAATGGCAGGAAGTCATGATGCAGCTCTATAAGACTTTAGTTAGGTTGCTTTGGGAGTATTGCGTACTGTTCTGGTTCACCCATTACAGGAAGGATGTGGACACTTTGGAGAGGTTGCAGAAAAGGTCTACCAGAATGCTGAGTGGACACAAAGCACAGTAGTAACTCAGCGGGTCAGGCAGCATCACTCAAAAAGGATGGGTACATTTTGGTCGGAACCCTTCTTCAGACTTCACCAAATGCTCGAATTAGTGGTAGTAGGTACAAGAGAACATGGAAAATAGGCACAGGAGTAGGCCATTCAGCCCTTTGAGCCAGCACCGCCATTCAATATGTTCATGGCTGATCATCCAAAATCAGCACCCCATTCCTGCTTTCTCCTCATATCCCTTGATTCCGTTCGCCCTGAAAGCTATATCTAACTCTCTTGAATTCATCTAGTGAATTGGCCTCCACTGCCTTCTGTGGTAGAGAATTCCACAGATTCACAACTCTGGGTGGAAAAGGATCTTCCTCATCTCAGCCCTAAATGGCCTACCCATTATTCTTAAATGTGAACCCTGGTTCTGGACTCCCCCAACATTGGGACCATTTTTCCTGCATCTAACCTGTCCAATCCATTAAGAATTTTATATGTTTCTATAAGATTCCCTCTCATCCTAAATTTCAGTGAATATCAGCCCAGTCAATCCATTCCTTCATCAAATGTCAGTCCCGCCATCCCGGGAATTAACTTGGTGAACCTAAGCTGCACTCCCTCAATAGCAAGAATGTCCTTCCTCAAATATCGATACCAAAACTGAACGCAATACTCTAGGTATGGTCTCATCAGGACCCTGTACAACTGCAGTAGGACCTCCTTGCTCCTATACTCAAATTCTCTCGCAATGAAGGCCAACATGCCATTAGCTTTCTTCACTGCCCGCTGTACCTGCATGCTTACTTTCAGTGACTGATGTACAAGCACACCCAGGTCTCATTGTACATCCCCTTTTCCTAATCTGACACCATTCAGATAATAATCTGCCTTCCTGTACATGGCACCAAAATGGATGACCTCACACTGAGCATTGCGGCTCCCCACTAGTCACTGCCTGCCTCTTTGGAAAGGACCCATTAATTCCTACTCTTTGCTTCCTGTCTGCCAACCCAGTTCTCTACCCATGTCAATACCCTCCCCTCAATACCATGAAGCTCTAATTTTGCAGACTAATCTCTTGTGTGGGACCTTGTCAAAAGCTTTTTGAAAGTCCAGATACACCACATCCAATAGACAATAGGTGCAGTAGGCCATTCAGCCCTTCGAGCCAGCACTGTCATTCAATGTGATCATGGCTGATCATCCCCAATCAGCACCCCGTTCCTGCCTTCTCCCCTTATCCCCTGAGTCCACTATCTTTAAGAGCCCTATCTAGCTCTCTCTTGAAAGTATCCAGAGAACCGGCCTCCACTGCCCTCTGAGGCCGAGAATTCCACAGACTCACAACTCTCTGTGAGAAAAAGTGTTTCCTCGTCTCCGTTCTAAATGGCTCGCCCTTATCCATTCTACTTGTTACATCCTCATTAAATTCCAGAAGATTAGTCAAGCATGATTTCCCCTTCATATATCCATGCTGACATTGACCGATCCTGTCACTGCTTTCAAAATGTGCTGCTATCTTTAATAATCAACTCAAGCTGCGTTCCCACTACCGATGTCAGGCTAACTGGTCTATAATTCCTGTTTTCTCTCTCCCTCCTTTCATAAAAAGTGGGGTTACTTTGGCTACTCTTCAGTCCACAGGAACTGATCCAGAGTCTATAGAACATTGGAAAATAATCACCAATGCATCCACGATTTCTAGGGCCACCCTCTTGAGTACTCTGAGATGCAGACCATCGGGCCCTGGAGATGTATCTGCCTTCAGTCTCAACAGTTCACCTAACACCATTTCCTGACCAATGGGGATTTCCTTCAGTTCTCCCTCCCGCTAGATCCTCGATCCCCTAGCATTTCTGAGAGATTGTTTGTGTCTTCCCTAGTGAAGACAGAATCAAAGTACTTGTTTAACTGGTCCGCCATTTCCTTATTTCTCATTATAAATTCACCCGTTTCTGACTGTAAGGGACATATTTGTCTTCACTAATCCTTTCCTCCTCAGCCTCAGTACCGGCTCTCCACAGGGCTGCGTGCTGAGCCCCCTGCTTTACACCATCTACACATATGACTGCACCCCCGCCCACCACAGTAACACCATTGTCAAATTCGTGGATGACACCACGGTGGTCGGGCTCATCTCTGGGGGGGATGAGTACGCCTACAGGGATGAGGTGGAGCAGCTGACAGGGTGGTGTGGAGAAAATAACCTGCTCCTCAACACCTCAAAGACCAAGGAGCTCATAATTGATTACAGGAAGAAGAAAACGGACATTACACCACTAATCATCGATGGGGACTGTGTGGAAAGGGTGGCGGATTTCCGCTTCCTGGGAATCCACATTGAGGAGGACCTGACTTGGAGCGTGAACACCTCTGCGCTGCTGAAAAAGGTCCAGCAGAGACTGTACTTCCTGAGGGTGCTCAGGAAGAACAACATCACCCAGAGACTGCTGCTATCCTTTTATCGATGCTCAATTGAGAGCATCTTAACATACTGTGTATGCGTGTGGTACACCAGCTGCACAGCGGCTAAGAGGAAAGCGCTCCAGAGGGCTATTGACAACGCCCAGAAGATTATCGGCTGCCCTCTCCTCACCTTGGAGGACCTACACAGTTCCCACTGTCTCAAAAAATCCCAGAAGATCATAAAGGACATTTTCCACCCCGGTCACTCCCTGTTTGAACTGCTGCCGTCAGGCAGACAGTACAGATCAATGAGGACAAGGACAAACAGACTCAAAAACAGTTTTTATCCCACAGCAATAAATACACTTAATGTAGCCACCAAATGAGTACAGGTGCGCTACACACCAAAGGGACTGTGAAATCGACAGAAGAATGTGGTTTTTTTTCCATGTTATTTATTTTAGTTGTTTATCTTAGACTTTTGCTCTAAGAAATGTGTGAATGGTGCACTGACTGGTTGGCATTTCTAATTTCGTTGTACATGTTTACATGTTATAATGACAATAAAGTATTCATTCATTCATTCATTCATTCATTCATTCATATCTATAGAAGCTTTTACAGTCACTTTTTACATTCCCCGCAAGCTTTCTTTCATGCTCTATTTCCCCCCTCTTAATTAACCCCTTTGTCCTCTGTTGAATTCTAAATTTCTCCCTGTCCATCAGTTTGCTGCTTTCTCTGGCCAATTTATATGCCTCTTCCTTGGATTTAGCACTATCCCTAATTTCCTTAGTTACCCGCTATTGAGCCACCTTCCCTGGTTTATTTTTACGCCAGACAGGAATGAACAATTGTTGTAATTCATCCATGTGTTCTTTAAATCTTTGCCATTGCATATCCACTGTCAACCCTTTAAGTATCATTTGCCAGTCTATCCTAGCCAATTCCTGTCTCATACCATCAAAATCACCTTTCTTTAAGTTCAGGAGCCTTGTCTCTGAATTAACTGCATCACTCTCCATCTTAATGCAGAATTCTACCATAATATGGTCACTGTTGCCCAAGGGGCTTTGCAGAACAAAATTGTTAACTAATCCTTCCTCATTACACAATACCCAGTGTAGGATGTCCTGCCCTCCATATTGGCTTAGAAAACTATCCTGTTTTCACTCCAGGAAACCCTCCTCCTCAGTGTTGTTACCGACCTTCACAACCTGGAATGACCATCTTTCTCTTTGTCAGATATGACGCTATCCAATGGAGACATTCCCCCTTTATTTTCATCGACTTCATTTTTATCAAGATTCTTGGTTCTCTGTTTGTTCAAATTTTACCTT
>CM075985.1:10599945-10627793 GCA_038087875.1 Malacoraja senta | reverse complement strand
GGACAGTCAGGTTTGTGGATTTTTGGGGGAGAAGGTAAAAAGCGGGGCCTGTGCAGGGCTGGGGAAACGATGAGGTTGGAAGGCTTCGGTCCGGGCAGGGCGTGGGAGTGGACGAAAGTCGGTGATGGTGCTGGAGATGGTGGCCTGGTGCTCGTCAGTGGGGTCATGGTCCAGGGGTAAGTAGGAGGAGGTGTCCGAGAGTTGGCGGGTGGCCTCAGCTTTGTAGAGATCGACGCGCCAGACTACCACGGCACCTCCCTTGTCGGCGGGTTTTGATAACCCAATCTAGGTTGTTGCGGAGTGAGTCGATGGCAGTGCGTTCAGGGGGGGAGAGATTGGAGTGAGACAGGGGAGTGGAGAAGTTGAGGCGGTTGATGTCACGGCGGCAGTTTTGATGAAGAGTTCTAAAGCCGGAAGGCTACGAGGGGGGTTCCACGAGGAGGGGGTGCGTTGGAGACGGGGAAAAGGGGTCATCAGTGGGGGCGAGGACTCCTTCCCATGGAAGTGAGCTGTGAGGCGGAGGCGACGGTAGAAGCGTTCCAAGTCATGGAGGGCGCGGAACTCATTGAGGTGGGGACGGAGGGGGACAAAGGTAAGACCTCTGCTGTGGACAGACCGTTCGATGTCGGAGAGGGGGAGGTCGGGGGGGATGGTGAACACCCGGCAGGGATGGGGGTTTGGGGCCGGAGGAAGGCAGGTGGGGTGGAATGGGGACGAGGCGATGTGTGGTGGGGGGGTGGGTGGGTGGTCAGGGGTGGGGGGTGTGAGAGGACTGTAGTGGTGGGTGGGGAAAGAGAAGGGGTCCCATAGTAGGAGAAGGATGGGGAAGAATCAATGGAACTAACACTGAGGTAACCAGGGCTAGGCAGACTAGCGCTAGGACCCAGTGGAGTCAAACCCAGGAGAGTGGGAGTGAGCAGCGTGGAGGCTTCAGGCCCAGTACAGAGACCAGTCTGCAGGTGAGGCGACGGCTGCGGGCTGCTGGAGGGAGGTGCAGTGGCGAGGGTCGGCGGGAACCCGACGGTAGGAGTCTGCGGGCTGTAGAGTCGGGTCGGCGGGGGTGGAGGGTGTTGCAGTGGTGTGGGCCGGCGAACCCAATAGAGGGAGTCCACGGGCTGTAGAGTCGGGGTCGGCGGGGCTGGAGGGCGTTGCAGTGGCGAGGGTCGGCGGACCCGATGGTCGGGGGTCCGTGGGCAGTAGAGTCGGGGGTCCACGGGGCGATGCGTGGGAGGTCCCGGTGGGCGGATGGTCAGTGGGGCGGCGCGGTTCGGCCAGCCCGGTGAAGCGACGGGGTGAGTAGGGTGCGGTGCGGCGGCCATGTTCGTGGAGCCCCGGTCCGGCGGCCGTGTAGAGTAGGCCCGGCCCGGCGGCGATGCTGGATGGGCCCGGTCCGGCGGCGATGTTAGGAGGACCGGGTGCGGCTGTGATGTTCGGCGGGCCCAGTGCGGCGATGAGGTTGGGAGGTCCCGGGGGTCCCACCAGCATGCGATTGCATGCGTCTAGCGCGACCAAATGTGGTTGCTTGAAAAATCTTGAAAATCCCGCACGCAAACGGCCTGTCGGCCCGCAGGCGCATTGAGGGCGTACGCAGCGTCTCGACGGGCGTACGCAGCGTCTCGACGGGTGTACGCAGCGTCTTGATGTCGTTCGCAGCGTCTTGATGTCGTACGCAGCGTCTCGAAGGGAGGGAGAGGGGGAAGGGAGGGAGAGGGGGGAGGGAGGGAGATCGAGAGAAGAGAGGAGAGAGAGAGATCGAAAGAAGGGGAGAAAGAGAGAGATCGAGAGAAGGGGGAGAGAGATCGAGAGAAGGGGGAGAGAGATCGAGAGAAGGGGAGAGAGAGAGAGAAGGGGAAAGAGAGAGAAGGGTAGAGGGAGAAGGGGGAGAGGGAGGGGGAGAGGGAGGGGAGAGGGAGAGTGGAACGATAGCACGTTATAACGTGCAGCCGTCCCATTCCGACCGCCGCCGCCGAACCCCACGCCCCACCATTGCACCCAAAGAATATAGAGCGGAGTTCTATAATCTTTGATTGCACCCTTCTTCACGGCGGGCTTGTGATCTTTGTTTTTGATGTCTCGACAATCCGAGGGACATAATCAGTAACAGCCGTCGCGTTCCCAGACTCGAATCGGGCCATATTTTGGAGACCCCTGCCTTACAAGAACAAAACCAAAAACGTACAGAAGTGTTAAAATTATTATCTTTATTATTGTGGTAAGTAAAGATCTATTAAAAACAATTCTAATAACTTTCTAATGTACCGACAAACCTAGTTTCCCAATGGCCGTTGATGGGAGAACAGAAAATAACATTTTCAGGACAGAATATCGACAGAAAATAATAATAATATTTTCTCACCTTTCTTTTTTGTTGGGGAACCTAAAGAATGACAGGTCGGGTCATCTAATTTTACGATTAGAGCAATTGATAGCAGAGCAGTGAGATGAAGATTTAGATGTGGACGCCATGACAGTATGCGGGCAGGCCTATAAAATGGCGTTGACAATCACACACGTCATACTGCGCTTTTTCCGCTGAGTGGCGCATCTTGGCTCCTCTAGTATCTTTGGTTCCAACTGCAATACCAATTGACCCTTCCCCTCCTGTTGAAAAATCCCATTCAGGTGAAAAGTTCAGAGTGTTTCTGTCTTGCAACTTTGTATCGAAGTGTGATGAAAGCTGGGAGGAAGGATTTTAACAGTAAAAATCTTGTTAAAGTTGGCATTTATAAAACCTTACTCACGAATAATGTGAAATATAGGATGAAATCTTCAGTGAAGCTGATCACTGCTGCCGAGCCATTATGTATATATAGTATCCTTTATTGTCATTCAGACTTTTCAGTCTGAATGAAATTTCGTGCCTTGCAGTCATAACATAGAATAAAATAACAAAACACACAATAAACACAGATTTTACATCCACCACAGGGAGTCTACCAGGCCCTCCTCACTGTGATGGAAGGCAAAAGACCTTCTCTCTTCCCTTCTTGTTCTCCCTCTGCGTTGAGGCGATCCAGGCTTCCGATGTTGTGACCCCTCCGGGTGATGGTAAGTAAGTCCCGCAGCTGAATCCGAGCTCCGCGAACAGGCCGGTTCAAACTCCGTGGCCCGGGGCGGTCGAAGCTGCCATCCTCCAGTCCAGCGGACGAAGCTGTTGTTGGGGGAGCTCCAGAAAAACAGGTCACCAACCTGGGACCTGCGAGCTCCCGACGATGTCGTCCACTGGGCCCGCGGCCGAGCCTCCGAGGCTCCGAAGTCGGGTCGCCGCCGTCGCAACGCCACCACAGCCCCGAAGTCGGCCAGCCTCGCGTTGGTAAGTCCTAGCTTGCTCTGCATCCGGAGCCTCGAGGTCGGTCCCATTTGGAGGCCGCGAGCTCTGCGATTAGGCCTCAGTGCAGACGGAGACGGGGGATACGACAAGAAAAGGTCGCATCCCCCGAAGGAAGAGACTAAAAACAAGTTTCTCCCACCCCCCACACACACACAACTAAAATAAACCGAAATAAACTGTAACACGGGACAAAAAGAAAACAAAAAAAGAAAAGACAAGACAAACGGACTGCAGGCGAGTCGCAGCTGCTAGGGAGCGCCGCCACTTCCGGATGACGTTATCAGTTGAAGCTGGTCATTTTAAATTCAAAGTCTTTTGATTTTTTTAAACTTTAATCAGTAATGTCGAGAATAAGTCGAGAAATAAAGCATAAAATGTACAGTGAGGATGATCGCTGCCTATAGGGGGAAAATGTGAATCAGAATATGTAAAAATGTAATCGTTACCGTGTAGTGTTTTTGCGAAGATGTAAAGACAACCACATATACACACACATATAAACACATACAAGTTCAGACCTGGTACTGGTTTATTATTGCCATGTACACTGAGACGCAGTAAAAAACTTTATTTTGCATGCTATCCAGGCAAATCATAACATACATCAGTACAATCAAACCATACATGAGTATAACAGTTTGTGTTAAAAGGAAACAACTATCTACATCCTTCGGGGGAGAGGAGACAGGCTGTTCATATGCATGGTGATATGTGCTTTCAAGCTTTTGTATCTTCTGTCTGATGGGAGTGAGGTGCTGTAAATAGTGTTAAAGAAGGAACTGCAGATGCTGGAAAATCGAAGGTACACAAAAATGCTGGAGAAACTCAGCGGGTGCAGCAGCATCTATGGAGCGAAGGAAATAGGCAACGTTTCGGGCCGAAACGTTGCCTGTTTCCTTCGCTCCATAGATGCTGCTGCACCCGCTGAGTTTCTCCAGCATTTTTGTGTACCTTTGGTGTAAATAGTCCTTGATTATATTGGCTATTTTAATGAGGAAGCATGTGTGGTAGATGGAGTCAATGGGTTGGGGTGGGAAGGCTGGTTTGCAGGATGGACTGGGCTGCACTCATAATTCTCTGGAATTTATTGTGGTTTGGGGAGAGTGCAACTGTAGAAATTGGTAAGAATTATTGGAGACATGCCAAATTTATTTTGTCTTCTAAATAAGTAGAGGTGTTGGTTTACTTTCTTGGCCATAGCTTCAATGTGGTTGGACCAGAACAAGTTCCTGGTGATATTTACGCCTTGGTACTTGAAACTGTTGACCACCAGTACCATTGATGCTGGCTGGGACGTGTACTCCAAATCATCTCTCTTAGTGATTTGGAAGAGAACTTAGTTGGCATGGCTAATAGGTTTGTGGAAGACCCCAAAATTGGTGATATAGTGGACTGTGAAGAAAGTTATCTAAGATTACAACAGGATCTATATAAACTGGGATGTGGGCCAAGGGCTGAAAGATGGGTAAATTCTTTACATTGAGATGAATTCAGATATTTTCAGTTGAGAACTCTTTTGCCAAACCTTTGGTTCCCATGCTTAATTTCAACCAAAATGAACCAAATCAACCAAAATGTTTAATATCACAAAATATACTACCAATACATATTTATTGGTTTAAAAATGTTGGGAACATTTACATTTTGGGGATTGATAGCCTGAGAGAATACTGAAAAAGTAATTTTAAGTACTGTATTTCTGTTTTCATGGTAAAGCAAGAATTTCATTGTCCTCTCTTGGACATCTATCTATCTCTATATCTATCTATATATACTTTTAAAACTCTCTGGCTGTCGTCCGTCTGTACGTCTGTACGTCTGTACGTCCGTACGCCGCCTTTGATACCGCCCCTGGCCCACACAGCGCGCGGAAAGGCCCATATTTTTTACCATTTCCAAAGAGATGACATTTATCTTTACGAATAGCCACTCCTGATTAAATTCGGTCCTGTTTATGTACACGTTTTTAAATAAAATCCATCCCCCCCCCCCACCCCCATGTGATTTTCTCCGATTGTCTCCGATTTTCTCCGAAAACGACGCCATCTCTTTTTCGCCGATTTTCTCAGATTTTTTCCGAAAACGACGCCATCTTTTTTCCACGATTTTCACCCCGGGGTCTGAAGCACGTTCGGGAACAACACCCCGGGGTGTCAAGCACTTTCGGGGACCAGACCCAACGGGTCTGCACCTGTACATAACTAAAACTATGATCTTGCCCACTTCCGGTTTGCACGTTTTTTCTATTTGCGCAAAGACGGTATGCGATAGCACTGTGATTTTCCGCCAGCTCACTCGCCGTTCTACTGTGCTGCGAGTGCAACAAGTTTAGTTCCGATCGGTCGCATATTGTAAAAGTTAGCGATGTTTAAAAATCTTTTTAAAACGCGCGTGCGCAGATTGGTCTCCTCTCCTGTCAGGCACCCGGGACAGCGACGCACAGGCTGGGACGGCGACGCCTCTTCTGGCGCACCATCGCCGCACTGATTGGCCGGCTCCTGTGTCACAATAAAGTTGAATGAGCGGAACGAGCAGAGTGGGGAGCGGCTCAGAGCCCGGCTGACTTCGAGGCCCACTGCTGCAACCTCGAGATCCTGGGAAGTGAGGAGGGAGAGTGGGGGGAGTGAGGGAGCCGGGCGCTGGTGGGGCTGGGCGCTGGTGGGGCCGGGTGCTGGCGGGGCTGGGGCCGGGCGCTGGTGCGGCCGAGGCCTGGCGCTGGTGAGGTTGGGCGCTGGTGGGGCCGGGGCTGGGGCCGGGCTCTGGTGAGGCCGGGGCAGGGCGCTGGTGGGGCCGGGGCCGGGCGTTGTTGGGACCGGGGCAGGGTGTTGGTGGGGCCGGGCGCTGGTGGGGCCGGGTGCACTGCCCCCCCAGCTCCAGCCCATTCCCCTCTGATCCCCCTCGCTGGCTCCTGCCCCCCTCCCCCGTGATACCCCACTCCCCCGTGATACCCCACTCCCCCCCACGGCTCTTCCCCGTATTTTCTCCGAGCTCTCCCCCCCCCACACCCCTTTCCCTCGCCCACACTCCCCTCCCCCCCACCCCCCCTCCCCACCTCCCTCCCCCACACCCACTTAGTCTAGTATGACAATAAAACACTCTTGACACTAATACTTCATTACTCTCTTAAAATATACACCATGCCAAACTGTAACCCACTTTGTTTATTATACACATATAGAGTATATACCATTATATCTTCAAGAGTTTGTAATATATAAAGAGTGCACCATTCATGCAGTTATAATCTATACGATATGATATGATAGAACTTTATCGCAGGAGGGAAATTTTGGCTTTAAGACATGTTTATTTATGGCTTTAAGATATTTATTTGTTAATTTATTTATTGCATTTATTTACTTTAGTTGTTAAATAACAAAATATTTACAATAATGTTTATGGTTCTTGAAGTGTGTTAAACTGTCCTGGTCATTCACTTGCAGGAAAGTTGTGCAAGGGTCCTTTTATTTAGAGGAGCAAACAAAGAAGTTAAGAATTACAACAGCCAATCAGCATTCCAGGTAGGAATGTATCATCTGTTCGTATTTATTCCATCCTTCTGTAGTCCAAGAAGTTGATTTTCAGATGTTTTTTTAAGAAGTTTTTTTTTCAAACTTTACATAAAAACCATAGAATTTTCTGCAACATGTAATTCTGTGAGCGGATGTTTATGGTTTGTCATTTTTGTTACATCAAAATAAACTGGTACCAAGTATAATATTCCCTACATTTAATATTTTCGTGTTTAATAAAGAGTATTAAGAGTAATAATTAGAGCAGCTTTAGGCCGGCACAGTGGTGCTGCGGTAAAGGTGCTGGCTTACAGTGCCAGAAACCCAGGTTCGATCCTGACTACTGGTGCTGTGTGTATGGAGTTTGTGCGTTCTCCCTGCAACCATGTGGGTTTTCCTCAGTTTCCCCAATTTCCTCCCACATTCCAAAGAATTGGCGATTTGTAGATTAATTGGCTTCTGTAAATTGTCCCTAGTGTGCAGAATAGAACTGGTGTATGGGTGATCGCTTGTTGGTGCGGACTCAGTGGGCCAAGGAGCCTGCTTCTTTGCAGTATCTCGAAACTAAACTAAATGCTTTATAGTTTCTATAAGCGGGAACGGGGCACTCATTTTGGATGATCACCAAGATCATATTGAATGGTGGTGCTGGCTCGAAGGGCCAAATGGCCTAATGCTGCTGCTAGTTTCTATGTTTCTATTCGCTATGTGATATGGAAATTAATAATTGCTATAGTTTCTAGAAACATTTTATTCATTTATGGGATGTGGTATTGTTGCGAAAGTCAGGATTTATTGTTTATCCCTATAGAGCATTGAGAAGATATTGGTGAACTGCTGCCTGAATGGTCATGGAGTGAATATACTACCAGCATTTGTGGTATCCTGTTTAAATGTACGATGCATTCACAGAAATAAGAGCGCTATTCTGAGCCATTAAAGCATTATATGTAGAGGTATGTTAGTGACAGCGCAGCTGGACCTCTGCCCCATTGCTGAAAACCTGCCCGCTACTGCCATTCTCACAACAAGAATTGCTTGGTGGAAAGAGGCTGCCTGTGCAGGCTGAAATTGGGCAGGTTGGGTAAGTGGTGCAGCAACTACTGGTGGTCATGGTGGCGCAGCGGTAGAGTTGCTGCCTTTCAGCGAATGCAGTGCCTGAGATCCGGTTTCGATCCCGACTACGGGTTCTGTCTTTGTATTTGTACGTTCTCCCCATGACCTGCGTGGGTTTTCTCCGAGATCTTCGGTTTCCTCGCACACTACAAAGACATACAGGTTTGTAGGTTAATTGGCTTGGTAAATGCAAAAATTGTCCCAAGTAGGTGTAGGATGGTGTTAATGTGCGGTGATCGCTGGTCGGACCGGACCCGGTGGGCCGAAGGGACTGTTTCCGCGCTGTATCTCTACCGTGCGATGTAGGTCTCAAGGCTGCACAGGTGCTGGCATGGTGAATTTTCTTAATTGCGTGGAATTGGCAGTGACAGTGTCATATGTTCAGAGACCAACTGTGTCCTACAATCTCATAGGCCATTAGATTTGATAGGGGCTGCTATCTCTCTCTTCTTGCTTGCACAGCTCTCCCAACCCAGAGTTTTATCTGTGGTAACTAGCTCAAAGGTGGTCACCAGTCATTAAATCATGCAAGTTAAAATAATCTCTGGACTCGGGAGTGTTGTGCAGGCAGACAAAGTGGGGCCGACAGCAGCTTCCATCACATTCAAAAGATGATGAGAGTGACTATACAGTGCAGGCTCTCTCTCAACCTATGAGCAGCCACTTTCAGTCCCCAGCAATGGCATGCACTCACCATGCTAGTAGGGAACATCTCTGAGCCTCGCATCTCTGTGCTGCGCAGCTACAATGTTCACCCCAGTTCGCCCCAGTTCACCCCAACTGGCCTTCACCGCCCAACATGCCCCATCTACACCAGTCCCACCTGCCTGCATTTGGCCCATAACTCTCCAAACCTATCCTATCCAGGTACCTGTCTAAATTCTTCTTAAACCTCCTCTGGTGGATCGTTCCATACACCACCACACTGTGTGAAAAACGTATCCCTCAGGTTCCTATTAAATCATTCCACCCTCACTTTAAACCTATGACCTCTGGTTCTCGATTCCCCTAATCTGGGCATTTACACGATGCATATCCTCCTTTGATGTTTTACACCTCTATAAGATCACCCCGCATCCTCCAGCACTCCAAGGAGTACAGTCCTAGCCTGCTCAACCTTCGGTTACCAAACCCGAGACCACCATTGTCACCGTATGGTCAAGACTGGGCTGCTGGGAAGAAGTCCTAGACAGCCACTGAAGTCTTTACTGAAGTTATAACTGTGTGTCTGGGCAAGCCTGAGATGCCTGTACCTCTTCCTTCCCATGGACATCGAGGGACTATGCCCACACAGAGGTGCCAGGTCAATCCAGAGACCGCCGGAGCTGCCTCTTCAAGCACAAAGCTGAGTCAACAGGGTAAGCCAGAGACCGCAAGTGTCTCTTCTTGAGGCAAGGGTGAACTGCAGGATGAAGCCTGATATGACCACGCCTCCCGCTTCAAGACCAGGAGTGAGCTGCTGAAACAATTCTCTTGCTATGAAGGCCAACATGCAATTTGCTTTCTTCACTGCCTGCTGTACTTGCATGCTTACTTTCAGTGACTGATGTACAAGGACACCCAGGTCTTGTTGCACCTCACCTTTTCATAATCTGACACCATTCAGATAATAATCTGCCTTCTTGTTCTTGCCACCAAAGTGGATAACCTCACATTTATCCACATTATACTGCATCTGGATTGCCCACTCACCCAACCAATCTAAGTCACCCTGCAGCCTCATAGTATCCTGATCGCAGCTCACACTGCCTCCCAGCTTTGTGTCATCCGCAAACTTGGAGATGTTACATTTAATTCCTTTGTCTAAATCGTAAATACTGTATATATTGTATTGTAGATAACAGGGGTTCCAGTACTGAGCCTTGTGGCACCCCACTAGAAACTGCCTGCCATTCTGAAAGGGACCCATTAATTCCTACTCTTTGCTTCCTATCTGCCATCCAGTTCTCTATCCGTGTCAATACCCTACCCCCCAAAATGTGCTCTAGTTTTGCACACTAATCTCTTGTGTGGGACCTTGTCAAATGCTTTTTGAAAGCACCACAACCACTGGCTTTCCTTTATACATTCTACGAATCATAGAGTCATACAGTGTGGAAACAGGCCCTTTGGCCCAACTTGCCCACACCGGCCAACATGTCCCAGCTACACTGGTCCCACCTGCCTGCGCCTGGTCCATATCCCTCCAAACCTGTCCTATCCATGTAACTGTCCAACTGCTTCTTAAACAATGGGATAGTTCCAGCCTCAAGTACCTCCTCTGGTAGCTTGTTCCATAAACCCACTGCCCTCTGCGTGAAAAAATTACCCCTCAGATTCCTATTAACTCTTTTCCCTTTCACCTCGGTCCCTCTGGTCCTCGATTCCCCTACTCTGGGCAAGAGACTCTGTGCATCTACCCAAGCTATTCCTCTCATTATTTTGTACACTATAAGATCACCCCTCATCTTCCTGCGCTTCAAGGAATAGGGTCCCAGCCTACTCAACCTCTCCCTATAGCTTAGACCCTCTAGTCCTGGCAACATACTCGTAAATCTTCTCTGGATCCTTTCCAGCTTGACAACATCACTCCTATAACATGGTGCCCAGAACTGAACACAATACACTAAATGTGGCCTCACCAACGTCTTATACAACTGCAACATGACCTGCCAACTTCCATATTCAATATTCTGACTGATGAAGGCCAATGTGCCAAAAGCCTTTTTGACCACCTCATCTACAGTACCTGCGACTCGACCTTCAAGGAATCATGCACTCCTAGATCCATCTGCTCTGCAACATTACCCAGAGGCCTACCATTTACTGTGTAGGTCCTGCCCTTGTTCGACATCCCAAAATGCAACACCTCACACTTCTCTGTATTAAATTCCATCAACCATTCCTCAGCCCACCTGGCCAATTGATCCAGATCCTGCTGCAATCTTTCACAAAGATCTTCACTAATGAATAGAAATGTCAGGCCATTCACATCCAAGGAATCAGATCATCTTTGCCTGAAATATACTATTCACCTCTGAGTATTAATCCCTTTGTGATACATTTCACATTCTGCTTATGGGTGCTTCAATTGTGGTTGCAGGGATGCTGATGGAAGACTGCTTTCTTTCAGAAGTGAAAAGGAAAGAAAGGAAAGTATACATGGATTTGCATAGACATGGGTTGATTAGGGATAGTCGGCATGGTTTTGTATGTGGAAGATCATGTCTCACGAATTTGATTGAGTTTTTTGAAGAAGTAACCAAGAAGGGAGATGAGGGCAAGGGCCATAGATCTGATCTGTGGGTGATTCTTCAGTAAGTGTTTACTTTCGTGTCCCTCTACTTTTGTGCTTTTTTAAAGGAAAATCCGTAATTTCATCCCATTTCTTCTTTTTCTATATTGTTAATAAACATAATCTTCACAAATAAACATGAAACCCTAAATGTATAAAGTGTTATTTTTAATTTTTTCCCGATGTTCGATGTCAACCCCGTGTCCCTTCTTCTTCTTGTGTATGGCGTGCACAGCCTAAAGTTGTAGGACAACTTGTTCTATTTGATCTTATTTGATTGTGCACGCCAGGTTGATTGCATTCGTCGAAACAGAGGTTTCGTGAAGGTTGCAAACTTCCACCCCACCGCATGTCCCGATGGTTACTATTTAAATATTTATTTAATCATGGGGAATCTATCTGAAATGAAAATACTTTTAAATGGTAGGTATTAATAATTAAAATATTTATCACCCGTAAAAAAAAGCCTCTATTCTTGATAAAATTATAAATCGTGCCGTATTTATAAAAAATTCTTGTCCCTATGATTATGTCATTTACCATCTCGCACCTTTGTTGAGCCATCCCACATGGCTATAAATAGAATAGACACGAACTTCCGACCTCGAAAGAACGCGGAATTCAAAAGTCCCCTACCTTGTGAATTTCTCCTGATTCACGGGACGAGAAACTTGTGAAAACTCTGTTTCTTGCTACAGAGTGGCTACATACCTTTATTCGGCGCCATCTCCGAACGGTGCTGAACATTTAGAATTTTTTTTTTAAATCGTACTTTTTTGATTTGTTCTGGAGAACAAATGGTGCCGTGTGCCATTCGTCCAAACGATATGGCCAGGCATGGCCTTCCGGCGAGGCCATCCTGGGATAAACGGTTGGACCACCATTCCCGTCACGGTCACATCCGCAACTTAACCCCCGATCTCCATCCAGCTCCAGCTCCAGCCGGACATGCAGCCGTCGCATCTTCCCCTGACCCGATGTCCCTCTCCACGCCCGGCCCTCTTCAGCCCTTGTCCCCCCTCCCCCCCCCCCCCCACCGGGGAACAAGGGCTGAAGAGGGCCGGGCGTGGAGAGGGACATTAGGTCATGGGAAGAGGCGACGGCTGCGATGGCTTTGTGTCCGGCTGGAGATAGAGCTGGAGCTGCTGGACATGGAGCTGGAGCTGCAGATTGGAGGTAAGTATCCTCAGCCCCAACCCTAGCCCCAGCCCTAACCCTAACCCTAACCCCAACCCCAGCCCAAACCCTAGCCCCAGCTCCAACCCCAGCCCCAGCCCGAACCCTAGCCCTAGAAGATAGTTTTAGTCATCTCCATCACGCGACGCTCCCAAACTTGATCATCTCCACCATGCTGAGTCATATCCATCACATGAGTATTTTGTGCTCATAATGTGTAAAATAATTGACCATAATTATCAATTGTAATTTATAAATGAACAGTATGCTTCTGCCTATTCATCTGAAGTTAATACTGTTTTAGAGGAAGTTGGTGAAAAGTTATGTGAAGGTTACCATTCTTGTTGAAAAGCACCACTTTTTTCGGCAGTAAACTGTTACGAAGGTTTAAATTCAATGCGGTAGACTGAAAAAGTATTTTTTTTCGGTGGTTTATTTAAGAAAGATACTCTATAATTTGAAAGACTGTGACAAAAATTTGATTTTATATTATTAAATCAGTTATATTTTGCAATGTTGTTCATCATAAAAATATGATGGATATGACAATGCAATGGGCAACGTGGAAAAAGAAGAGGAAAAATTAAATTAAATTCTCTAAAAGATTGCAGCAAACATATTTTTCCCATAGTAGAGATGTTCATCTATGTCTATGTGAAACAACATTCAAAGTAGCAAAAATTTAAGTTTTATTTTCGGGTTTCCAGAAACTTAAAAGTAGACACTTACTGAAGAATAACGGCAAAACAGTTATAATGGGTGACTTCAATCTACATATAGATTGGGTGAATCAAATTGGCAGGGGTGCTGAGGAAGAGGATTTCTTGGAATGTATGCGGGATAGTTATCTAAATCAACATGTAGAGGAACCAACGAGAGAGCAGGCTATTTTAGACTGGGTATTGAGTAATGAGGAAGGGTTAGTTAGCAGTCTTGTTGTACGTGCCCCCTTGGGCGAGAGTGACCATAATATGGTTGAGTTCTTCATTAGGATGGAGAGTGACATTGTTAATTCAGAAACAATGGTTCTGAACTTAAAGAAAGGTAACTTTGAGGGTATGAGACGTGAATTGGCCATGATTGACTGGCAATTAATTCTAAAAGGGTTGACGGTGGACATGCAATGGAAGACATTTAAAGACTGCATGGATGAACTACAAAATTGTTCATCCCAGTTTGGCAAAAGAATAAATCAGGGAAGGTAGTGCATCCGTGGATAACAAGGGAAATCAGGGATGGTATCAAAGCGAAAGATGATGCGTACAAATTAGCCAGAAAAAGCAGCATACCAGAGGACTGGGAGAAATTCAGAGACCAGCAGAGGAGGACAAAGGGCTTAATTAGGAAAGGAAAAATAGATTATGAAAGAAAACTGGCAGGGAACATAAAAACTGACTGCAAAAGTTTTTATAAATATGTAAAAAGAAAGAGATTAGTTAAAACAAATGTAGGTCCCTTGCAGTCAGAAACAGGTGAGTTGATCATGGGGAACAAGGATATGGCGGACCAATTGAATAACTACTTTGGTTCCGTCTTCACTAAGGAAGACATAAATAATCTGCCGGAAATAGCAGGGGACCGCGGGTCAAAGGAGTTGGAGGAATTGAGTGAAATCCAGGTTAGTCGGGAAGTGGTTTTGGGTAAATTGAATGGATTAAAGGCCGATAAATCCCCAGGGCCAGATAGGCTGCATCCCAGAGTACTTAAGGAAGTAGCTCCAGAAATAGTGGATGCATTAGTAATAATCTTTCAAAATTCTTTAGATTCTGGAGTAGTTCCTGAGGATTGGCGGGTAGCAAACGTAACCCGACTTTTTAAGAAAGGAGGGAGAGAGAAAACGGGGAATTACAGACCAGTTAGTCTAACATCGGTAGTGGGGAAACTGCTAGAGTCAGTTATTAAAGATGGGATAGCAGCACATTTGGAAAGTGGTGAAATCATTGGACAAAGTCAGCATGGATTTACGAAAGGTAAATCATGTCTGACGAATCTTATAGAATTTTTCGAGGATGTAACTAGTAGCGTGGATAGGGGAGAACCAGTGGATGTGGTGTATCTGGACTTCCAGAAGGCTTTCGACAAGGTCCCACATAAGAGATTAGTATACAAACTTAAAGCACATGGCATTGGGGGTTCAGTATTGATGTGGATAGAGAACTGGCTGGCAAACAGGAAGCAAAGAGTAGGAGTAAACGGGTCCTTTTCACAATGGCAGGCAGTGACTAGTGGGGTACCGCAAGGCTCAGTGCTGGGACCCCAGCTATTTACAATATATATTAATGACCTGGATGAGGGAATTGAAGGCAATATCTCCAAGTTTGCGGATGACACTAAGCTGGGGGGCAGTGTTAGCTGTGAGGAGGATGCTAGGAGACTGCAAGGTGACTTGGATAGGCTGGGTGAGTGGGCAAATGTTTGGCAGATGCAGTATAATGTGGATAAATGTGAGGTTATCCATTTTGGTGGCAAAAACAGGAAAGCAGACTATTTTCTAAATGGTGGCCGACTAGGAAAAGGGGAGATGCAGCGAGACCTGGGTGTCATGGTACACCAGTCATTGAAAGTAGGCATGCAGGTGCAGCAGGCAGTGAAGAAAGCGAATGGTATGTTAGCTTTCATAGCAAAAGGATTTGAGTATAGGAGCAGGGAGGTTCTACTGCAGTTGTACAGGGTCTTGGTGAGACCACACCTGGAGTATTGCGGACAGTTTTGGTCTCCAAATCTGAGGAAGGACATTATTGCCATAGAGGGAGTGCAGAGAAGGTTCACCAGACTGATTCCTGGGATGTCAGGTCTTTCATATGAAGAAAGACTGGATAGACTTGGCTTATACTCGCTAGAATTTAGGAGATTGAGAGGGGATCTTATAGCAACGTACAAAATTCTTATGGGGTTGGACAGGCTAGATGCAGGAAGATTGCTCCCGATGTTGGGGAAGTCCAGGACAAGGGGTCACAGCTTAAGGATAAGGGGGAAATCCTTTAAAACCGAGATGAGAAGAACTTTTTTCACACAGAGAGTGGTGAATCTCTGGAACTCTCTGCCACAGAGGGTAGTCGAGGCCAGTTCATTGGCTATATTTAAGAGGGAGTTAGATGTGGCCCTTGTGGCTAAAGGGATCAGAGGGTATGGAGAGAAGGCAGGTACGGGATACTGAGTTGGATGATCAGCCATGATCATATTGAATGGCGGTGCAGGCTCGAAGGGCCGAATGGCCTACTCCTGCACCTAATTTCTATGTTTCTATGTTTCTATGTATATTCTGCAGCAAGGCCTTTGATGAAGTTCTGCATGGTAAGCGGCTGAAAGGTTAGACCACAAGGGGACTAATGAGAGTATATATAGCTTCATGGTAGGAAGCACAAGGCTGCCAATTTGTGGAATTCCCTGCCACAGAGGGCAGTGGAGGCCAAGTCACTGGATGGATTTAAGAGAGAGTTAGATAGAGCTCTGGGGGCTAGTGGAATCAAGGGATATGGGGAGAAGGCAGGCACGGGTTATTGATTGGGGACGATCAGCCATGATCACAATGAATGGCGGTGCTGGCTCGAAGGGCCGAACGGCCTGCTCTTGCACCTATTTTCTATGTTTCTATGTTATTTTTCAGACTGGAGTCTGATGACAAGTGGTGTGCCTTGGATAAGAATGTACAAAGCATAATTGATACGTTTGCAGATAACATAAAAAATAGGTAGCATCATAGACAGTGAAGATGGTTATCAAAATTTATAGCAGGATCTTGAATTGCTGGCCAAGTGGCCAGAGGAATGGCTGATGGAATTTAATTCAGTTAAGCATGGTGTTGCATTTGGGAAGCCTAACTTCAGAGTTACTGAGAAGTGTAGTGGAACAGAGGGATCTGGGAGTATCTCTACTTAGTCATAGGTAGGTAAGGTGGTGAAGAAGGCTTTTGGCACATTGACCTTCATCAACCAAGTAATTGAGTTCAGAAGTTGGGATGTTATGTTACAGTTGTACAAGATGTTTGTGAAGCCACACTTACAGTACTGTTTTAGTTTGGTCACCCTGCTATCGAAAAGATGCTATTAAGCTGGAAAGGACGCAAAGAAATTTATGAGGATGTTGCCAGTACTGCAGGCCTGAGCTAAAGGGAGAGGATGGGCATGCTAGAAATTATTCATTGGAGAGCAGGAGGCTAAGGGGCCTGTCCTACTTTGGTGATTTTTTTCGGCGACTGTCACAGTCGTAGCAGGTCGCCGAAAAGCGGCGACTGGACCCCCCCCCCCCCACGACAATGTCTACGACAAGCTACGACAACCTACCACCTAGTCGACGTCCACCTACGACCACACATACAACAACCTATGACCAGACAGGTGACAACCTAAGGCAACCAAAGTCAACCTACTTCCACCTGCGACAAACTACGACAAGCAACGATCCTGTCGGCGACAACTGAAGACAATTCAGTCGCCGGTTGACGTAGGTTGACGTAGGTAGTCGCCAATGGAATTCACCACAGCCAGCACCCGGCGACAACCATCGTCACCTGGCGACAACCAGCGTCATCCTGGCGACAACCTACGACAGCACCTACGACGAGATGACGAGCTACGTCAAGCCCACAGTTGCCGAAAAGTTTTGAACATTTCATAATCCAGCGGCGACCAGAAAAACGTTACGACTCTTTCGGCGACTTGAGGAGACTAATCACGATCATAAAGGCGTCATCCCACGACCATGTGGCGACAGACTAGTTGCCTGTAGTCGCCGAAAAAATCGCTTAAGTGGGATAGGGGCTTAAGGTGTGATCTTATAGAGGTATATAAAATCATGAGGGGAACAGACAGGGAGAATGCAGTGTCTTTCTCCTCCGGCAGAGGATCAAGAGGGCATAGGTTTAAGGGTTGAGGGAAAATATTTAATAGGACACTAAGGGGCAACATTTTCACACAGAGGGTGATGGGTATATGGAATGAGCTGCCAGTAGAAGTAGTTGAGGCAAGTACAATAACGAGATTTAAAACACAATTGGACAGGTACATGATAGGAAAGGTTTATAGGCCAAATGTAGGGCAGGTAAATTGGACTAATTTTGATAGGGCATCTTGGTCTGTATGGACAAGTTGAGCTGAAGAGTGTGTGTTTCTATGCTGTGTGATTCTATGACTCTATATTATGTGACACCTTTCTTGCATGCTGTGATGGATGAATACAATCTATACTGATTCCTGAATGGCAGAATAGGTTTCTGTTAATTTCTCCAGACCTATGCAAACACAGATGGTCAAGTTCCACATCCAGAAGTGACATCAGATGGGACTCTTTCAAGCATGGAGAGTATTTCATCATACTTCTAATTTTTATATTGTATATGATAGAAAGAACTTTGAGTGTCACTCACGACAGAATACCTGGTCTCTGATCTGATCTTGTATCTGGAGTACTTATGTAAAAAATGCATTTGAGTTTCTGGCTATTGGTAAACCAAATCAAGTTCAGTTCTTTGGTCCATGACTTTGGTTCATGTTGACTGGTCGGTTCCAGTGTTGTAACCATAATGGAGGAACTTTCCTGGAGATTGACTAGTTCTGTAACACAGGTCTTCAGTACTATAACCGGGGTATTGTATGGTTGCTCTATTGCCTCCGAGATGGATTCTTAGAGCAGCTTGTAATGGAGCCGACCAGAGAAAAGGCAATTCTGGATATAGTGTTGTCCAATGAACCAGATTTGATAAGAGAACTCAAGGTAAAGGAACCGCTTGAAGGTAGTGATCATAATATGATTAGTTTTAATCTGCAATTTGAGAAGGAGAAGGTTAAATTGGAATTGTCAGTGATGCAGTTGAACAAAGGGGACTATGAGGGCATGAGGGAGGAGCTGGCCAAGGTAGACTGGAAAGGGATCCTAGCAGGAATGACGGTGGAACAGCAATGGCAGTAATTTCTGGGCACAGTCCGGAAGACGCAGGATCATTTCATTCCAAAAAGGAAGAAAGATTCTAAGGGGAGTAGGAGGCAACTGTGGCTGACGAGAGAAGTTAGGGATAGAATAAAACTAAAAGAAAAGATGTATAACACAGCAAAGAGTAGCCGGAAGCCAGTGGATTGGGAAACTTTCATAGGACAAAAGAAGGAAACAAAACGGGCAATACGGGCTGAAAAGATGAAGTACGAGGGGAAGCTGGCCAGGAATATAAAGAAGGACAGTAAAAGCAGCTTTAGATATGTTAATGGAAAAAGAATAGCAAAGTCAAATGTGGGTCCCTTGTAGGCAGACACGGTTGAAATTATTATGGGGAACAAGGAAATGGCAGAAGAGTTGAACAGGTACTTCAGATCTGTCTTCACTAAGGAAGACACAAGAAGTACTGGAGGACAGAGGATCTAAGGGGGTAGAGGAACTGAAAGACATTTTCATTAGGCGAGAAATAGTATTGGGTAGGCTAATGGGATTGAAGGATGATAAATCCCCTGGGCCTGATGGTCTGCATCCCAGGGTCCTCAAGGAGGTGGCTCTAGAAATAGTGGACGCATTGGTGATCATTTTCCAATGTTCAATAAATTCAGGATCAGTTCCTGTGGATTGGAATTTTTTGAGGATGTGACAAGTAAAATGGATGAAGGTGAGCCAGTGGATGTAGTGTATCTAGACTTTCTGAAAGCCTTTGATAAGGTCCCCCACGGGAGACTGGCGACTAAAATTACAGCACATGGTATTGGGAGTAGGGTGTTGACATGGATAGAAAATTGGTTGGCAGACAGGAAGCAAGAGTAGGAGTGAATGGGTCCTTTTCAGAATGCAGCAGTGGCGAGTAGAGTGCCGCAAGGCTCGGTGTTGGGGCCGCAACTGTTTACCATATTATTAATGATTTGGAAGAGGGAATTACAAACAACACTAGCAAGTTTGCGGATGACACAAAGCTGGGTGGACTCTGAAGGGGGATGTTAGGAGGTTGCAGGGTGACCTGGACAGGTTGAGTGAGTGTGCAGATGCGTGGCAAATGCAGTATAATACAGATAAATGTGAGGTTAAACACTTTGGTAGCAAATACAAGGGGAAGATTATTATCTCAATGAGGTTAGGTTAGGTAAGGGGGGGATGTACAGCGAGACCTGGGTGTCCTTGTACACCGGTCACTGAAAGTTGGCGTGCAGGTACAGCAGGCAGTGAAGAAAGCTAATGGAATGTTGGCATTCATAACAAGAGGATTTCAGTATAGGAGGAGAGAGGTTCTTCTGCAGTTGTATAGGGCTCTGGTAAGACCACATCTGGAGTATTATGTACAGTTTTGTTCTCCAAATTTAAGGAAGGACATCCTTGTGATTGAGGCAGTGCAGTGTAGGTTCACGAGATTGATCCCTGGGATGGCGGAACTGTCGTATGGGGAAAGATTGAAAAGACTAGGCTTGTATTCACTGGAGTTTAGAAGGATGAGGGGGAAACGTATAGAAACATATACAATTATAAAAGGACTGGACAGGCTAGATGCAGGAAAATGTTCCCAATGTTGGGCGAGTCCAGAACCAGGGGCCACAGTCTTAGAATAAAGGGGAGGCCATTTAGGACTGAGGTGAGAAAGAACTTTTTCACCCGGAGAGTTGTGAAATTGTGGAATTCCCTGCCACAGAGGGCAGTGGAGTCCAAATCACTGGATGGATTTAAGAGAGTTAGATAGAGCTCTAGGGGCTGGTGGAATCAAGTGATATGGGGAGAAGGCAGGCACAGGGTTATTGATTGGAGACGATCAGCCATGATCACAATGAATGGCGATGCTGGCTCGAAGGGCCGAATGGCCTCCTCCTGCACCTATTTTCTATGTTTCTATGTCCTTTCAGACATTTTTGATACCATTTGGAGCAAATCAAATTTGCTGAAGGCTGATTACTGCGACTTTGGGATTCTCAATAGGGAACTTAGATGGATCTTTCACTTAGAACTTCAGCTGAAAATGATTTTGAATGTTAAAGCCTTATATTGGCACTAACATGCAAGCCCTGAAGCCACTGAGGATGTGGATGTTTAATTGTGTGCTGACATTCATGAATCAGTGAAATAGACTTTCCCATTTGAAACCTTATATACTTTAACACCATTTTTACAATCAACAGCTAGATGGGGCTCTTAAAGATAGTGGAGTCAGGGGATATGGGGAAAAGGCAGGAACGGGGTACTGATTGGGACGATCAGCCATGATCACATTGAATGGTGGTTCTGGCTCGAAGGGTCAAATGGCCTATTCCTGCACCTATTGTCTATTGTCTGTAACACTGGGGAATAATCCTGGTTCAATGAAGAGTGCAAACCAGCATGTTGGGAACAGCATCAAGCATATCTAAAAATAAGTCATCAATTTGGCAAAGCTGCAATTCAGATTAGCTGCTGTACAGCTGCATTACAGAACCAGTATGCAGGAACACCCATTCTTTTGTTGCAAGACCTCAGAACTTTATTTTATTTGTTGGTTGTATCACTGAACTCACGCTGGCTATACAGGTTTCCATCCATGTAATCCTTTATTGCAGCTTTTCTAAATTGATGGCTCATTTTTAAACATGCTTGATGCTGTTCCCAACATGCTGGTCTGAACTCTTAATTGAACCAGGATTATTTCCCTTAAATTGATAGTAAATTGATAGAGTAAAGAATATGGAAAACCATGATGTTACATGTGTTGGTTGACAAATCATTTGGTTTTGTCTATTATGTGCTCTCAGGTGTAGTCCTATTTTGCAGTTTTGCCAGATTAATACCTCACTTTCGGGTTTGTTACGAGTTCATACCAAATCTAATATGCATCATCAAATTGGTCAATGGATTGAAATCAAGATACACATTAGTTTCAAAAGGTTAAGTCTATTTCAGGATATAAGATACAGAAAAGAAAGATTTAGTCCAATCGTGATCCATCTTGGGGATTTGCCTGATGACTGGGTGCGACAGATGTGGGAATATTGGACGGAGATAACTTGTGTCTGAAAAAGCTTACTCACAACTTTTGTACAATTAAGCTAATTTATGTCATTAATCAACTATTCTAATATCTGTTCAAGTCTGCTGATCTTGCATTGTTCAATTTGAAATAGGACAGTAAAATCAGACCTTATTTGTGAACATAGGCATCTTCAAAAGAACAAGATGAAATGAACAGCCCAACTCTGTTGTGCCCGAGGATACTGTGCAGGCATCCATCTAGTACCTGTCAGGAATTTTTTGTTGCCATCCCTGGCACTGCTGAAAATCTGAAAATAGTCATGGACCACCCAACATATGTAAATGAGGAGCTTAATGTGATTTACTATGATGGAGTTTCAGAGCACTGGAGCAATGAAACCCATGCCACTGAGGATTCAAAAGTTTGAATAGCTAGGTGGCCTGAGGTGGGTTGATCAGGAGCATATCTAAATCAGATAAATGTGGCCCATGACCTGAATTTGTCTCGTTTGTGCCTCTGCAGACTTGAATATAGGTCTTTACCCCTCTTTCTAGGCTAGAAACCGAGGAACACTCATTCTATTCCACTCAGTTTGTCATCTTTTCCTTCTCAAAGTCTGAGATATTTTTGTTCTGTTATTGGATGCGAGAAATGAATTGTTGACTGTCCCTAGTACAGCCTTCAGATGTCCTATGTTTCATGAGGAGCTGCCAAGTCAGCAGTTGTTTGTCTCAAGATGAAGAAACAGCTGTAATTTCAATGTCATTTGCAACTTTATTGATTCAGCTTGAGGCAATTGTTAATCCTCTCCTTGCTGGTTGTTGCTAGTATTAATCATTTTCATTGTGGTCTGTGTGAGAAAAAAACTTCATATGTTATGATGACAATGTTTGTTTAGGGTCAGAGGTCAAATATGACTGGTCACGTGTGTGACCTCACAGGGAAGCTTTTTTTTTCATAACTCAGTTTTATCTTACAAACTTGTGAATTTTAAAAAGCTAGAATGTTCATATCCTTAGCAGACCATGCATTATAGTCCTGTAGCTAGAAAAATAGCAATGAATAAGATTATTCTCTTACAAGAATTTTTTAAGGTATTACTTTATGTGATGCCATTTGGTAACGTATGTGACATTTGGTTCACTTTCCAAAGAATGGCCCAATACATGACTTGTGAGAGTGGGAATAGCATAACAGAACAGTCTTAAGGTTTGGTTTATTATTGTCATGTGTATCGAGGAACGTGAAAAGCTTTTGTTGCATGCTATCCAGTCAATGAAAAGGCAATGCCATGATTACAATCAAGCCGCCCACAGTGGACAGATACAGAATAAAGGGTATAACATTTAGGCAAAATAAAAGTCTGATTAAAGATGGTTAAAAGGTCTCCAATGAGGTAGACGGGAGGTCAGGACTGCACTCCAGCTGGTGAGAGGACGGTTCATTTGTCTAGTAACAGCAGAGGATGGTTCAGTTGCCTGAAAACAGCTCTCAGCATCATATCACGACAGTTTCATAGATAAAGTCCAATGTTTGCAATGGGATAGAGGTGAACCAGACAGTATCCAAGCTTATGGAAGGACCATTCAAAAAACTGATAACAGAATTAAAGTTACTGTCCCCCGAGTTTAGTGGAGTATACTTTCAAGCTTCTCTATCTTTTCCTGATGCTCGCATCGCATACCCTTGTTGTGAGGGCCATTTTGACTTGGAAGCAAAACAGTCTTGAAATTCTTAAATGGAGACAAGAGTTAACAAAGCCTGGCCTTACATTGAGTTACATAGAAACATAGAAAATAGGTGCAGGAGTAGGCGTTCGGCACTTTGAGCCAGCACCGTCATTTAATATGATCATGACTGATCTTCCAAAATCAGTACCCCATTCCTGCTTTTTCTCCATATCCCTTGGTTTCTTTAGCCCTAAGAGCTAACTCGCTCTTGACAATATCCAGTGAATTGGCCTCCATTGCCTTCTGTGACAGAGAATTCCACAGATTCACAACTCTCTGGGTGGAAACATTTTTCCTCATCTCGGTCTTAAATGACCTGCCCCTTATTCTTAAACTGTGACCCCTAGATCTGGACTCCCAAAACATTGGGAACATTTTGCCTGAATCTAGCCTGTCAGATCCCTTAAGAATTTTCATATGTTTCAATAAGATCCCCTCTCTTCTAAATTCCAGTGAATACAAGCCCAGTCGACCCATTCTTTCATCATATATCAGTCCCGCCATCCCGGGAATTAACCTGGTGAACCTACACTATAATCCCTCAATAGCAAGAATGCCCTTCCTCAAATTATGAGACCAAAACTGCACACAATACTCCAGGTGTGGCCTCACCAGGGCCCTGTACAACTGCAGTTGGACTTCCTTGCTCCTATACTCAAATCCTCTCGCTTGAAGGCCAACATGCCATTATCTTCACTGCCTGCTGTACCTGCATGCTTACTTTCAGTGACTGATGTACAAGGACACCCAGGTCTCGTTGCACCTCCTCTTTTCCTAATCTGACACCATTCAGATAATAATCTGCCTTCTTGTTCTTGCCATCAAAGTGAATAACCTCACATTTATCCACATAATGGTGCATCTGCCCACTCACCCAACCTATCAAAGTCACCCTGCCGCCTCATAGCATCCTCCTCGCAGCTCGCACTGCCATCCAGCCTTGTGTCATCCGCAAACTTGGAGATGTTACATTTAATTCCCTTGTCTAAATCATTAATATATATTGTAAATAACTGGGGTCTCAGCACTGAGGCTTGCGGCACCCCACTAGTCACTACCTGCCATTCTGGTAAGGACCCGTTAATTCCTACTCTTTGCTTCCTGTCTGCCAACCAGTTCTCTATCCATGTCAATACCCTACCCCCAATACCATGTGCTCTAATTTTGTAAACTAATCTCTTGTGTGGGACTTTGTCAAAGGCTTTTTGAACGTCCAGGTACACCACATCCACTGGCTGTCCCTTATCCATTCAACTTTTTACATCCTCAAAAAATTCCAGAATATTAGTCATGCATGATTTCCCCTTCATAAATACATGCTGACTTTGACCGATCCTGTCACTGCCTCCCAAATGCGCTGCTATTACATCTTTAATAATCGATTCGAGCATCTTCCCCAAGACCGATAACTGGTCTATAATTCCCTGTTTTCTCTCTCCCTCCTTTCTTAAAAAGATGGGTTACATTATCTACCCTCCAGTCCACAGGAACTGATCCCGAGTCTATAGAACATCCTAAGAGTTCCACTTAGGATGTCTTTCAGACAGCGCCCAGGCCCATATCAAATCTCCGTCTGGCCTGACATGTGACAAATGAGCGATGTAGTCAATGGTAATGTACATAGCATGAGTTAGCTCACTTGGGATAGTGCATGGAAAAGTAGATTACATTTTTTATTTTGTGTCAGATTTGAAAATCCTGGTGTGAATATGTTGGAAACTGTTTTCCAATATATTTTGCAAAATAAAAATAAATTGAAACCTAGAATAGCAAGAGGCCATTTGTGTTAAATCTTGGCATTGTTGGCCATTTATGCTGGATTTATGCTAATATTTATGCTCCATGCATGTTTCCTCTCTCCCTTCTTCATTAGACCTCATCATCATCATCCAATTTCCCATGTTGATCCAGCTTCTTCTTAAATATATCCATGTTGGTCACTTCACCAGTCTTACTTATCTGACTGGTTTACATACTTCTGGTCTCTTTGTCATAATGCAGTGGTCTGCATGTCCAGCCAATGCAACCAACTAAGGAAGAATTTCTACGTAACTGTAACCAACTGATTTTAATCACCTGGAAATTAAAAAAACTTTAAAGACCAAAATTAAAAAGGATGGATTCTTGACTCATTGCCAAGTGAATGATATTGAACCAATGCGGCTCAATATATATATTTTTAAATGGACTGAGGGTCATTGTAAAATGATTGCTGTGTTCTTTTTTTGCTTTAGGTTGCCATTATAGCTGGGAACTTTGAATTGGCCGAGATTGTTAAGAACCACAAGGTAGCAGATGTTGGTGAGTTTATAACTTGTTTCCATGAACCTAAGTAAGGATTGAATTTAAAACAAATGTGTCTCAACTATTAGACTTTTTTAGTGTTCAGAAATTCTCTTCTCAATAAAAGACCTGTTGTCTTTTCATGTCCTGTCCTTTCAAAAATTCCTTCGTCCTTATCAACTTAGGCAACTCCTGTAACTTTCATTGGCATCATTTAGCATATCCTTCTACTTACTCTTTTTCCACAATCCAAGTCCTTGCTACCTTACATGAACTTCATCCTTTTCAAATATAGAAGAACAACAAGAATAGAAATTCTGCTTTGATAGCACAAAATTTGCTGACGAACCAATGGTTACATTTTGTATTATAAGCTTGAACTTCTATTGCTTTTTTTTCCCATTTATTTTCAGTCATGAGTATTGCTGACAAGATTGCCATGTATTTCCCAGTCAAATGTCAGCAAGACAATCCCATCCCATTGTCTTGCTGACATTGAGGGGGAGGTTGCTGTCATGGCAGCAGGTTATCTGGTTCCTGTACTCCGTCTCGCCATTATTTGATATCCGGCCTACTTCTGTGGTGCCATCTGCAAAATAGTAAATTTAGTTGGATTGGTATTTGGCTGTATAGTCATGAGTGTATAGGAGTATAGTAGAGAGCTGAGAACGCGTCATTGTGGGGCAACATTGTTGAGAGTTATCATAGAGGATGATTTGTCACCTATCCTTGCTGATTGTGGTCAGGAAGTTGAGAATCCAGTCATAGAGGGAAGTGCTGACTCCAAGTTCCACGAGTTTGGAGATGAGCTTGGTTGAGATAATGATATTGAAAGAAGAGCTATAGTCTATTAATAGGAGTCTGATGTAGGAATCCTTCCATGTGTTCCAGGCATAAGTGTAGGGCCAAGGAGATCAGCCATGGTCCTGTTGCTGTGGTAGGCGAACTGCAGTGGATCAATGTTGCTTGGTAGACTGGATTTAATGTGTGCCATAACCAGCTTCTCAAAGCATTACATGGTGTGGATGCCAAGGTCACTGAACAGTAGAAATTGCATTTTCAAATTGCAGAGCAGGTACCTGCTCAGCAGGTAGGTTCCCACCCTCAGATGAAAAATAGAATTAAAAAAAGGGTTGCAAAAAATAAACAAGCTGAACCTCAGTCCCACAGAATAACTTGATGTGTGGGCCTACTCCCATGATTCACTTCAAACTCTTACTATTTCTTATCTCCTGATTTTTCATTGAGCATCTGAGCTAATGCCATTGTTCATCACCACAATGATCTCTTCCTTTATAGATCTACCTGCTACACCACTGTGCCAGTCACAAACCCAATCTGGTAGATATGTCCTTAAGGACTCAGCCAATTAGTGATGTTGGTGATGTTAGCCCTAATGATGGACATTAAAGGACCCTACACTTGCTACTTTCAGAGGCTCCTCCAAGTGTTCAACATTTATTTTCCAAGGGATATAGAAATAAAATTCATCTCGGCCAAGAAAGCAGATTGAAAAACTCTGGCAACACTACATTTATCAGATGTGTTTTGTCTAATGTGTGGAGCCATAACCCTCTGGGGTTAGTTATTGAAATCCAGCACCAAACATTTTATCCCTGCTGGTGGGTTGTGTTTGTAATCATAATCATAATCATAATCATACTTTATTAGTCATGTATGTTTTGCAACATACGAGGAATTTGATTTGCCATACAATCGTACTAATAAAAAGCAACAGAACACACAAAATACATTTTAACATGAACATCCACCACAGTGACCCCTCTACATTCCTCACTGTGATGGAAGGCGAAAAAAGTTCAATCTCTTCCTTTCTTTGTTCTCCCATGGTCGGGGGCCTCGAGCTTCCGTTGACAGGACAATCTTAACTCCCGTAGCCGGCGGTGGGCCTCCTCGTCAGGGCGATCAATCTCCTGCATCGGGGGGATCTCAACTCCCCGTGCTGGGCTATCGGACCTCAGGTCGGGGTTAGTCGAACGTCGTATGGTTTTGGAGCTCCCGACTCAGTCTCTCCCGAGACTGCGAGCTCCTTGATGTTAAAGTCCGCAGGCCGCGGTTGGAGCGTTGATCCCAGGCAAGGAATCGGCTCTGATGGTAAGTCCACCCCCGCGGTGGGGCTCAAAGTCAGTCCCGAACATGGCCTCCGGCTCCATGATGTTAGGCCCGCAGAGCGACCGGAGATACAAACCGGAAAACAATCGTATCTCTGACAAGGGAAGAGGTAAGAGGAAAAAAAGTTTTCCCCACCCCCAATATAAATCAAAGCAGAGAACATCACAAACTTTCAAAACACACTAAAAATAACAAAAAAAAAGATGGAAGGACAGACAGGCTGATGGCGAGGCTGCCATCGCGGCGCCACCCGGAGGTCAAATTCAATTCAGAGGTTATGCACTTGACAGCCATTCTTAAAAGAAGTAATTCAGTTAGCCCTCTACAAATTCAAAAACACCCACTTTGAATATTCAGACTCCACCCCACTTGTTCTTTCCTTTTGTTTCAAAAG
>CM075985.1:10505052-10599745 GCA_038087875.1 Malacoraja senta | reverse complement strand
AGTCAGCATGGATTTACGAAAGGTAAATCGTGTCTGACGAATCTTATAGAATTTTTCGAGGATGTAACTAGTAGAGTGGATAGGGGAGAACCAGTGGATGTGTTGTATCTGACTTTCAGAAGGCTTTCGACAAGGTACCACATAAGAGATTAGGATACAAACTTAAATCACACGGTATTGGGGGTTCAGTATTGATGTGGATAGAGAACTGGCTGGCAAACAGGAAGCAAAGAGTAGGAGTAAACGGGTCCTTTTCACAATGGCAGGCAGTGACTAGTGGGGTACCGCAAGGCTCAGTGCTGGGACCCCAGCTATTTACAATTTATATTAATGATCTGGACGAGGGAATTGAAAGCAACATCTCCAAGTTTGCGGATGACACTAAGCTGGGGGGCAGTGTTAGCTGTGAGGAGGATGCTAGGAGACTGCAAGGTGACTTGGATAGGCTGGGTGAGTGGGCAAATGTTTGGCAGATGCAGTATAATGTGGATAAATGTGAGGTTATCCACTTTGGTAGCAAAAACGGGAAGGCAGACTATTATCTAAATGGTGGCCGATTAGAAAATGGGGAGATGCAGCGAGACCTGGGTGTCATGGTACACCAGTCATTGAAAGTAGGCATGCAGGTGCAGCAGGCAGTGAAGAAAGCGAATGGTATATTGGCCTTCATAGCAAGAGGATTTGAGTATAGGAGCAGGGAGGTTCTACTGCAGTTGTACAGGGTCTTGGTGAGACCACACCTGGAGTATTGCGTACAGTTTTGGTCTCCAAATCTGAGGAAGGACATTATAGCCATAGAGGGAGTGCAGAGAAGGTTCACCAGACTGATTCCTGGGATGTCAGGACTTTCATATGAAGAAAGACTGGATAGACTTGGCTTATACTCGCTAGAATTTAGGAGATTGAGAGGGGATCTTATAGAAACGTACAAAATTCTTATGGGGTTGGACAGGCTAGATGCAGGAAGATTGATCCCGATGTTGGGGAAGTCCAGGACAAGGGGTCACAGCTTAAGGATAAGGGGGGAAATCCTTTAAGACCGAGATGAGGAAAAACTTTTTCACACAGAGAGTGGTGAATCTCTGGAACTCTCTGCCACAGAGGGTAGTTGAGGCCAGTTCATTGGCTATATTTAAGAGGGAATTAGATGTGGCCCTTGTGGCTAAAGGGATCAGGGGGTATGGAGAGAAGCCAGGTACGGGATACTGAGTTGGATGATCAGCCATGATCGTATTGAATGGCGGTGCAGGCTCGAAGGGCCGAATGGCCTACTCCTGCACCTATTTTCTATGTATCTATGTATCTATGTATCTATGTATCTGCCCACTCACTCAACCTGTCCAGGTCACCCTGCAACATCCTAACATCCTCTTCACAGTTCACACTGCCACCCAGCTTTGTGTCATCTGCAAACTTGCTAGTGTTGCTCCTAATTCCCTCTTCCAAATCATTAATATATATGGTAAACAGTTGCGGCCCCAACACCAAGCCTTGCGGCACTCCACTCGCCACTGCCTGCCATTCTGAAAAGGACCCGTTCACTCCTACTCTTTGCTTCCTGTCTGCCAACCAATTTTCTATCCTTGTCAACACCCTACCCCCAATACCATGTGCTCTAATTTTAGTTCTCAGTCTTTAAAATGAGAGCACATGGTATTGGGGGTAGGGTGTTGACATGGATAAAAAATTGGTTATAGTTGTACAAGACATCGGAGGAGCCATATTAAGAGGTTGAGTTCACCTTGTTGCTTTCGTAGAACCAACACTTCTGTCTTGATAACAGTAATGGCAAAGTTGATGTCCTGACAGCATGGCACAAAGTTCTTGATCCTTTTCCTGTACTTAATATTATCTTTGTTGTTGATCTCACTGACAACAGTGGTGTCATCTGCAAACCTAAAAATTAACTTGACGTTGTACTTGGCCACATATCCATGGGTGTACAGGGAGTAGAGCAAGGTACTGAGCACACAACTGTGAGGGACACCATTATTGAGAGTTAGTGTGGAGGAAATGTTATTACCAATTTTCACCTGCTAGTCAGAAGCCATTTGCTGATGGAAACCCCGAAGACAAGTTCCAGAGGTTTGAGGATGAGTTTATTCTGTATTATGCTGTTGAAGCGTGAGCTGTCGGCAATGAATAGCATTGTAATATGTAAGTTCTTATTGTCAAATTGAATGTAGATGGCATCCTCCATTAATCTATATTTGCTCTACGTAAATTGCAAGGAGTGTAAATTGTATAGAAGACTGGTGCAGATGTCGGGCATTACCAAGCTCCAATTAATTGATTGATACTTGGGGGTATCTGGGGTATACAATGATCAGAATTGAGGTGCTCAGAAATGAAGGGTTGGGGCCAGGACTGAGATAGTGGTATGCTGAAAAGGTTTGGAGTGGGAGATGAAAGCTAACCCATTCCACAGAAAGGAAATTAAAAGCTCAGCAACATAGTGTCAAGCCAACAACCCCCTTCTTCATGTCATCAAGAGAAAAATATTTTTTGTTGACTTTAGAAAGTGATGTGATGTACAAGTGCTGCTTAGCATCAATAGTGCCAAAGTGGAGTTGATTGATAACTCCAGGTTCTTAGAGGTATATATAACCACTAATTTGTCCTGGATCAGGCACATTGAAGTTACAGCCAAAAAAGCACACCAATGCTTCTACTTCCTCAGAAGATAAAGGAAATTTAGCATATCTCCCAGGAATCTTACCAACTTCGACAGATAGAGTGCAGAAAGCATCCTATCAGATTGACAATAGCTCTGCCCAAGACCATGAGAAATTACACACTTGTGGACATAGCCCAGTCCATCACACAAACCAGCCTCCCCCCCCCCCCCCCCCAAAGACTCCATCCACATTTCATGTTGCTTCGGGAAAGCAGCCAACATATGTAAGGAACATTTTCACCCAGGCATTACCTCTTTTTCCCTCTCCCATCAATTCTAAAGCTTGAAAGCATGTACTACCAGATTTTGGATCAGCTTCTTCCCCACTGTTATTAGACTACCGAAAGGTCTTCCAATAAACTAAGATGTAATCCTGATCTTCCAACCTACCTACCTCATTGCGAACCCTGCTCTTTTTTTATCTGCGTTTTCTCTGCAACTCTAAGATGCTGTAACACCATATTCTGCACTTTGCTATTTTTCTCTTTATACTATCTGTTGTAAATGTGTGTGGCTTGATTGTACTCGTGTGTAGTATGATTTGACTGGATAGCACACAACTAACGCTTTTCACTGTATCTTGGTATATGTGACAATAATAACCCAATACCAGTTCAAATCTTTGATAAGCCACTTTGAAGCCTCAAAGAGGCAGCCATCATCAGAGACCCACATCACCTTGGCAACGCTTTCATTTCACTCCTGCCATTGGGAAGAAGGTATGGGAACCAGAAATTTGTACCATCCAGGTACAGGAGCAGCTTCTTCCCAACGACCATCTCAATATTAATCACAATTATGAGGCTACAACCTCCAAATAAACATCAAACTACATAGACCTGAGGAGCATTCTTTTTATCTTTGCACTATTATTGTTTGTTTTATGTTTATATATCTATATTATACGAAAAGTCTTGTTTGGACGTCTGCCTGTCCGTCTGCGTGCGAGCGAGCGATCTCAAGGAACTATGCCAAAACGGTACAAAATAGCGCGTAAATGTTTGCAGAACCTTGCTCAGCTTTTTCCCGTCGTCCTTACAAGTTTCCTTCAGATTTTGTTGTTTTAAGTATCACAAGTTATTGATATTTAATGTTTTAAAAAGGCCAACTTTGAAAATAATAGGTGCCGTGGTAGTCTGGCACGCTGATCTCTACTGGTCTGAGGACAGGCGCCAACTCTCAGACACCTCCTCCTACTAATCCTTGGACCATGACCCCACAGATGAGCACCAGGCCATTATCTCTAACACTATCACTGGCTTCATCACTTCCAGCTCCCTGCCCTCCCAAGTCTCCAACCTCATCGTTCCCCAGCCCCGCATGACCCGATTTTACCTTCTCCCCAAAATCCACAAACTTGACTGTCCTGGCAGACCCATTGTTTCTGCGTGTTCTTATCCCACCGAACTTATTTCCACATACTTCGACTCCATCTTATGCCTCCTGGTCAAATCCCTCCCTGCCGATGTCACATGCTCTTCGTCTCCTCCATGGCTTCCGTTTTCCAGGCCCCCATTCCCTCATCTTCACCATGGATGTTCAGTCACTCTACACCTCCATCCCCCACCAGGAGGGTCTTAAAGCCCTCCGTTTCTTCCTCGACCGCAGAACCAACGAATCCCCGTCTACTGATAATCTCCTCCTCCTAGCGGAGCTGGTCCTTACCCTCAACAGCTTTTCCTTTGCCTCCTCCCATTTCCTCGCATGGGCCCCAGCTATGCCTGTCTCTTTGTAGGGTACGTTGAACAATCCTTGTTCGAGGTGTACCGTGGCCCTATCCCCGAACTCTACCTCCGCTACATTGATGACTGCATTGGTGCTACCTCCTGCACCCATACAGAACTCACTGACTTCATCCATTTCACCACTAACTTCCATCCGGCACTGAAATTCACCTGGACCATTTCTGGTATCTCCCTACTGTTTCTTGACCTCACTATCTCCATCGCAGGTAACAGACTACTGACCGATATCTACTACAGACCCAATGACACTCATGGCTATCTGGACAACACTTCTTCCCACCCTGCTTCCTGTGCGGCGCAGACACAATTCCTCTGTCTGCGCCGCATCTGCACCCTGGATGAGGTGTTCCAAACCAGGGTATCGGAGATGTCTTCATTCTTTAAGGAACGGGGGTTCCCCTCTTCGACTATAGATGAAGCTCTCACCAGGGTCTCTTCTATATCCCGTAGCTCCGCTCTCACTCACCATCCCCCCACTCGTAACAAGGACAGAGTCCCCCTTGTCCTCACCTTCCACCCTACCAGCCACCATATACAACAGATAATCCTCCGACATTTTCACCACCTCCAACGGGATTGCACCACTGGCCACATCTTCCAATTCCCAGAGTGAGTCCCACCACAAATTGGAGGAGCATCACCTCATATTTCGCTTGGGTAGTTTACATCCCAGCGGTATGAACATTTTCTCCAATTTCAGGTATTCCTTGCTTTCTCCCTCCTTCCCCTCCCCTTCCCAGCTCCCCCACAGCCACTGCCTATGGCTCTTCCTTTCTTCTTCCCGCCCCCCCCCCACCTCCACATCAGTCTGAAGAAGGGTCTCAACCCGAAAAGTCACCTATTCCTTCGCTCCATAGATGCTGCCTCACTCGCTGAGTTCCTCCAGCATTTTTGTCTACCTTCTACTGCCTTTGAGAGGGAGACTCTTCCAGCTGCTTTCAGTAATGATATCACAATGGCATCTCAGTCATCCAATCACAATGGGATCTCATTTACACACGCTGCAGTGAACATTCCAAAAACCGAAAATGACATCACAATGTGATCTCTGCTGTCAATACACAAGCTATGAGAGTGTATTTACATTGTTGTAAGGAGATGGACGTAGTGGGGGAGATTTAAAAGTTTTAAAGAGACATTTAAAAGTTGGATTTCTTCAAATCTGCACTGGCAGTTAGGCAGTTATGACGTCACAATGCCCTACCGGTTGCAATGTTTCAATCCCAGAACACTGAATCTTTCACAGCAAATGTCCTTCAGGGAAAGAATCTACCAGCCTAACCCAGCACAGCAAAGTTTAATGATTAGATTTGGATAACAAAAGATGGCCTTGTCGATGGTACCTACATCACATTAAATCTTAGTGCAATTGCATTTATTTAAAGTTTAAAATGACCTGCACAGTTGGGGGCTATGGGTGAGTGGTGGAATATTGCATTGGGGAAATGGGTTGCGTTAGGGGAACGGGTAAGTGGTGGAATCTTACATTGGGGTATGGGTTGCGTTGGGGGACCAAGTCTCCCATGGGGGCTATGGGTGAGTTGTGGATTATTGCGTTGGGGGAAGGAGTTACTTTGGGGGAACGGGTGAGTGGTGGAAACGGTTTGCGTTGGGGGAACGAGTGAGTGGTGGATTATTGCTTTGGGGGACGGGACCCAAAGGGTCCCAATTGGTCTAGTATATATTTTAAAGTTTAAAATGACCTGCACAGTTTGGGGGTGGGGGGGGGGCAGCGTGACTCGACATGTGGGAAAAAGGGTTGCGGGCAGCGTCGGAGGAAAGTTCTGGATTTTTTTTGGTAAAACGCCAATCAATCTTTGAGTCAATGAATAGACTCGACTTTTGACTCTTGGCTCTTGATGTGCATTTGGTGGGCCAGAGGGCATGTTTCTATGCTGTATCTTTCAATCAAAAAACAATACCATTGTGGAGAACTAGATTGTCTTGGCCGTTCCAAATTAATGGTTGCTCCAGGGATATCAAATCTGATTTCCTCTACAAGGCTTCAGAATGTATTTCCACAGAATGTTGCATAGTTTGATGGGCATCTATCCACAGAAATCACATAATATGTGAGAAAATCACCTAGTGATATCTGCCAGGAAGTGCAAAGTTAAATTTACAAAGTGGCAGAAATTATTTTAAATGCCCATTGTTGTATTTTCCTCAAGATAAATATATTTTGATTATGAAGTGTTGACCTAAATTGTGGTATGCAATTTAGATTTATAATAACTTAGAACTTAAATGGTCCCTGAAAGGAGATTAACTGTTGCATGGGGTAAAATGTAGTTTAGTTTAGTTTATTATGTGTACTGAAGAACAGTGAAAACTTTGTTTGCATACTATCCAGTCAAAGAAAAGAATATACAATGATCCACTCAAGTTGTCCACTGATAAAGAATAAAGGGTACAACATTTAATGCAAGATATCTCAGTGAAGTCTGATAAAGTCCATTTAGAGATGGTTCAAATATTTCCAATGAGGTAGATGGGAGGTAAGGACCTAGCTGATGTGCGATGTGGTAACTGTAGAGCAATTGTCTGAAAGATTTTCCTCTGTATTCTACTATTCACGGTGTTAAAGGCACTGATAATTTAACAACAACTACATAATTAGCCACAGTAATTAATGTTATCTTGGAATTATAAATCAGAAGGAAACAGCGTGAATTGAATGAAGACAATGCACAAACGAAGGACTGGGACAAGACTGAGTTGCTTGGTCTAGAAGAGTTCACTGGCTTGGTTCAGTATATGAACCCTGTTGCAAGCTGTGCACACATGGATGTTGAAGACAGATTCAGGCCTGGGAATGATCTCTACCTTCGTCAAGTAACTTGAGCCACTCTATTGCACACAAGAATGTTGCGGAATAGTGATTGAGCACCATTCAGTAAACTGTTTATCATTAGGGTGGGTGAAAGTGGGAGCTGGTGGTCATGACGGATGTAAAAGAAGTCCGTCATAGTGATCTGTTCACAACAACCAAGTTAGCAAGCACTAACATGTTTGTAAATTTCAGTGCCTTTCAGAGAAACCCCAAGCTATACTAATAGGCGACGAGGTGGAGGAAGTGCCCTCTCATCCCCACGTACGCTGCTACGATCCACTAGTGACAACAACATCAACAATTTTGCAACCCGTACCACCCATTCGCCTGTGCCATCTGTCAGAAGCCTGCCACCTCAGTTACTGGCACAGATGCAGGAGGGTACCGAGGGAGGCCAGCAGAGTACAGCAAGCTCACGAAGTTCACACAGCCGATCGCCCTCGCTGCAGTGTGTCCAGGAGGAAAGTGAGGCCAACACCCCCATTCTCAGGAGGCAGACTAAAGCCAGGCTCAGGTAAGATGGTTCCATTCCTTTTATTTCCAAGGGAAAATAAGACACTACTAAACATTGCCATTTCTTTCCAAATTATAAATTTGATCAAAATTCCTATGTAATACTTTCATAATGTCAAATGCTTGGAATGATTTTCAGACAAATTTAAAATCAATAGATACAAATTGCAGTTTCAATTTACTCTGAAGTGGTAATTTAAACAAGGCCATAAAGATTAGATCATTTGTTCATCAGATCATTGCTGTCCCTCACCTAATATCGGTCAGCAATGAGTTATTCATCCAAGTACAACATGTGTTAGTCTAATTCCTTCAACAGCTTCCTCCCCATGTTGACCGTGTGCCACAGAGTTCTCTCCCGGTAATCTTTGCACTGGGCCAAGGCTCAAGCTGATTGTCTTTGGTGCAACCAGCTGTCTGACTAATATTTGACAGCCTTGGGAGGTGTGCAATGAAGGGAGAAAGGTAAATTGGCATTATTATTGTAGCAGCTTGTACCTACAAGTATCTCTCATGTCAGAGGAAAGATCAAGGCAGATTGTTTGGGCAGATTAGCTGCTTGAGGCCCTTTCTATTTGTGTTTGCATTGACATGAGATGTCGGATTTTTAAAATCTGGTTAGAGGTTTCAGGTAACAATATAAAGGTAGGTGCTTGGATGCCAATCAATCATCTCTTCCATACTGCAAATCCTTACTGGAATCCATCGTTTTTCTGAAGTAGTACACAGTACAGTCAAGACAATTATAATTTCAGTATGTGTAAATTTCAGCAGAATATTCAACTGTGAACTGTCTCACATCTGCTGTTAATTCTAACGTGAATAGGTGATAAGTAGGGACACAGAACAACAAACAGCACCAGCAGAAGACTGGGTTGATTTCATTCCTGACTACCCAGAAAAGCCAGGATTATTAGGTATATTAGTACATTTGCCAAATGCATGTTTCAGAAAATGTTAACCTCAAAGTGGTCCCTGGTGCCGAAGCCCAAGCTGGACTCTGATGCTTAGGCTCATCCATATTTCACTGGCCAGGCTGATCCCTAATGTCCACATAATCAACTCGGTAAATAGGTAAAAACTGAAAGTTTATAGTATAGGAGATAAGATGTTTGGCATGGATGTAACATAGGCTAGCTAACAAGAAGCAGAGAAAGCATGAATGGATCTTCTGGTTACCAAGATGTGGTTGTAGAAATCAATGCTGATGCCTCAAATTTATACATTACATTGAAGGAATATGGTTGAAGGAATTAAAGATAAGGGTACTTAATTTGTTAATGAGATAATGAATGTATGGTAGGTTGTGAAGAGGACAGAATGAGTATAGACATTTAGATGGTTTAAGTGAGTTGTCAAAAGAAAAATGCAAAAAAATGTGTGGAATTGCCCATTTTTGCAAGAAATGTGAAGAAGTGCATGCTTTCTAAAAGGCCAGATATTGAAGTGCTATGAAATGCAAAGGGATCTGGATGTCTGGATGTTCTTAAAAGACTAGTGTAGATAGAAATGAACTAACTAGGTAAATTAATAGACTATTATTTGTTATTGAATGGAATATTGAATACAAAAGTTGGGAAGTTTAGTTCAGTTTGGAGATATAGTAGGAAAACAGTCCCTTTGGCCCATTGAGTCCACGCAGAGCATCGATCACCCGTTCACAATAGTTCTATGTTAACCTTCATTTGCTACACACTAGGGCAATTTACAGAAACTGCAAACCAGTGTATTGTTGGGATGTGGGAGGAAACCGGAGCACCCGGAGGAAACCTACACGGTCACAGGGAAAACATGCAAACTCCACAAAGACAGCACCCAAGGTCAGGATCAAACCTGGGTCTCTGGCGCTGTGAAGCAGCAGCTCTACAGCTATGCCACTGTGCTGCCCAAAAGGTTATGCTTCAGTTTTATAGGGCATTGGTGGGACCATTCTTTTATACTCATTTATCTCCTTATTTAAGGAAGAATGGTGTATATGAAAGATTGGGAGCTTAAGTTCAATATTCTATACTAAACGACAGGTGATAGTTAATGAGTAGCTCACACACCTTCATCTCAGGAACTCTAAGGACAAAAGTGAAATTGTCTATGCTCTTTCTTGTCAACCAGTGTGATTCAGTGAGCCACGACCAATGACTCTGCTGATCCTCACATCTCCCCGAGTCTCCAGCAGGCCTCAACCCGATATGTCACCTATCCATGTTTTCCAGAGATGTTGCCTGACTTGCTGAGTTATTCCACCACCCACTACAGTACATTATAATGAGGGTTATATATATGAAATAACAACAAACAAACAATAATATTGCAAAGACAAAAACAATGACCATAAATATATGTAGTTTGTAGGTTGTAGGTTGTAATGTTTAATAGCCTGATGGTTGCAGGGAAGGAGCTGCTCCTAAACTTGCATGTTACAGTTTTCAAGCTCCTCTACCACCTTCCGTATGGCAGAAATGACATGAGAGTATGGCCAAGGTGGTGTTGGTCTCTGGTGGTGATGTTGGCTACCTTTTTGAGCTAGCGACTCCTGTAGATCCCTTCAAAAATGGGGAGGTCAGTACCCGTGATGGTCTGGGTAGTGTTCATACTGTTTGCAATCTACTTCATTCCTGGGCGTTGGAGTTCACATCCAGAATTAAAAATACTCAGATGACTCGTACGTTTAATCATTACACATTCTAGTCTCCAGTTCTTCTACATTTAATTTATACAATAAATTTAATCAATAGAGTAAGTAGACCATAGTTTTTACAGACACCTTTATAACAGATATCAGTTATCGCGGATTAACTTGCCAACCCCATCTCTGGCTTACATTGTCACCCCTGCTCGCATGGTGCACCAGTGATCCTTTCTTCACCTACCGCTAATTCCGGTTGAAGTGGTTGTTGTTGCTGTTCATGTTGTAACACCTGGGGCAGGACGTGCTCATCTCTGCGGGGCTCCCTCCCCTCTCATCAGCTGCTGCTTCTCTTCTGTTGGCCATCGCTTTGTCCACTCAGCCACTCTCCCCCTCCACTGCCTCCTCCTTCTCCTTCTCCCATCGCTTTGCCCACTGTACCACTCCCTCCTCCACTGCCACCTCCTCCTCCTTCGCTCCCTGCTATGTCCACTCAGCCTCCACTCCTCCACCACTGCCTCCTCCTTAGAAGATGTCGACGACTGTGGGGGAGAAGGGGCATCTGCGTGTGTGGAACGGGTAGCGGACAAACTGACAGATGAGAGGGGAGGATGCCCCACAGTGACTGAGTGCGTCCTGTTGGTTGCGGCGGCTTGTAGAATGTGCATCCTGTCATGGGCTACAACGTGTGCCATAACAACAATAGCGTCAACCGGTGAGGAAAGGCTTGCAGGTGCAGCCCAGTGCCTAGTTTTAAGGTGAAACAACACAAAATGCTGGAGTTACTCAGCAAACTGAATTAGTCTGAAGAAGAATCCTGACGTCACATGTTCATGTTCCTCAAAGATGCTGCCTGACTTGACCCTTTGAGTTACTCCAGCACTTTGTGCCCTTTTGTGTATCAGTCATCATCTGCAGTTATTTTGTTTCAACTACGTACAATAATAATAGCTTACTCGGTTATAGCGGACAATTGCCAATAACAGACTCCATTCCCCTCCTTATTGTCTGTTATAATGAGGGTTTACTGTAGTTTAAAAACAAAGGAAAAAGAAAATAGGCTTAGGAAGTTAGGCAACAGCTCTCACCAACTTCTTCAGAGGCGCCAAAGAAAGCATTTTATCAGGATGTGTCGCAGCATGGTTTAGAAACTGCTCCATCCAAAACGACAAGAAATTGCAGAGATTTGTGGACGCAGCCCAGACCATCACACAAACCAACCTCCCTCCATTGACTCCATTTGCACTTCACGCTGCCTCAGCAAGGCCACCAGCATAATCAAGTATGAGTCTCTTCCCAGTCACCCCCTCTTCTTCCCTCTCCCATCAGGCAGGAGGTGCAGAAATGTGAAAAGGCTCACCTCCAGATTCAAGGACAGTTTCTTTCCAGCTGTTATCAGGCAACTGAACCATCCTATCAACAACTGGAGAGCGGTCTTGAGCTACTATCTACCTCATTGGAGACCCTCGGACTATTTTTAATCAGACTTACTGGACCTTATCTTGCATTAATCATTATTCCCTTGATCGTATCTGTACACTGTGGATGTCTCGTTTGTAATCTTATATAGTCTTTCTGATGACTGGTTAGCACGCAACAAAAGCTTTTGACTGTACCTTGGTACTCATGAAAATAAACTAAACTAACTAACTTGTAAGATATTACGGTAGTGGCATTTAAACAGAAACAGACATAGATTTCAGTCAAACAATTGCCAGTGTGATCTGTGGCTCTGAATGAGAGTCATTTTGTGGCTCTGAGTGAGGGTCAGGTTCTGGATTATTTACCTTTGTCTCCACTTTCTTTGAAGAATCTGATCTTACTTCTGAACTAGGAATAATACTAAATTCCGATGGATCTAATTCTTCGTCTTTGTTTTGTTCTTGAACTGGTTCATCCATTGCTGGGATCATATGGTTTGTGTGTATACTTTTTACTGTATACATTTCTACTATGTACCCCCTGGTACCACATACTTCAACAACTGTTCCCACTTCCCCTTTGTTTCCTTAGTGAGGGGAGCTGAGAATACAAATCCGATTATGTCTATTAAATCTACATTCTTTTTGACTTCTGCCATAATGACGTTATTGGTCAGATTGTTTGCATTTATGTAACCTTAGGAGACAATTTAGGTAAAACCAAACTCAGTGCGGTTTCCGAGCTGGAAGGTCAACAGTAGACATGGTCTTCTCCCTTCGCCAGCTCCAGGAGAAGTGCAGAGAACAGCGGATGCCCCTGTATGTTGCTTTCATTGACCTCACCAAGGCGTTCGACCTCGTCAGCAGAGATGGCCTATTTAATACTCTGCCAAAGATCGGCTGCCCACCAAAACTGCAGAGCATGATAGAATCCTTCCACAACAACTTTTTCACACAGAGAGTGGTGAATCTCTGGAACTCTCTGCCACAGAGGGTAGTTGAGGCCAGTTCATTGGCTATATTTAAGAGGGAGTTAGATGTGGCCCTTGTGGCTAAAGGGATCAGGGGGTATGGAGAGAAGGCAGGTACGGGATACTGAGTTGGATGATCAGCCATGATCATATTGAATGGCGGTGGAGGCTCGAAGGGCCGAATGGCCTACTCCTGCACCTATTTTCTATGTATCTATGTATCTATGTAACATGAAAGGGACAGTGCAGTTCAATGGCAGCTTCTCGGAGCCCTTCGACATCTGCAGTGGCATCAAAAAAGGCTGCGTCCTCGCTCCCACACTCTGGGATTTTCTTCGCTCTGCTCCTGAAACATACCTTTGGCACTGCAACAGAGGGGATCTACCTGCATACTAGATCAGATGGCAGGCTCTTCAACCTCACCTGCCTCAGAGCAAAGACAAAAGTACGTGAAGCTCTCATCAGGGACATGTTGTTTGCCGATGACGCTGCAGTTGTGTCCCACACCCAGCAGGAACTACAGTCACTGATGGACCGCTTCTATCGGGCATGCAAGGACTTCGGGCTGACTATCAGCCTGAAGAAGAAGAACATCTTGGGGCAGGATACAGAGGTGCCACCTGTCATCATCATCGACGACTACGAACTTGATGCCGTCCATCAGTTCATGTACCTCGGCTCCACCATCACCGACAACCTCTCCTTGGACACAGATTGATTAGAGGTTCGGGAAGGCAGCTACAACTCTCGCTCGCCTTACAACTTGAGTGTGGACCAACCCAAAGCTGACAGTGAAGACAAAGATAGCAGTGTACAACGCCTGTGTCAACAGCACACTGCTGCATGGCAGTGAGACATGGACTACAAATGCCAGGCAGGAGAGAAGACTCAACACCTTCCACCTTAGAAGCATCTGTCGTATCCTGGGCATATCCTGGCAAGACAGAGTGTCCAACGCTGAGATCCTGTCTCGTGCTGGCCTTCTCTACTCAGGCAGCGCAGACTGCGATGGCTGGGCCATGTCCACCGCATGGAGGATGGCCTATCCAAAATACATCCTCTATGGAGAGCTGACATCAGGGAGGAGAACCATCGGCCGCCCCCAGCTACGTTACAAGGATGTCTGCAAGAGAGATATGAAGGCGCTCAACATCGATGTGGAGTCCTGGGAGAGCCTTGCAGCTGACCGCACGAGGTGGAGAGGTACCCTGAACCAACATCTCAAAACGGGGGAAGAGAAACCGTTGAACGCAGCGGCAGAGAAGCGGGCACGCAGAAAGGAGCGCAGCAACTTCAACAAATCAGAGACCACACACAAATGTGACCTTGCGACAGAGACTATCACTCCCACATTGGTCTCTTCAGCCACAAGCGACGCTGCTCTAGCCGAGGTTTGGAGCAAGCAGCCAACAACTAGGATGCATCGCCCATGGTCAGTCATGACCGAGGGGGGCCTACATTCATGAGACTAATAAGATATGAATACATCAGATGCCTCAAATCACACCATCTGGTCTCAATTCTTAAGGGTATAGTTATCATTTGATACAGTACAGTCACACTTTTCTGTGTGGATATTGTTTCAGCAAATAAAGTCTGAACTTATTACACAGAGATAGCCAACTACAAGACAAAGTGAACACCAGACGTAGTTTGTTTCAATAATAGAGTTCTATAGCAAAGGACAAGCAATAGTGACAAGTAGTTCACAGCCCTTCTGATGCTAACAAAATGATGTTGAAAAGTCATATTTGGAAATGGTTGAAATATTCTTGAAGATGTCTATTTTCAACTGCACAACACTTCCTTCAGCAATATCTACAATAGATATGCCTTTAAGGAGTGAAGCACTCACATCCATAAGTATAGAATTAGGTGCATAAGCGCCTGATTTTAGATGATTAGTTAAACAAGTGAGTTTCCAGCCAGGAAGGGAAGCAGAGCTGCTATAGTGGAACGTTTTGAAAGAATGCTATGAGAACAGCTGAGCTTGTGAGTTACCAGCCTGGAGGCAGCGCAGAGCAGCAGGTTTTAAATAGTGCCATTTGATTGGCACAGCAGCTAATAAGAAATAAAATTATAGCGGGGTAACATATTTGGAGTGGCCAATTTGGGAGAGGCTGTGTGTTGAGGTGAAGTGTGGTGTGTGAGGGTAGGTTTTGAGACTTTGACTTGAAATGCTATGGCAAGGAGGTTGAGCTGAAGGAAACCGAAAGATAAGGTCCAATCTTTTTTTGTAACCTCTAGTGTAGGTGCAGTTAGGGCAGTGATATGCTGTTCCTGCTGGATGTGGGGAGTCAGGGAAAATTCCAATTCCCTGAGGACTACACCTGTGGGAGGTGCAGCCAGATGAACTCAGGATCATTCTGGGGGCAAAGAGCATGACAGGAGTTATAATGAGAAAGGACACAAAGTACTAGATAACACAGCGGGTCTGGAAACATCTCTGAAGAATAATTATGGATAACAATGTTTCAGGTCAGGAACCTTCTTCAGACTCTGATAGGTGACCACCAGGAAGGATAAAGGAAGTAATCAGAGGGTGCAGAAATCTCCTGTGGTTATTCCCCTTGATACACGTAAAACCATTTGGTTACTGTTGGCGAGATGACCATGCAGTGGAAAGCAGCAGCAGCAGGTCTGTGGCATCAGGTCTGGCTCAAGGCACATCGGGAGAGGGTGAAGTCAGACAGGGTTACGAAGTAGACAGTTAGGAGGACAGACAGGAGATTCTGTAGCTGTAAACGGGACTCTTGAAGAGATATTTGCATCATCTTTAGCAGCAGGTGAGGTTTTGGAAGGGTGGTTACTGTTGTACGATTATTTAAGCAGGACAGCAAGGACCAGCCTGGGTCTGTAGACTGGTGAACCTGATGTCAGTGGTGGGATGGTTGTTAGAGGGGATTCTAAGGGAGAAAATAGACCAACGTTTTGATAGACACGGCCTGATTAGAGGTAACAAGCATGGTTTTGTGCATAGAAATTGTGCCTCAGAAATCTGAGTTTTTCATGGATAGATGAAGGCAGGGTTTACGGTGAAGGTGAGGAGGAATTTCTTCTCTCAAATGCTGTATTAGTCTTTGGAATTCTGTATGCTGGAGGGACAGGAGGATTGAATAATTAAACATAGTGAAAGCAAGGTAGACAGATCATTAGCCCACAGACAATTCAAAGTTCAGGGGGGTAGTGAAGAAAGTGGATCCGGGGTTAAGATCAGGTTAGTCATTATTCTGTGGAAGGGCAAAGCAGACTCTAAAGGTGGAGTAACCCACTTCTACTTCTATTTTGCATGTTCTTAATCATTTTCAATCCTGGGACCAGATTATTGGCATTTTACGCCATTCTTCTAGCAAACTCCCTCCTATGCCACTTCATTTCATCCCTTGGTGACTTATTTGACCCCCAGGTATAGTGGTAAGCATCTTTCTCTGGTTGTCCATCTCTTCCACCAGGAATACACAATCGGCCTCGGTAAAATTGAGTGCTTGCTCAATTCTGAGCTGCCACTGATATTGTTAATGCTCCCCATCAAAACATGCAATAATTTCTAGCAGTGGCTGGTTTTAGGGGGTCACCTACTCTTTGAGGACCATTTACATCCTAGTCATTCCCCCTTTCCCTTCTCCTATCAGGCAGAAGATACAAAAGCTTGAAAGCACATACCACCAGATTCAGGAACAGCTCCTTCCCCACTGTTATTATTCTACTGTCATAAACTAGGGTGTAGTTCATGTTCATAAGACATAGAAGCAGAATTAGGCCATTCGACCCATCAAGTCTGCTCCACCATTCAATCTTGGCTGATCTATCTACCCATTCTCCTGCCTTCTCCCCATAACCTTAGACACCCTTACCAATTAAGAACATATTAATCTCCGCTTTAATATTACCCAAAGACTGCCCCCACAGCTGTGACAATGAATTCCACAGATTCACACCCATCTGGCCAAAGAAATTCCTCGTCATCTCCTTGCTAAAGGTATGTCCTTTTATTCTGAGGCTGTGCTCTCTGGTCATAGATTCTCCCACTAGTAGAAAACATCCTTTCACATCCATTCTATCTGGGCATTTCATTGTTCGGTATGTTTCAATGAAATCCTCCTCATCCTTCTAAACTCTAGTAAGTACAGACCCAGAGCCGTCAAACTTTCATTGTCATAAATCTCCTCCAATTCCAGCATAACCTTCTTTAAATATAGGGGCAAAAACTGTTCACAATACTCCAACTGCCCAGTGCCCTATATTGTATTGTATTGTATTGTATATCTTTTTTGTCATTTCCTGAGTATTCGCATACCCAGAGGAAACAAAAAAATGTTCCTCAACCAGTGTCCGTTCCAGTGTGCAGTAAAAAATAAATAGAAGTAAAAATACATATATCATGAACAAATTAACACTCTACTCTACTAAACATCAACAGGCGTTCCGATCGGCAGCGGCACGACAGTGGCTCTGCTGCAGTGTGTCCAGGTTGGTGGTTGGTGCACGATACTTTGGCAGGGGACAAAGTCCGTTTATCAGTCTTATAACCTGCGGGAAGAAGCTGAGGAGCATCTGGCTGGTTTTGCACCTAATGCTCCGGTACCTCTTCCCAGATGGCAGGATGGAGAATATGTGATGCGATGGGTGGTAGGGGTCTTTGATGATGGAGATGGCTCTGCTGATACATCTCTTCCTGTATATGTCCAGCAGGAAAGGGAGTGGAGCACCAATAATCCTGCTGGCGGTCTTCTCAATCCTGTCTAGTTGGTGCCGTTCGTACACCTTGCAGCTCCCGAACCAGGAAGTGATGCCGTAGGTTAATGTGCTCTCGATTGTCCCCCTATAAAAAGTTCGTAGGTGTGTAGTGGGGAGACCTGCTTTACGTAGTCTTCGGAGAGGGTGTAGTCGCTGCTGGGCTCTCTTGACCAGTGCTGTGGTGTTGGTCGTGGACGTCAGGTCATCTGACAGGTGGAGTCCTAGGAACTTCACGCTGTTGACCCTTTCCACATCAGCTCCATCGATGTGCAGAGGTGTATGGTGTTGTTTTCCCGCCCTCCTGAAGTCAACCACCATCTCCTTAGTTTTTCCCATGTTGAGAATGAGGTTGTGGGATTTGCACCATCCTGTGAGCAGCTCCACCTCCATCCTGTACGCCGACTCATCATTGTCACTGATGAGACCCACCACTGTTGTGTCATCAGCGAACTTGTTGATGAAGTTGTTGTTGAGTCTAGCAGTACAGTCGTGTGTTAGCAGACTAAACAGCAGGGGGCTTAGGACACAGCCTTGGGGCGAGCCAGTGCTCACGGCTATGGTTTTTGATGTCCTACTGCCCACCCTGACTGTCTATAAAGCCTCAGCATTCCATCTCTACCTTTACATTCTAGTCCTCTCGAAATGAATGCTAACATTGCATTTGCCTTCCTTACTACCGATACGACCTGCAAATTAACCTACCTCATGCGGCCCTTGCACTTTTATTGATCTACACTTCCTCTGAAGTTGTGACATTAACAAATAAGTCTATATTCTTGTATTTTTCTCTTTGCATTATCTGTTTTACTCATGATTGGCTTGATTGTATATGGTGTATATATAGTATATACAGTATATAAAGATTTACACAGATTTACCCTTATCTAGATTTTAATTAATGCAGGTTAGTTTCAACTAGTGCACGGAATTCCTGAAAATACTTAAACTTAATATGCTCATGAGGTGCAATGTGATTAGCATCAAATTTGTGCTCAAACTACAGAAAATGTGCTCATGCACTAATATTTTAGTGTATGTTTTCAAGTGCAGTTGAATTTCTAGGATAGGATTTCTGATGGTAAGGCCTTATCTGTGAATAGATTCTGTAGTGTTAATGCATTTATATGGAATCCCTATTACATAGTTCCAAGATATACCGATTCACGTATAAGGGTCATACAGTATATAATGTGACCAATATTTCATCATAAATGATACCCTGCTTAATGGGCAGGTGGGCATAAATCTGCTGTGTCAGAAAATTAGATGTTGAGAGCCGAGTGCAAACTCTTGCACTTTCTATTACTTCATGCAATTGTGCTAGGTATAAACCTGGTATAAACCATTTATTTCTGAGCTGCTGTGAGTATGGGGAGTCAAGTGCTAATCTCTTCCCTCCCTGTTGCTGTGCTTTGGTGAGGGCCTCAGGAGTCAAGAGTGTTTACTTGTCAAATCAGCTACACAATAATGGAGTCTTTACTTGTCTTACAGTCTTATAAATGAAAACACGTAGATAATATATAATAAACAAATATTTATTAAGTGAATAATGATAAAACCAGTGCAAAATAAATCCAAAGTCATTTGTGTAACCAAAAGCAGTCCATAGAGATTCATAGAAATTCAAGATTGTTTGGAGCCTGTTGCTAAAGTGAGCTTGTGACAATGGCATGACTGTTCAGTGCTGAGCTGTGGGGCTGAGGGCAGAACCCTAGCTGGCACAACAAATGAGAGTAATTGCTGTGGATTAGCAATGGCTCATCCACATCTACTTAATGAATCTGATGGAAGCTGCCCTCTACCTCTCTCTTGTTTTGCTGCAAGAGCTGTTCCCAGCCCAGATATTCCTTTGTGGTATTGATCTCAACAGCCAGCAAACACCATTGTGAATAAATATTTTTCTAAAACAAAGGAATTAATAGGCTTGTATTTAAACAACCTTTTATTATGGAATAGGGTTATCCAATCATACCAGGGCCATATTTTCCTATTTCTCCATAGATTTAATGCCTTCAGTGAATGCTTTCAACGTACACATTAATTTTCATGAAAGTATTCCCTGCATAATTCAGGATTTCACTATTAAAGCCTCATCTGTAAATAGTATTCAAGATGTTAAGGGATTTCTTTTAAAACATCTCCCATTAATGCAACCTGCCATTTGATATTGATATTGCACTGACTTATGTAGATTTCCCTACTCTGAATGCACATGGCCCCTGAGGCTCTCTAGTAAATCCTTTCAATCTTATAGCTACATTTCTGTTCTGTGCAAGAAAGCTCAATTACCCAATTGCGCAGCCCTTCAGCCAAATGGATGCTATTTATAGTTCACTGCATCGATCAGTTGATGCTGATTTACAACCACTATGCAAGTTGTTGGTACCTTCCTACAGGGATGGAAATCACTGCTTTTGCTTCCCTCAGCTCTATCGACTCATGGCCAGTTGCTGCAAGTTAGAAGGTGCTTCCAGAATAAATAAGCAGGAACTGGAACAAATGATTAGGATTTCTTTCTCCACCCAATAGTACCCCCTCCCCCCCATCCTGCCAATTACTTACATTTATCTCATCTTTTGAAAATACTAGGTGATTCTTTAGAATTTGTGCCAAGGGCAGATTCCTGACAGTTTTAAAAATGGTCATTTTTTACATAATGATTCTGACTTTGACCAATTGAGGTAATATGGGAACAGCTGCTCGAGTGGCACAGTCATTTTGTTAGCTATCCTTTATCTCAGCTCCATTTACCATGCTGGGGCTAAGACTGTACACCATCCTACTTCAATAAGCCAGTTCGGTATTCCAAAACACGCAACGAATCTTGGGATTTGGCAAAGGTCATTCGAGAAATATAAAAAGTGAACAGGGTGCCTGGTAGCGGGTGAGAGCGGGGTGTAACAGCGAGAGAGAGGGGGTAGATGCAAGTGGGAGACGGAGAGATGGCGAGAGGTGGGGGAAGAGAGGTTTCAGTTAGACAGACAACCACTGATAAAGCCATGGCTCATTGCTTCTAGGAGAGTCGAGAAAATGTCCTCAATCGAGAGAATGCAACTTCAGAACCCCCTCGTCTCGACCGCGCTGGAGATTTCCACGGGCGCAAGGAACAAATGACCTAAAGTTTGCATTGAGCGAACTGAGTGTTTTTACCATCCTCGTCGTACACCGGCGTTTTGTGAGAGTGGTTGGATCCCGGGATCGAGGAGTCAGCGCCCGACAGGTGAGCGGCCCGCGGTAATTGGTGCCTCTCCGCTCGCCGCTGGAAGAACTGACACCTCTACTCCCCGGGTCGGGCGCTGCCTCCTCGATCCCGCTGTTTGGCGGCAGCCGACTAGGATTCCAGAGCATCGCCGATGCCTCACATCAGCTCCTGATCCCCTGCCTCCTGTCTGAATAATGTGACCGACGTTGGTTGAACTGAAGCTGGGATCCAACCACTCTCACAAAACGCCGGTGTACGGCGAGGACGTTAAGAACACTCAGTTCACTCAACGCAAACTTTAGGTTATTTGTTCCTTGCGCCCGTGGAAATCCCCGCTCCCATCCATCCCAACCATGGCGCATAAGTCTAATGTATAGGAAGTCTGAAGGAGGATCTTCTATCCAGAGGTCCGTGGACGGGAGTGTTGGCCCAGGCCAGCAGCCAGCGAGGAGGGGAGGCGCCGGCCCCGGCCCCAACTCGACTCTGCCTGTCCTGCTGGGGGCCGGCGGGGTTGAGCTGGAGTTGGTGCTTCTTTTCCGCACCGCCTGCGGGTCTGAGCCACCGCTACGACAGGCTAGCACCCAGCTGGGACAGGCAGAGTTAAGCTGGAGCTGACACCCTGCCCCCCCATGCCGCTACCATCCGGCTAATGCCGGCTAGGGGCATTCCCGGCCGTCCCCGGACGGAACACTCGGGAGGGGACGGGGACGGCCCAGCAGCGGCTGGATAGGGACGAGTCGCAGGTCTGCACCCATGTAGCGGCATGGCCGCCGCGAGTGTTTAGCCTGAGTGACCTGTGCATGCACAGTCGGAATACTGAACTGGCTTATACCTCTGCATGCAGCCTAGTAGCAAATCCCTCTTTTCCTTAATGTAATAAAAAAGAAACTACAAATGCTGGTTGATACCAAAGATAGACACAAAATGCTGGAATAACTCATGTTCATAAGTTCTAGGAGCAGAATAATGCCATTTAACCATCGTCCATTCCGCCATTCGATCATGGCTGATCTATTTTTCCCTCTCAGCCCCATTCTCCTGCCCATAACCGCTGGCACTCTTACTAATCAAGAATCTGTCAATCTCCGTCTTAAAAATTAAGGGCCTCAGTGGTAATGAATTCTGCAGATTCATCACCCTCTGACTTAAGAAATTCCTCCTCATCTCCATTCTAAAGGTACATACTTGTATTTTGTGACTATGGCCTCTGGTCCTAGACTCTCCCACTAGTGGAAATATCCTCTCCACATTCACCATGTCCAGGCCTTTCACTATTCGGTAAGTTTCAATGATGTCGCCCATCATCCTTCTAAATTCCAGCGAGTAACGGTCCAGTGTCATCAAACGCTCATCATATGTTAACCCAATCATTCTCGTAAACTTCCTGTGGACCCTCTCAAACAGCAGCATGTCCTTCCTCAGATATAAAATCCTTTTATTTTATGTTAAATTAAAAACATATAAATGTTTTAATATTCTAGTCCTCTTGAAATAAATGCAAGTGTTATATTTGCCTTCCTTACTACTGATTTGACTTGTAAATTAACTATTTGGGAATCCTGCACCAGCACTCCAAGTCTCTTTGCATTTCCGATTCCTGAATTTATCCCCATTTAGAGAATAGTCTTTGCCTTTATTCCTACTACCAAAATGCATGACTCCACACTTTGCTACGCTGTATTCCATCTGCCACTTCTCTGCCCACTCTCCCAACCTGTCCACGTCATTTTACCGAGTCCCTGGTTTCTCTACACGACCTACCCCCCCCACCTAACTTTGTATCATCTACAAGCTTGCCTACAAAGCTTTCAATTCCCTCATCCAAATCATTGATGTACACCATGAAGAGTAGTGGCCCAAGCAACGACCGCTGGGGAATACCGCTAGTCACTAGCAGACAACCAGAAAAAGCCCCCTTTATTTGCCTTCTGCCATTCAGCCAACCTGATATCCATGCTAGTATCTTCCATCTGATACCATGGGCTCTCATCTTCTTCAGCAGCTTCACTTGTGGCACCTTATCAAAGGCCTTCTGAAAATCCAGGTAAACCACATCCACTGACTCTTTGTCTATCCTGGTATTTTCTTCCTCAAAGAATTCCAACAGGTTCGTCAGGCAAGATCTTCCTTTCACAAAACCATGCTGACTTTGGCCTATTTTATTGTGTGCTTCGAAGTACTCAGAAACATCATCCCTTCTCTATACTATTACTACAACTCTCATCCTGACCATTGTAATTAATGTTGCGTTGTAATTAAATTTGCGCAAAAATGATCCCCCATAACGCTACGATTTTTCGCCACCTTATTCACCATTCTCCTCTGCTGCAAGTCAAATAAGTTTTGTTCCGATCAGTGAAATAGTACAAAAGTTACAAAGGTTTAAAAATCGTAAAAAACGCCCCTTCCGGAACCCGCTGTCAATAACACGCCGAGGAGAATAAAAAGCTGAAGGGGCGGAGTGTGTTGAGCAGACCACGCAGAGCGTGCAGCCCGTGGGGAGCGCGTAGCCCGCGGAAAGCCTGCAGAGAGTGAGCAGCCTGCTGACTGCTTCTGCAGCAGCCGGACGTTGCTGAGTTGAACCGGAAGCCTCTGAGTGAAGCTGGAGTGGGACCAGGATCTGCTGCTTGAGGCCGAAAGCTGAAGGTGCGGGGTGAGCATAGTGTGAGTCCCCACACCCCCTTCCCATTTCCCCACACGCCCTCCCCCTTTCCCCACACGCCCCCCCTTTCCCCACACCCTCCCTTCCCTCTCACACCCCTTCCCAACACCCCCCCGTTCCCCATACCCCACCTTCCCCATACCCACCCATTCCTCACACCCCCCCTTCCCCACATCCCCACTTCCCCACATCCCCCCTTCCCCACAACCCCCTTCCGCTTTCCCCACACCTCCCCCTTTCCCCTCACACCCCCTTCCCCACACACCCCTTCCCAACACCACTCCTTCCCTACATCCCCCCTCCCCACACCTCCCCTTCCCCACACTCCCCTTCCCCACAATCCCCCCTTCCCCACACACCCCCCTTCTCCACATCCCCCCTCCTCCACCCCTCATCCCCCTCCCCACCCCACCCTCTCCCACACACCCCTTCCCCTCCCCCCTCCTCCCTCCCCACACCCCCTCCCCCACACCCCCTCCCCTGGAATATTGCTTTGGTGGAACAGGTTGCATTGGGGGAACAGGTGAGTGGTGGAATATGCTTTGGGGAATGGGTTGCGTTGGGGGGAACAGGCCTCCCGTGTGACTGGGACCCAATGGGTCCCACTTAGTCTAGTAATAGACTAAAAATCTTACCAACCACTGAAGTCAGGTTAACCAGCCTATAGTTTCCACTCTTCTGCTTCACTCCCTTTTTGAATAGCAGAGTAATATTTGCAATTTGCCAATCATTTTCAACCACTCCTGACTAATTATTCTTGAACAATCACATCTAATACCTCCATAATCTCTAAAGCCACCTGTTTTAGAACTCTGGAGTGCAGTCCATCGATCATAAAGGTGACTTATCCACCTTTAGGCCTTTCAGCATACCAAGCACCTTCTCCTTAGTAATAGCCACTCCACTGACTTCCACCCCTTGACTCTTTTGAATTTCCGGCAAGTTGCTGGTATCTTCCACTGTAAAGACTGATGCAAAACTTATTCAATTAATCTGCCATTTCTTTATTACCCATTAGCACTTCTCCAGCATCATTTTCCAGCAGTCCAATGTCCGCTCTTGCCTATTTCCTACTCTTTATATATATGAAGATATTTTTGCTATCCTCTTTTATATTATTCGATAGCTTACTTTCATATTTCATCTATTCTCCCCATATTGCCTTTTTGGTTACCTGTTGTTTTTTAAAAGCTTCCCAATCCTCTAGCTTCCCACTAAACTTTGCAATGTTGATGCTTCCACTTTTAGTTTTATGCTGTCTTTAACTTTGACTCATGAGAGGAACAGATCGGGACTCTTCCTTCGAGAGCAGGAGGATGAGGGGTGATCTTATAGAGGTGTATAAAATCATGAGAGGAATAGATCGGGTAGACGCACAGTACCTCTTGCCCAGACTGGGGACGGTGCTGGCCTTAGGAGGTGCAGGGCCCAATTGGGAACAATTTTCATAGAAATATAAACATATAATTATAAATGAGTCATATTCAGACATGTGTCGAGAGTAATTACTCAGGGTAGGCAGTCAGTCGGCTTTAAAAAAATCTTAAATCGCGCATGCGATTGCGCAGATTGTTCTCCTTTCCGTAAAAATAAAAAATAAAAATAAAGAAAGTAACAATTCAATTTGCCCAAGGGTTCCAAATCTCCTTCTTTCTGAATTACTGAATGGGTGGGGGGTGGAGGGTGACGGCAGGTGGAGAGATGGTGGGAAAAACAGGAGCACACCGGGACAAGTTGAATCAGTTGTGATCTTATTGAATGACAATACTAGTTCAAAGGACCAATTGGAGTAAGAATTCCTTTCGCAGTATGTGGGGAGTCTGGCTAGGGGTAAAGTTGTGGGGAAGGCAGCAGCGTTGAGAAGGAGGGGGTCGGGGATCATGTCAGTAACCCACTCACTTACCGCTGCCGTGACGCTCTGGGCGCGGAGCCACCGCATTGTGGCCGGGGAGGGAAGCAGCTTGCGTGGCTACGAGCGGCTGCCGGGACCTCAGCGCCTTCTGCCGGCACACTCACCTCTGGCAGTGCTCTCCGTCTGAACAGTGAGGGGACCAGCTCAAGAGCAAAGATCATAGAGTGGAGTTGGTCAGCGGGTGATGGATAACAGGACACCGGGCAGTGGAGCTTACTCCTGTGTCAGCGTGAACATGGGACCAATTGAGGTTACTCGCACTGACATATGGAGTAAGCTCCACCGCCCACTGTCCTGTTATCCATTGCCCGCTGACCCACTCTTGAGCTGGTTGCTGGTATGATCCCTGACCCCCTACTTCTCAATGCTCCTGCCCTCCCCGCAACTTTACCCCTGGCCAGACTCCCCACACGCTGTGAAAGGAACTCTTCCCCTCACCCCCCCCCCCCCCCAGCGGCGCTGTCCTTTTACAGCCGCTTCCCACTTTACAGCCGGTTCCCATCAGCTGCTAGCAATGAGGGATAGACTTGGCTATCCCTCACTACAGCAACATCGTTCTTGATCTATCTTTCTTGGCTAACAACTACGTGTTAACTACTGGCTGTTCACAAGTGCTAACGGTGGTAGTTAACAAATCGTTTTTGTCTCATGGCCGGTTCAGCGGTTTTTATCCATGTTCGTTTAAAAAAAAATCCGTATTTAACAAAGCAAATGGTTTTTTAAAAATCTGTATTTGACAACGCGAATTCGTATTTCCATACGAAATACGGAAAATTAGCGCGGGACCCCCTTAGGCACGTGGCCCAATTGGGAGCAATCAGTCCAATTGGCTTAAGGCCGGCCCTGACTGGGGAAATCAAGAACCAGAGGATATAGGTTTAAGGCGTGAAGGGAAAGATTTAATAGGAACCTGAGAGCTAGTTTTTTCACACAGAGGGTGGTGGGTGTATGGAACGAGCTATCGGAGGAAATAGTTGAGGCAGGTAGTATTGCATCGTTTAAGAAACGTTTTGATAGGTACATAGATAGGACAGGTTCAGAGGGATATGGGCCAAATGCAGACAGATGCGACTCATGTAGATGGGACATGTTGGTCAGTGTGAGCAATTTAGGATGAAGGGCCTGTTTCCACACTGTACGACTATGACTCTTAACTCAGCAGGACAGGCAGTATCTTTGGAGAAAATGGATGTGACATTTTGGGTCAGGACCCTTTCTCAGACTGATTGTAGTAGGGAGAGCAGGAAACATACTGGAAGCAAAAAAAAATACATATCAGGGCTGGCAACAGATAGCCTCAGGTGAGGAGGTTCCCTGATAACCTCCTAGGGAATTAGGGAATCTCCTCCCCTGAGGTCATCTGTTGCCGGCCTTGATTTGTCCTGTTTTCTTTCACTTCCAGTTTTTCTCCTGCTCTCCTTACTATAATCAGTTTGAACAAGGGTCCTGATCCGAAACGTCACATCCATTTTCTTCAGAGATGCTGCCTGACCTGCTGAATTATCTAGCATTTTGTGTCTAACCCTCTATTCGTTTCTCCCTCGTGTACTTGGGTACCTTCCTTTTTAATATTATGTTTCTCGAATACTTCCTTTAATAGTTTTTCCGCATTTTTATAATTCTTTGGATAAAAATGTCTCCCCTTAGTTCTTTGTCCAATTTATTGGTAACTATTTTATAATCATAGCACCTAGGTCTGGTCTCTCCTAACAAATAGAAATATAATTGTGATTATCCAATCAAGGTGCACTTCAAGGATTATACTCCAGTTATCCACAAAAGGAGACACATAAAATTAAATTATCTATTAACTATATGTCTGGAATTTACCACTGTTTTTTCTGTGACGCTATGTATGCAGTAATATGGAATAAATCATAGGCTGAGTACTTGGCATGATGTGGGAAACAAAACCAGAAAGACCCAATTATGCATCTGTGCCTTGACCCTTTCTACGGTACCTTAAGACTTTAGACATGATTAATAATGATTGCAAGACATATAAAGTTTGCTGCAATTTCGGGAAAATAGTGGGGTCTACTGCTTGGTTGAAATATGTCAAAAAGGGACTTGGAGGCTGACGGAAATAAAAGATGAAAAGCAGTGAGAATTCCACATCTGATGCAACCTGGTCTCTTCAGTTTGCTTGTCCATTGCCTCCATTGAAATGACTGACAGTTGAAAGAGCCCTCTTGAGCAGTCATCCTTTTTGGAATCAAAAATATTGGGTCAATCCCCCACTGACACATGTCCTATTCATTCTCATTAATGTGTTTTATCTGGGTCACATTTTGGAAGTAAAATCAGGAGAAATGCTTAATTCCTGAAGGAATTTAATGACAAATTTAAATGATATATTTAAACAGTATAAAATGGAGAATTTTGATTAAGTGGAGTTTTTCACATTAATTCTCGCTAGATAAAGGCATTTGAGAACTTTTATCGTGTGTGATTCAAAGGCTTCAACCACACAAAAAGGATGATCAAGGTGTCCATCATATGTGTTAGCATTGTGAGCGAAAAACCTGTCTATGTTTTCAAAATGCAGAAATAGATTGAGCAAAATAAGCAAAACTATAGAACAAAATCACTCTTATAGATCACAGTTATGAAATATGTGCAGGTCACATTGCAACATGGAGGGAAATGTGGGGATACAGAAGAATAATAGGGAGCAATAGAACATGGTATGTATGAGGAATACACTGGGTATCAGAGGATTATAAAATTACACATTGACAACTTTGAACGTTGAAGAATATAGAAAATATTAAATGTGCATGCTGCCACACAAATTGGACAAACTGGACATACCAAAGATGCAGATGGATCATGTGGAGAATATTGAGAAGTAGGAAAGACTATGGAACAGTGAGATATTGGGACATACTAGGAAACAGTAAAAGGTAGAAGGGATGTAATATGGAACAGTGAGATGGAAAGGAGATACACATAAACAATATGATGCAGAGAAGACACCATGCTGAACAGTAGGAGGTTAAGGAACTCACGGGAAAAAGTGAGATGTAGAGCAAATATTCTAGGGAATAAATTATTGATCTAGAGGACTAGATTAATAGATCAGAGATGTGAATTCATAAGGCTACCATGGCAGAAAACCAATTTAAATTAATTAAATTAAATAAATGGGAATTGCAGAAAATACCTAACAACAGCAATTGCTGTGAAAACCAGACTTTCACAAAATATGGAACTTATGGATAATGACTTATGGATAATGAACATTGACTTGAGAACAATGTTAAACATTGACATAGAAGGGATACTCTAGGGAGTAGTGGGACATCGAATATACTTGTTTGTCATGACAGATTCTTACCAACTATGATGGTAACTTAGACAGGCGATGAGAATCCCTTAAACAAATAACCAAATAACTATTCAAGTTGATTATTATGGTTGTAGCCTCTACAAATACAATTAATATTTTACCACTACTCTAGATCACAATTACCATTTCTAGATTACCATTTTCATTCTCAGATCCTCAACTTAGCTTATAATTATTGTGTACAAATATTTCTCAGATTGATTGGCTTGTACTCACTTTCTCGAGTCACTTGACCAGATCCACAACACCTTTGAATTTAGCATGCTTGCCTCTGATTGTATCAGTGATGTTCATACCTCTCATCCCGTATCTTCATTTTTCACTGGCGTGGACACATTAATTAGTCACATGACCTGTTTCTGTTTGGCCACTGTGCTCTCCTTATTGATTGGCCATCTGCACCATGTTTTTTTTAATTGTTTTCTTATCCTGTAGGCCTTGGCTACCAGCTTCCAATGTGAACAATTTGTCTTAGGTATTCGTGTTTATCAAATCAAATCAAATCAACCTTTATTGTCATCTTGCAAGCAACAGTTGTACAGTGCAAAATGAAAAGATGTTTCCCAGGGAATACCGGAGCATCGCACATGAAATTTAAAACATTTCACACATAATAACACTAAAAACAATCCAGTCCCTGATGGAACAGTATAAATAGTTAAAAAGTAGGTAAAAACAACATTAAAATACAGTAAAACCAATCATAAACATGTCCGGGGTGGCTGATTTGAGTGGCCAGTGCCAGTTATTGAAGTGGCCAGTGCCAGTTATTAAAGTGTCCGTGCCAAGCCGCAGAATCAGGTGACTGAGTACAGAATTAAACATCATATTATTAATCTGATGTTTAATTTCCAAATTGCTCCTCAAGAAGATGTCATAATCTTTTTCAACTGTAATTTTAATTGTATTTTAATTATTTGAGGGTTCGGAGGAGACTGCAAAGTAGAGCAGATGGAGAAGTAGACATTGCATTTGAATAGGCCACCTTGGGAAACGGAAAAAATGGAGGCATCCCACTTTCAGGATAGAGAGATTAAGTAAGGGGACACGAAGCAACCATGCGATATATAGAAAGGATACTCTAGGGAATATTGAGAAATAGTTCTGAACATATTTCTCAAAACTGACTTGTAACTATATTCTTAAACCTCAGTTTTCCATGTCATTCTTCAAGAGTCCAGATCACTCAATCACATCTACCTCATACATCATCAGTCCCAACAACCCACCTTTTCACCATATATCAATTTGTTTTCCTCTGTGTGTAATTATTCCTTGGGCATTCTCTACAGCTCTCCTCAATTACTTTCTTTACAAGGTAACTTATTTCCCAACTTGAGTCACTTTCAGATGCCAAAGCTTTTGTTGATTTATCACTTGGTCACTTGTTATTGCTAGAGAATATTTTGACATAGGTGAATAGTTTGTCCAGTTCAGTTCAGTTAATTTCTTTCTGAAGGTAGAAATGCTACTCAACATATCTGGCATGTTGCAGTTTGTTTCCGTATTCAGGTCATTTAATATAGATCAGTAAAACCAGAAGGACCACAGGTTGATCCTTTTACTGCCCACTGAGATATGCCCCTTGGTATCATAATCCACTCATCAATATAAAGAACATTGTGATTGTCAGATTTTTGGAACGTATTGACTCCTGCAGGGAATGGTTGATTGGATCCCTGTTGCTTTTAAACCACATCAGGTGCCCTAAATCTCCAAATTAACAGTAAAATTGACAAACTGAGAAAGGAATGAGCTAATACCATAGAGATGGTAAATTGATTATAACACTGGAAAATGGAAAATATTGCTCATGACTTGAGGATCAAAAGCAGACAGTAGGATTCTAATGGGATCGTAGAGATTCTAAATGGATGTATAGTTATTATCTGGACATATGGAAGCAATGAAAATAAAATCTATTGAAAATATCTATACCATAAAAATTGGATTTATTTGGTATGCAAAATTTTGCTCCCTCAACAAAACCTGTGAAACAGACTATAAACAAATAAGAAAAAGTGTTATAATAATTTCCACCCAAATAAATGTGTTAAATTGAGACCTGCACTGGACCAACAGCATCTTGCCCAGCTATCAAAGCTGCTCCCGCAGCAAAGAAGAATGTTCGTTTTTTATCGCACATTCCCCCTTTCAGCCAGACAGCAACAGCAGCCACAGAGGAGTAAAAAGGTAGAGAGGACATAAAGGAGAGAAAGGGTGGAGAGATATTGAAATGCTGAAAAATGAGATGTATGCTGGAAGCCATGTCCTATAGACCAATGCTGGAAAAAACCCATAATATCATTTGGTATGATAATGACTACAGCACAATAAAAAACACATTTTAGAGCTGGCATTTACACTTCCAACTACCCTACATGTTGCAACACCCCTTTCACTATCTTTCACACCTCTCACCAAAATCTAACCCCATCTATAATCATACCAATAATTTGTATAATGGAAAAGGTTACTTGCTTCATACACGACAACGAGGCAGGAACTTCTGGAAATAAGGGAAAATGGCCCTCTCTACCACAGCGCCTTACTAGATCAGAAGAAAGGATTCTCCTCCTCATCAAAGACTGCAAGGGCACCAATTTAATCAGTTCTCCTGAATTAAAATTCTCCGATCAATATTTTTTTGGTAATTAGTGTAAGCAGTCCCAAATGAGTTTTGGTGCTGCCTTGTGACATATGCCATTCTGAACTGTCTGGCTTTTTAACGGTATCTAAATATAGAGTTCAAAGGACTTTTTTTGTGATTGTCAAATAACAGAAATTTTCTGGAGTATGGTACTCCAATTCATGTCAGGTAAGTTTAAAATATGCATGCAGAATCATGACATGGGTATCTGCATTCAGAAAATATCAGATATAGCAATATGGATCTCATCCAGAAGAACCCAATGCAGTTTTTGCATTGGTGCAATTTCACCCTGGCTACATTGGATACATTTTGTCTTTAACCACTCTAGCTATCACATGTCCCCTGCATTGTGCTGATTAGAACTGTAAATGGTCTAGTTAAGTTTAGCTTATTATCACGTGTACCGAAGTATGGTGAAAAGCACTTGTTGCGTGCTAACCAGTCAGCAGAAAGATGAAACATGATTACAATCGAGCCATTTACAGTGTATAGATACATGATAAGGAAATAACGTTTAGTGCAAGGTAAAGCCAGCAAAGTACGATCCAAGATAGTCCAAGGGTCACCAATGAGGTAAATAGTAGTTCAGCACTGCTCTCTGGTTGTCGATTCAGTTGCCTGATAACAGCTGGGAAGAAACTGTCCCTGAATTTGGAGGCATGCGTTTTCACGCTTCTATACCTTTTGCCTGATGGGAGAGGGGCGTGGCCAGGGTGCAACTCGTACTTGATTAGGCTGCTGGCCTTACCGAGGCAGCATAATGACCTCTACCTATGGTCTCCTCTACCTGTAGTCTGTCTAGTTTTCTTATGTAGTTTTAGCATGTTCTATTTTCTTATGCCTCAGCTAATAAAGGTAAGTGTCCTGCATGCCTTAATAAATTGGCCTATTTGACCTTCTGCTCTGACCTTCTGATCCTTCTGTTACTCTAAACATCCTCGTTTTCTGCTATCAAGTCTTCCTTTCCTTTGTTTGTCCCAAAGCTTTGCCTTTCACTTCATGACAAAATTTAATATTCCACTCATGCTGAACTAGCCAATTAATTATTCTCTGTTGCCTAGAACTTTGATGTTTATGACCAAACACATTGCAAATTGTGATATTTTTCACAGGTCTGAGGCAGGATATTCTGACTGCTTAATGTTTTCCTTCATCTACAAGGCATAAGGCAGGAGTGTGATGAAATACTGTCCACCAGTCAGATTGAGTGCATCTCCAATATATCTCAATAAGCTCAACATTAAGGTCAAAGCAGTCCGTTATATTAGCACACCATCTTTCACCCTAAATATTCAGTTCCTCCAACACTCATGTACTGTGGCTGCAATATATGTTATCTATAAAATGTACTGCAACTACCAGCACAAAAGACAAGGATGATGGATGCATGGGAGCAAATCCATCAGCAAGTTTCCCTCTAAGTTAAAAATCATCTTGACTTATTAGTCTAACATGGGCAGAACCTACACAGTGAATGGTAGGGCTCTGGAGAGTGTTGTAGAGCAGAGGAATCTAGGAGTGCAGGTACATACGTGTAGTTCCTTGAAAGTGGTATCACAGATAGATAGAGTGGTCAAAAAAGCTTTTGGCACATTGGCCTTCATTAGTCAGAGTATTTTACTGATTTCCACAAATGCTTCCATGTGAACTGCTCAAATCATTCCATATTCTAGCCAATTCCACATTCTAACCAGTCTCAAGATTAAAAGCTTCTTAAGTGGAAACATCTTCTTTCTATCCAAGCCATTCATATCTTTAAAGACCTTTGCCAGCTCATCTGTGAATCTCCTCCTTTCTAGAAAAATCCCAGCATATCCTGGGCCTTGAATCCTCTCAGCTCTACAATCAATTTTGATTGAACTGTGCATATTAACATTCATGTGCTTTGATCCTTCCAATAAGTTGTAAACCAATATATCTAGATCCTTTGAATCCTTATCATGTCAATGCTATTATTTTTTAATGATATTTTTTATTTGTAGAAATTTGCAATGCACATCACAAAGTATATATGTCAACATTTCTTTGACAAGTCCTGTTCTTCCAATTATTTACAAGCGCAATATCAGTTAACATTTATATACACCCTTGTGCGCCTTTCTCTTTAGTTTAGTTTAGAGATACAGCGTGAAAACAGGCCCTTCAGCCCACCAAGTCCGCACCGACCAGCGATTCTCGCACATTCACACCACCCGACACACACTAGGGAAAGAGTGCAAGCAGTGTCCGAGGAGCAGCTGCCTCAAATATTTAGATAAAGGCTACAACATCACATCACCTGTAAATCAGTGGAACGTCATCTTGAAGAAGCAACAGGAATGACAAGTGATCTGATAATACGTGAACCAGCTTAAAAACCTATTGCACGGGACTTCTCTATCCAACATTCTCACTCCAGGACTCCAATGTAAAGTGAGAAACCTCTACAGAAAGAGATCTCTATTGGGTCTGACCTGATTCCCATATGATACGAGGGTGGGGATGTGGTAAGAATGCCCTAAGAATGTTTGCTGGGGCCAAAAGGTGAGCTTCAGCCTGTTATTTATCCGACCTATACATATCCTGTTATATTTTTATTCATTTTTGCTAATTAACATTTTTGTTGGGAGGGCCAGACTAGCAATCAAAATATCCAATGGTACTTTATTGTCCTAGGTACGGTGAAATTCCTTTTATGCACACATTTTAGTAAACATCTTGCTATGCATAGTCACAATCATACTTAAGTACAAGAGTGTAGGAATAGTAGCTTACACATAAGAGTCGCCACATTTCCAGTACTATTGATTCAAGTCCAAAGTTGTCAAAAATGTAGAGTCTTAAGTTGGCCATAAGGCTCATTGTCCTGGCAGTGGCACTGAATTGGAGTTGCAGGGTCGGCCTGGCCAGGAGATGTTGTTGGTGTCCTCCTCTGCAGCTCCATCGCTTCGTGCCACTGCATGCTGCTTCCGAGTCACGCACTCGTCGTCTTGGAGCAGCGTCTAATCCACGTAAACCCCAGGCTGCCTCCAGCAGCCCATTCCACCAATGTATTAATACGGGCACATCAACCCGTGAATGCCTCCATGGATGCTGCTTGACTTGCTGACTTTCCAGTGTTTTATTGTTAATTTTTTAATTCTGTTTAATTAAAAACGTAATAGCACGATTAATTTTGAGTTTGAATATCAGAAGTTTTCAGATATTCAATTTAAAAAAAATTGAATGTCAGTAAGCCTGAGGGTATGACAATCAAAGCATTTTACAGGTCAAAGCTTGCTATTTTCTGAAGGAATGTCGTGTGCTCCTCAGTGCATTGCGAATCAAGAACTAGCTTTGGAATTCAAGCTGCCACTACAGATAAGAGTGGTAACTAAAACAGGTTTCTTGCAATTTTTGATGGGAAGGCCAGAAGATACCATCCAAAAGCCTATATATATAGTAAACCAGAGATTTATTGAGTGTGAGTCACTGTCCTGGCATTTATTGCTGTCCTGTTAGTGCTTCACAACTGCGTGAAGGAGCATTTTATTAAATGCTTATTGTCAAACACTGAGAAAGTTCAAGCATAAGGATCAATGTATTTAATATAGTTCTGGAATTCTATCAGATGTTTTGGAAATGGGGCACTAAATGGGAAAAATAGAAACTGAAAAATGCTGAAAATAGAGGACAGATTCATCAGTAATTCGAGAGTGAAAAGGCAGAGTTCAGTTCCGGGTTTAAATTTGTTCAGAAGTAACCATCATTACAAATAAAGTACCACCTGATTTCATCTCTGTTTTCGTGCTATATAATAAATTCTCTGAAATCCAGCCATCTTTTACAGGGAAATCCAACAGCTATTTTGTACATGTGGTTCCTACAAAGTTATGAACATTTATTCAATTTTCAGTTTTATTGATTACAGCAATATCCTTTATTCTTCTTCAAAGGAATCCCCTGGAATCATTGGCATCCACTTAAAACAATTGGATGAACATCCCATATTTCCAACAGAACTATACTGAGATGCTAGCCTTGATTACAGCCTTAAATTTTTTTAGGGCTTGAAATTATGACATTGAGCCTTGAAGAGTTTAGTCCAATTCTTAAATAAACAGAAGATCTTTTGTATGCAAGGAACAAATTGTGTGCATATATCTGTTTATGTGCATACAAATCAACTCAAGACAAGTTTGAAGTGATGCATTCGAGGATGTTTAACCAGGCAGGACATACACGGTGCAAGACAGGGCCCTGCGAAGTATTTTAGAACAGGGATCTACCTGTAAAAGTGTTTGGTTCCACAAAAGTCACAATACGGGTAGACAATATGGTGAAGCATGTGAATGGCACACTTGCCTCCATTGGATGGACATTGAGTACAAGAGTCGGGATGCTACATTACAGCTGTCCAAGACATTGTTGATACTGCACTTGGCAAATTGTGTACATTTATGGTCGCCATTGTAGAGGAAGGATGTGATTAAGATAGAAAATGTACAAAAAACATTCACAAGAATGTTGTTGGACCTAGAGGGCGTGAGTTATAATGAAAAACTTGATAGGCTGAAACAGTTTCCTTGGAATGAATGAGACAAAGGGATGTTCATAAGGTACAGAAGCAGAATTAGGCCATTCTGCCCATCAATACTCCGCCATTCAGTCATGACTGATTTATCTTTTCCTCTCAACCTCATTCTCCTGCCTTCTCCCGAAAACCCTGACACCGTACAAATTAAGAATCAGTCAATCTCTGCTTTAAAAATATCCATTGACGTGACCTCCACAGTCTTCTGTGGCAATGAATTTCACAGAATCATTTTCTGAAGAAATTCTTCCTCATCTCCTTTCGAAAGGTACGTCCTTTTATTCTGAGGCTGTGGCCTCTACTCCTCGATTCTCCCACCATTGGAAACATCCTCACCACATACTCTCTATCCAGGCCTTTCACTATTTGGTAAGTTTCAATGAGGTCCCTCCTCATCCTTCTAAACAACAGTGAGCACAGGCCCAGTGCCTTCAAATGCTCACCATATGTTAATCCAATCATTCCTGAGATCATTCTTGTAAACCTCCTCCGGACCGTCTCGAACACCATCACATTCTTCCTAAGCTATGGGGTCATCAGCGTGTTTACAAAATCATGAGAAGCATAGATAAAGCAATTGTCACAGTCATTTCCCCAGGATAGAGGAGCCTAAAACTAGAGGGCATAGTTTTAGAGGGTATAGATTTAAGGTGAGTGGGAAAAGATTTAGAGGGGACCTGAGGGGCAAGAAAGAAGACTGCAAAAAAACAAGATGTTAGTGCAAAGATATAATTTGAAAACACATTCATTGCAGTGCAAGAGGTTGAGCATAGCATTATATTGTAGATGTAAGGTTAGGATTATGAAAGTTGGTTCAAGAACCTGAAAGCTGCAGGAAAATGGCTGTTCTTGAACCTGGTGGGTGTGGAACTTCAGGCTTCTGTACCTCCTACCTGCAGCCTATTGTGCTCCTGTGTGTTAGAATTGCCATACTAGGTCATAATGCAACCAACCAGGATAGGTTCTACAGTGTTTCTCTAAAAAATTGTTAGAGTATTAGGGGACATACTGAATCTGTTGAAACTTTAGAGAAATTGGAGGCACTGGCAGGCCTTCTTCATGATTGCATCTGATTGCTAGGTATTGGATATAAGGTAATATAGAGGCAGTGGTAGAAGCATGTGCAATAACAATGTTTAATATACATTCATGTAGGTTCATGGAGAGGAAATGTGTGAGGGGAAATGGGTCAATTGCAGGCAAATGTGGATAGCCCAGCATGATATCTCAGTGGCATAGGTGAGTTGGGCCAAAAAGGTGCTTTTGTGCTGTATAGTTCTGTGACTCTAAATGTTTGTCTGATTACACTTTTTTGCAAAATCACTCATTTTTTAAAACTAAAAAACTTTGTAAGGTCAAATAGTTGAAAACCAAAAAAAACCAAGAAGAAGTCTGAAATTAAACTATGGACTATTTTGCAAGCAAATTTATTATAGGAACTCCCCAACTTACTTAATAGACAACTTACATAAGCTAACGCTGAAGGGCCTGTTCCACCAGGCGATTTTTTAGGCGACTGCCGGCGACTGGACTAATGGGCTTGTCCCACTTAGGCGATTTTTTAGGTGACTGCCAGCGACTATGACAATGGAATTCACCGAAGTCAGCACCGGCGACAACCTACGTCATCCTGGCGACAACCTACGCTATCCTGGCGACAACCTATGACAGCACCTACTTCAGGAGAAGACAAGCTACTACAAGCCAACGGTCGCCGACTGTTGCTGAAAAGTTTTGAACATTTCAAAATCCAGCAGCAACCAGAAAAACGCTACGACTCTTTGGGGGACTACTCACAACCATACAGACGATACCCCGGAGACTTTGTGGCGACAGCTTAGTCGCCGGCAGTCGCCTAAAAAAATCGCCTAAGTAGGACAGGCCCTTTACGTTATATCTTTAAACCAACTGATGCCCACGTGGTATACTCATTGGAGCTCCCATGTGGTCTCCATGTCAAATAGCACTTGTCCTGACCCCCTCTCTTTCCATGCCCTAGAATCAGTCTGAAGAACTGTCCCGACCCAAAATGGGTCCATGTTCTCTTGAGATGCTGCCTGACACGCGGAGCTACTCCAGCACTCTTTGTCTTCTGAAGATAGATGTGGTCGGTCTTCTTGAGATAGACAGTGCTCTAGTCTCCTTATTGTCTGTTAAACGAATAGTGCCAAAGGAAGTAAAAGTCTGTATAAGTTCTAAACCTGTTAACCAAAGGGAGAGGGAGAGGGGGTCATGACAAACGCTGGCAGGTAATAGGGCCGACACAGGTGAGGAGGGTTATTTGATAGGCAGATATTTGGACAAAGGCCAGATATGAAAAGACAGCATGTGTGAAAAAAAAGGATTGAAATATAGCGAATTGTGAACCGACAGAAAGAAATGTACAGTAGGTGGAATGGGAGGGGGGTGGGGGTGGGGAAGAAATATGTGTGAGATCAGCGGCGGGAGGGGGGGGGGTTATATAAGAGAAGTAGGAAGAGAGGGAGGGGTATGTAGTTACCTAAAATTAGACAATTCAATGTTCATAACTTTGGGTTGTAAGCTACCCAAGCAGAACTTGAGGTGTTGTTCCTCAATTTTGCATGTGGCCTTACTCTGGCAATGAAGGAGGTCCAGGACAGAAAGGTCAATATGGGAATTGGGTTAAAATGGTAACAATCGGAAGGTTCTGTAGGTCTTGGCAGGCCCAAGCGTAAGTGATACGGTCTATACATTTTAGTTCCTCTTTCCGTTCCCAATAATATAGTAGCATTCTCATTTTGTTTACTGTAAATAAAAACAACATTCACATTTGATATCATCTGGAAGGGCCTTTTTTGGTCTCTAATGAGTAAACCAGTCCTTTGACTAATCTTTTAATATTTATGCATTTAAAAGACATTTGTGTTGTTTTTTATAATAGCTGCTTATTTAATCTACTACACTGTTGCCACTCCTGAATGAGGAAAATTATTTCCATAGTTCTGATTCAGAAGCTGGAAGTGTTCTTTAGAAAATTACGATCAAATGGAATTTTTATAGAGATGTGAAGAATTGTGGTTAATATGGAGAATTAGTAATTGGAGAATACATGGTGTAGCTAGTAGAATTGTTGCACTGATCCACCAAACTGGTGCTCGCTGTGTGGAGTTTGCATGCCATATAGATTTTCTCCAGGTGATGCAATGTCGTCCCATGTCCCAAAGAGCTGTGGATTGGTAGGATAGCTGGCCGCTGTAAATTACATGGTGAGATTTGGAAGGAGTTGAGGGGAAGATGGTGAGGATAAAATAGGACGAATGTCTTCACTAAGGAGGACACAAATAATCTTCCTGATATAGTAGTGGCCAGAGGATCTGGGGTGACGGAGGAACTGAAGGAAATCCACATTAGGCAGGAAATGGTGTTGGATAGACTGATGGGAGTGAGGGACTAAATCCCCAGGGCCCGATGGTCTGCATACCAGGGTACTTAAGGAAGTGGCTATAGAAATTGTGGATGCATTGGTGATAATTTTCCAATGTTCTATAGACTCAGGATCAGTTCCTGTGGATTGGAGGGTAGCTAATGTTATCCCACTTTTTAAGAAAGGCGGGAGAGAGAAAACAGGGAATTATAGACCAGTTAGCCTGACATCGGTGGTGGGGAAGATGCTGGAGTCAATTATAAAAGATGAGATAGCCAAACATTTGGATAGCAGTAACAGGATCGGTCCGAGTCAGCATGGATTTGCGAAGGGGAAATCATGCTTGACTAATCTTCTGGAATTTTTTGAAGATGTAACTAGGAAAATGGACAAGGGAGAACCAGTGGATGTAGTGTACCTGGACTTTCAGAAAGCATTTGATAAGGTCCCACATAGGAGATTAGTGGGCAAAATTAGGGCACATGGTATTGGGGGTAGAGTGCTGACATGGATAGAGAAGTGGTTGGCTGACAGGAAACAAAGAGTAGGGGTTAACAGGTCCCTTTCAGAATGGCAGGCAGTGACTAGTGGGGTACCGCAAGGCTCGGTGCTGGGACCGCAGCTTTTTAGAAATATACATCAATGATTTGGATGAAGCGATTCAAAGTAACATTAGCAAATTTGCAGATGACACAAAGCTGGGTGGCAGTGTGATCTGTGAGGCGGATGCTATGAGAATGCAGGGTGACTTGGACAGGTTGGGGGAGTGGGCAGATGCATGGCAGTGAAGTTTAATGCAGATAAATGTGAGGTTATCCAGTTTAGTAGCAAAAACAGGAAGGCAGATTACTATCTACATGGCGTCAAGTTGGGAAAAGGGGAAGTACAACGGGATCTGGGGGTCCTTGTACATCAGTCTATGAAAGTAAGCATGCAGGTACAGCAGGCAGTGAAGAAAGCGAATGGCATGTTGGCCTTTATAACAAGAGGAATCGAATATAGGAGCAAAGAGGTCCTTCTGCAGTTGTACAGAGCCCTAGTGAGACCACACCTGGAGTATTGTGTGCAGTTTTGGTCCCCTAATTTGAGGAAGGACATTCTTGCTATTGAGGGAGTGCAGCGTAGGTTTACAAGACTAATTCCCGGGATGGCGGGACTGTCATATGCTGAGAGAATGGAGCAGCTGGGCTTGTACACTCTGGAGTTTAGAAGGATGAGAGGGAATCTCATTGAAACATATAAGATTGTTACGGGTTTGGACACGCTAGAGGCAGGAAACATGTTCCCGATTTTGGGGGAGTCCAGAACCAGGGGCCGCAGTTTAAGAATAAGGAGTAAGCCATTTAGAACGGAGATGAGGAAACACTTTTTCTCACAGAGAGTGGTGAGTCTGTGGAATTCTCTGCCTCAGAGTGCAGTGGAGGCAGGTTCTCTGGATGCTTTCAAGAGAGAGCTAGATAGGGCTCTTAAAAATAGCGGAGCCAGGAGATATGGGGAGAAGGCAGGAATGGGGTACTGATTGGGGATGATCAGCCATGATCACATTGAATAGCGGTGCTGGCTCGAAGGGTCGAATGGCCTACTCCTGCATCTTTTGTCTATTGTCTATAATGTAAATGAGTACATGATAATGCAGACTCAACAGCCTATTTCCCTGCTGTATATTCTATGACAGATTTTAAGTAATTTTGACAAAGGAACTGGAGGAAAAGACTGGAATATTTTACTTGTTATGATCTGGAGTGCATTGACTAAATGGTAGCAGAGGTAGATTAAATAATTATTTACAAAGGGAATTGGTTGCATTTACAGAACAATGGTGAAAGCACAGTGCTACTAAATAAAACGTTTTATCCATGAGGTGATTCATTTACAATTTGTCAGTCTCCTGTGTGCAAACTTTTAATGATTGGCATGAGGATGAAATAGGCACGAAGGGAGAAAATAACAGTATCAGTGAAAGGACTTTTACATCACCTCTTCTGAAGGCATTAAATCATACATGTGCCAAACAATTCATCCTCTGTAACTTACCTGAGACCAGCCATTTCTGCATGGTCAGTCTCAACTTTCGCAGCATGAGTTCAACACATGCTGTTCAATTACTGAATCTGATTGTACCCTGGAATCATACAATCAATTTTGCACCGAAGGTAGCCCATCAGCTCATAAAATCCATGCCAGCTTCAGGTACGGCAATTCAGTGAGTTTCCATTTACCAGCTCATTCTCCTCAGTCCTGCAAATTACTTTACCTCAATTGGCTATACAGTTACATTTTGAAACCTGTCAATGACTCTGTTCCTGCCATCCTAGTGCGTTCCAGATCATAACCACTTGCTTTATGAGAGATTTATACCACATTCTCCAGTATGTTTTGCTTATTACTTTTAATTTTTGATCTTTGATTCATGATCCATATACAATTGACAACAGCTTTTCCCCATTTATCTTTTCTAAATCTGTCATTGTCTTGCACTCCATATTAAAAACAACAGTCCAATTTTATTTCATTTCAAAGAGAAAAATCCATGCTTACCAAGGTTGAAATCCTCCATCTTGAAACGTTTCTACCATTCTCCAGGATCTTTGCATTCAATGAAAGAGTGATGTCAACTATTGGACACAATAATTCAACTGTAATCAAATCTGTGTTTTATAGTTTTAATGTAATCTTCATGTTTCAATGCTCTGTGCTTCTATTGAGGTTATAGCACAGAAATAGGCCCTTTGATCCAACTCATACAGTATATACCGATGAAAATGCCCATCTAGGTGAGTCCCATGTGCCCTCATTTTCCTCATATTCCTCTGAACCTTTCATAGGGTACCTGTCTGTGTCTTTTAACTACTGTTACAGTACCTTGCCTCAACTACCTCCTTTGGCAGCTTGTTCAGTATATCTACCAACCTCAATAGACATGATAGGAAGAGGTGCATGCGAATCTCTGAATCACCTGGAAAACCTGTATAGGTCCTTGGATGGTAGGGGAAAAATGAAGGGTTTAGTGTTTCTCCTCCACAGTTACAGGGAAAACCACTAGGGGATGGGGAGGGATAAGTAGGAAAGAATGAGCAGACCAGCAAGTCACAGGGAGAGTGGTCCCTGCTGAAAGCAGAAAGGGGGGAAAGAAGTGAAGATCTGACCGGCAGTGTGATCCAGTTACAGCTGGTGGAAATAGTGAAGGATGATATATTCTGATGCAAAGGTTAGTGGTGTGAAAGGTGAGTGCCAAGGGAATTCTATCTCGGCTGTCGGGGGAGAGGAGAGAAACGTGGAAATGTGTGAGATGCAGAAATGTGTGTGAGGTTTCCATCAACTACGGCAAATGGGAGGACATATTTCCAGAAGAAGCAGGATGTTTTAGAGGTTGAATAGAAAGTCTCAGCCTAGGAGGAGAAGCAGCAGCAGCAGAAAACGAAAATAAAGTTTTTTTACAGGTAACAGGATGGGGAAGGGGTGTAGTCAAGGTAGCAGTGGGATGTTGTGGAATTATAATAGATTGTCTCCTGAGATAGAGATAGAGATCCAGAAAAGGAAGGAAAGTGCCAGGTGAATTTGAAAGCAGATAGAAGTTGGTGGCAAAGGTGATAAAATTGATGAGTTCCACACAAGTACAGTAAGCAGCACCGATGCAGTCATCGATATAGCGGAGAATGAATTTAGGAGGAGTTCCAGAGTAGAGTTGTTCCATGTGTTCAACAAAAAGACAGGCAGAGGTAGGTATTTTCCCATGCAAATACCATTGGCTATACATAAGATTGTAGAAAGTGAGAAGAATAGTGGAAGGCTTGGATAGAGTGGATGTGGAGAGGATGTTTCCACTAGTGGGAGAATCTAGGACTAGAGGCCATAGCCTCAGAATTAAAGGATGTTGTTTTAGGAAGGAGATGAGAAATAATTTCTTTAGTCAGAGTGTGGTGAATCTGTGGAATTCTTTGCCATAGAAGGCTGTGGAGGCAAAGTCAGTGGATGTATTTAACAAAGAGAAAGATAGATTCTTGATTAGTATGAGTGTCAGAGGTTATGGGGAGAAGGCAGGAGAATGGGGTTAGGAGGGAGAGATAGATCAGCCATGATTGAAAGGCGGAGTAGACCTGATGGGCCGAATGGCCTAATTCTTCTCCTATCACTTATGATCTTATGGTCCAAAAGAAATGCTGCTCAGGGTAAACATAGAAACATAGAAAATAGGTGCAGGAGTAGGCCATTCGGCCCTTTGAGCCTGCACCGCCATTCAATATGATCATGACTGATCATCCAACTCAGTATCCTGTACCTGCCTTCTCTCCATACCCCCTCCATGCCACAAGGGCCACATCTAACTCCCTCCTAAATATAGCCAATGAACTGGCCTCAACTACCTTCTGTGGCAGAGAATTCCAGAGATTCACCACTCTCTGTGTGAAAAATGTTTTTCTTATCTCGGTCCTAAAAGATTTCCCCCTTATCCTTATACTGTGACCCCTTGTTCTGGACTTCCCCAACATCGAGAACAATCTTCCTGCATCAAGCCTGTCCAACCCCTTAAGAATGTTGTAAGTTTCTATAAGATCCCCCCTCAATCTTCTAAATTCTAGCAAGTACAAGCCAAGTCTATCCAGTCTTTCTTCATATGAAAGTCCTGACATCCCAGGAATCAGTCTGGTGAAGCTTCTCTGTACTCCCTCTATGGCAAGAATGTCTTTCCTCAGATTAGGAGACCAAAACTGTACGCAATACTCCAGGTGTGGTCTCACCAAGACCCTGGACAACTGCAGTAGAACCTCCCTGCTCCTATACTCCAATCCTTTTGCTATGAATGCTAACATACCATTCGCTTTCTTCACTAGGGTAGGAACATGCCAGGTGGATAAGAGTGCTGATGGTGGGGAACTGGTTGGATCCTTATTTTAGAAGGTAGTGGAAGTCACTAAGATCATACTGCTAGGGGTTGGAGGTGTATAGACACTGAACATCCATAGTAAAGATGAGCAGGTTAGGATTGGGAAATTGGAAGTTATCAAAATGTTGGAGGACATTAGAGGTGTCTCAGGTGTAAGTTGGGAGGAACTAGACAAGGGGGAACAGGATAGAATCAAGATATAAAGAGGTTTGGTGGGAAAGAGCAGTAAAAAAAAGGATATGATGATTTGATGACAAGAGCAGCCAGTGTACCAGACCACACTGCCTCTGCCCTCTCTGTTGGTTTGATGACAAGGTCAGGATTGGTCCAAAGTGAGTGGGAGTGCTGTGCATTCATTTGGGTGTAAGTTTGGAGTGAGTGAGGAGAGTGGAGTTCAAGTCAGCCAAGGCCACATCAGAAATTAGAAATTAGAAATTAAACAGTAAAGAGAGGGTCAAAAGCCAGATGTGGGTGTCCAAGCAGAAAGAGAGGGATGGACACATCAGAAAGGGTCATCAATGGGGGAGGTGATTTCATATTGAAGAAATATGTATGGATACAGAGGCAGCAAAGACAACTTTGACATCATGCCAGGCTCAGAGGTTATTGATGTTTACCCCTCTACTTCCTCAGACCTAGGAAATTTGGCATGTATTCGGTGACTTTTACCAATTTCGCACAGTTGCACCACAAAAAGAATACTGTTCAGATGCATCACAGCTTGGTATGGCAACTGATCTGCCTAAAATCACAAGTAATTGCAGTGAATTGTGCATGCAGCCCAGGCCATTATGTAAACCAGTCCCCTGAATGTACCCCAGGGTTCTGAGGGAGGTGGCCTCAATTTTGGAGGCATTAATTGTGATATTTCAAGAATCACTAGAGTTAGGAGTGATTCCTGAAGACTGGAAAAATTGTGAATATCATCCCCCTGTACAAGAAAGGAGCAAAGCAGAAGAGCGGAAACAGGCCGGTTCTCCTGACCGGTGGTTGGTGAGATTTTAGAGTCAATTATAAAGGATGAGGTTACATAGTACTTAGAGTTCACAATACAATAGGTCGAAGTCAGCATGGTTTTGTGAAGGGGAGATCTTGCCTGACGAATCTGCTGGAGTTCTTTGAGGAACATAATAGCAGGACAGACAGAGGGGCGACTGTAGATGCTGTGCGGCACCTTTTCGATAACGGTGCCGCACGTCAGGCTGCTAGGGAAGATGAGAGCCATGGTATTAAAGGGAAGATGCTAGGCATAGATAACGGGTTGGCTGGATGGCAGAGGCAAAGGGTTGCAACAAAAGGTGCTTTTTCAGGTTGGCTGCCAGTGATGTTCCACAAGGGCCGGTGCTTGGGTCGCTTCTCTTCACATTGTGCAGTATATTAATGATTTGGATAAGGGAAAAGAAGGCATTGTGGCCAAGTTTGCAGATGATGCTTAGATAGGTGGAGGGATGGGGCAGTGTAGACGAAGCAAGGAGACTGCAGAAGGACTTGGACAGGATAGGACAGTGGGCAGAGAAGTGGCAGATGAAATTCAGCATAGCAAAGTGCGGAGGCATGCATTTGGTAATAAGAATAAAGGTGTAGATTATTTTCTAAAAGGAGAGAGAATCCGGAAATCGGAAGTGCAAAGGGTACAAAAGGTGCTGTTGCAGGACTCCCAAAAAGTTAATTTGGAAATCGAATCGGTAGTAAGGAAGGCAAATTCAATGTTAGCATTTATATCAAGAGGACTGGAATACAAAACAGAGATGTAATGCTGAGTCTCTATAAGGTGCTGGTCAGGTCGCATTTGGAGTACTGTGAGCAAATTTGGGCCCCATATCTGAGGAAGGATGTGCTGGCACTGGAGAGGGTCCAGAGGAGGTTTACAAGAATGATTCCAGGAATGAGTGGGTTAGCATATGATGAGCGTTTGACAGCACTAGGCCTCTACTCGCTGGAGTTTAGAAGGTTGAGGGGGAACTTCATTGAAACTTACAGAATAATGAAAGGCGTAGATAGAATGGATGTGAAAAGGATGTTTCCACTGGTGGGAGAGTCTAGGACCAGAGGTCATAACCTCAGAATTAAAGGGCGCTCTTTTAGAAAGGAGGTGAGGAGGAACTTCTTTAGTCTGAGGGTAGTTAATCTGTGGAACTCATTGCCACAGAGGGCTGTGGAGGCCAAGTCAGTGGATATTTGTAAGGCAGAGATAGACAAATTCTTGATTAGAACGGGTGTCAATGGTTATGGGGACATGGCAGGAAAATAGGATTAGGAGGCAGAAATCAGCCATGATTGGATGGCAGAGTAGAATCTATGGGCCGAATGGCCTAATTTTACTCCTATAACTTGTGAACTTGTGACTCTGTCAGTACCTCATGCTGCTTCTGGAAAGCGTCCAACATAATGAAGGACCGCTCACACCCTGGTCATTCTCTCTTCTCCCCCCCTGTTGGGCAGCAGACACAAAGAGCATGTAGCACCAGATTCAAGACAAACTTTGTTCCCATTGTTATCAAACTCTTGAATGGACCTCTCATATGCTAAGAAAGAATTCCTGAACTCCGAATCTACCTTGTTGTGACCCATGCACTGTTTTTATGCACTCTCTTTGTAACTGTAACACCGTATTCTACATTCTATTTATTTTTCTCTCTTGCACTATCTTGATGTACCATTGTCTTGTAGTTATTTACTGTATTTAATTACACCTGCCAATAATAAAGCAATAATAATAAACCAATAAAATTGAATGACAATAAACAAGGAAGCAAAAGTGGAAGGCAAAGATACAAGGGCAAGAGGCAAAGTGGAAAAACAAACTAAGAAGGTTAATAATGGTAAAAAGAAAATAAATAATGGCAATGTGCTTTAATGCAAGAATCGTTCATAATAAGAGAGATAAATTAACGGTGCAAATATATTTGGAGGCATGGCTCCAAGATGAACAAGAATGAGAATTGAAGAGTGTTTGGTGGCTCTGGGACTGTACTCGTTGGAGTTTAGAAGGATGAAACTAACCAAATAGTGAAAGGCCAGGATAGAGATGATGTGGAGAGGTTGTTTCCACTAGTGGGAGAGTCTAGGACCAGCAGGCACAGCCTCAGAATAAAAGGATGTACCTTAAGAACGGAGATGAGGAGGAATTTCTTTAGTCAGAGGTTGGTGAATTTGTGGAATTCATTGCCACAGATGATTCCATGTCATGACTCTATGACTCCATTATAGGCTCCACCCTTCCTTGGTCATTTATTGCTGGTTCAGACTTGTTCTGGCCTTTTCCTACCTCTAGTTTCCTCCCCTCTAATTTCAGTCTGAAGAAGGGTTCTGTCCCAAAAACATCACCCATCCTTTTTTTCCAGAGATATTCCCTGGCCCACTGAATTAATCCAGCACTTTGTATCTATCTGTAAGTTAATTTCGAATTTAGTAGAAAGAAAAGTTGAGTAGGTTGAACCTATATTAATTTGAATATAAAACAATGAGAGGCGAACTTAATGGAACATACAAGATTTTGAGTACATAGAGTCATAGAGTGATACATTGTGGAACGAGCCCCTTCGGCCCAACTTGCTCACACCGACCAACATATCCCAGCTACACTAGTCCCACCTGCCTGCGTTTGGTCCATATCCTTCCAAACCTGTCCTATCCATGTACCTGTCTAACTGTTTCTTAAATGTTGGGATAGTCCCTGCCTCAACTACCTTCTCTGGCATATTGTTCCATACACCCACCACCCTTTGTGTGAAAACGTTACCCTCAGATTCCTATTAAATCTTTACCCCTTCACCTTAAACCTATGTCCTCCGGTCCTCGATTCACCCACTCTGCCCACTCTGTGCATCTGATCTATTCCCCTCATGATTTTATACACCTCAACAAGATCACCCCTCATCCTCCTGCACTCGAAGGAATAGAGTCACAGCCTACTCAACCTCTCCCTATAGCGCGGACACTCTAGCCCTGGCAATATCCTTGTAAATCTTTGCTGTACCCTTTCCAGCATGACAACATCCTTCCTATAACATGGTGCCCAGAACTGAACACAATCTTCTAAATGCGGCCACACATGTTAAGAGAATGTTTTCCTTAGTAGGTTATCTTCAAATGAAGATGAGGACAAATTCCTTCTCTCATGAGGCCATGGTCCTTGGAATCCTGTGACCAAAAAAATTGTGGAGGCAGAGTCATTGAACATATTCAAGACAGAGAATAATACAAAATTAAATTACAAGTGAATCAAAGCATAATGGGAGAGGACAGTAAAGCAATGATGAATCCAATATTATTTAAGTTATGATCTTACTAAATGGTTGAGCAAAGGTTAAGACCTGACCAGCCTTCTCCTACTCATGTTTGTTATGTTTTTATGCTCGGAATCTAAATGGATTAAACAAGGGGACAATTTGAGACACCTTTTCTTATGGAAGGTTATTAGTTCTCTGAAGAAAGTATAAAAGCGATATCTTTCTGGGTAATATATGGTAAGAATTAAAATTGAAGTTTAGGACACTTTTGTGGAAAAATAGATTCTATATGATGAAGTTTCTGAAAACATAAACAACTAATAAGTTATAATTTATACCATGGGATTGTCAAAAGTATTGGCCTTAAATAAAGCATATTTGAAATATAGCCACAATTGTAATGTAAGATATGCAACGATGAATTTGTGTACAGCAAACTCCTATTAACTAATGCCATATCACCAGATAATTTGTTTTAGTGATGTTGATAGAAGAATAATTACTGGCCAGATCATCAGAGACAAATGGCATGCACTTCTGCAAAACAATATCTGGAGCTCTATTGCATTCATCTTTGAGATCTTTAACATCACTGAATTATATTAAATAGGAAGGTCAGGTTTAATCATTGGTCTGTAGTGATAGCCAAGGAAGCAGGAACTATCAATGTTACCACTAAATATCTAAGTCAAGTCACAGTTCCATCCAGACTAATTTATCAATACTAATTAAATTGATCAAATTAGGAGTTGGAAGGTAAATCAATAGGTGCATTTTCATTCAAAGGAGAATCGGGCTGTGGAATAATATCTCCAGCATAGGCATTGAAATGGATAAAACGTCATCAAGGGGGAGAATTAGATGTGTTTTTCTGGACTGAGGGGTATTGAATGATTTTTTGTCAGAAAATGCATAAAAAGGTTTGAAGAATATTAAAGGAGAATGAGTAGTTGGGAATGAGCTATGAAGAGAAGGTGGATAGGTAGAGTTAGAGAATGTGATGAAAGTTGAGCAAATAGAGCTGAGGGAGAAATGGATTTCAGATTATCTATTAAACGGGCTCTTCAGTTCCCCTTTCGAGGGTGCAAAAAAGTTCAAAACTATTATCAGGTAATCTGCCCAAAATTGATTTCTCAACCAATCTTATCTTATTCAAAAATATTGCTGCATATACTATATAACCTTGCCGGCATAAATTTGCCAGTGCATTTTCTACATTAGAAGTAAACCACTTTAGGGTTTCCGAAGGTTTTGAGAAGAGTCCTGTATATGAAATGTATCTTTTTAAACAAATTGTTGATCAGAGATAAACTATTTCCGTGTCAGAGGTTTTTTTTTAGTGGATAGATCAATTTAATATAGATCCACGAGTTTCCCTGGCTCATTGACCAATTAAATTAAACAGTTTAAATGATCCAGATGTCACCCTTGTCCCTTACCCTGGCATCAAGACATTATAAAACTCTCTACCTCTTCCATAGACAACAGAGACCCTTTAATTAACATTTCCTTCTTTCCATCTTCCTGCTCACATCATTTGTTTCACAGTAATATGTTTTTGCTCATTATTGCTTTCTTGAGGGGCAATATCTTCTGAATTTGGGAACAATGACAGGAAAAGATCCAATTGTCCATCCAACCTGTTTCGCACAGTTATGTTGCCTTGACTATCAAAATATTCACACCTTTGTTTTTTTAAAGTATTAATGTAATCGTTGATTCAGCTAATGTATCAGGTAGTATTTGTTTTTTAAAAGCATGTTGGTACATTTTTTGTAATCTAGGTATAATTTTATCATAGAAATTTTTATAAAATTCTATGATAAACGGGTCCATAAAACGGGAGTGGATTTAAAAACCTTACCGGAGCTTCTGGTCACCGCGATGATGACGTCATCAGTAAGCGCGATATTTTAAACGGTGGTTTAAAGAGACTTTTAAATGAGTAAACTGTCTCCAGCCAAGAGCCCTCCGAGATCAGTGAAAAAGCTGCTGAGAGACCAGAAGAAGCCTGAAGGAAAAGTGACCTCTGAAGCTTCTGAAGTGACTGCAGAAATGGATACAAGATCTAAGACTGAGCCTGGTAAGGACAAAGAGTTTGATGATTTGAAAAAATCTGTGAAAAATATGAAAGATGAAATTTTGGAAAAAATTGGAAAGATGCTGAAGGATTCGAATGCTGATAACCAGAAGGCTATGAATGCTGGTAACCAGATGGTGATTGATTCACTCGACACTATAAACAAACAAATTGATGATGTGAAAGATGAACTATCAGGGAGAATGGATAAGATGGAGGAAACTTCTACCGACAGGTTCACGGCTGTGCTTGAAACAGTAGCTGCAAGTATGCGCACAATTACCGAATTGGAGAAAAATATGGCTCGAGTGATGGAAGATATGGCGAAAATGAGACAAGAACATGAGCAAATGAAGCTGGAAAACGAGCAAACTTCACTACAGATGAAGACTGAACTGGGGAAAGTCTCGGACAAATGCCTGGACCTGGAAGCTCGCTCTAGGCGCCAGAATTTGAGAATTCTTGGAGTCTCAGAAGGAGTGGAAGGGAAGGACATTCGGGAGTTCGCCATGGGTCTGCTTAAACAACTGCTTAATCTTCCCAAAGAACCGAAAATTGAAGTGGCCCATCGTGTCCCAAGATTTAAACAGAGATTTGAAGCTGGAAAAACCCATCCACGACATATTACAGTGAAATTGCGAGATATTTTAGAACTGGAACAAGTCATGAGCCATATCAAATACGGAGAGCAATTACGGATGGAAAATGATATTATTAAGATATTCAGGGACTACCCGTATGAAATTGTGCAAAAGAGGAATCAATTCGGGAAGGTTCAGGAGCTTTTAAGAGGGAAACAAGGTGTCAGATACGGGATTTATTATCCAGCTAAAATGCGTATTTCCTTTGGGGGTTCTGAAAAGTCATTTGTAAAACCGGAAGATGCGTTCAAATATGCCCAAAGTATCATTGAAAAATAGAAAGTTTAACTTTAAAACACTAGAACTCCACGGCTAATGGAGGTTTGGCAGATTAGTTCAATCTATGCAGTGTTTTGGTTTGGTGGCTAGACTGTTATCAATGGAATTCTGAACCAAGGACACTCTCAGTTTAAAATGAGAAAACAGTTGAACTGAAGTAAATACACCAGAAGCACTATTTGTTTAATAGACTACAATATTAAATCCAGTTGTAGGAACTTATCCTATTAATAACTTAATAAGTTATCTATGTTAGATTAGAATAGCTATGGACGCTAATAAAAATAAAAAATAATAACATAAAATATAGAATTAACAATACTAATATGAATTGCTACGAAATTTAAACCTTATCTATAACTGGGAGGAGGGGAAGAGAAACGAGCACCTGGCTTAGGCCAGGGACACGTCTCGTTAACCCCTTCAACCAACAGTTGACCATTATTGAAGTTAATACTATCTGTTTAAAAATTATTAGCTAAAACTGTGATTTATACATGACATGTTACAATGAAACATAGAGGGTAAAATTGTATTATATATCTTAATGTGTGTCCCAGTTTTAATATGTTATGATTAATTAAGAGAGCGGCGCTAGTTGCTTAACATCAGCAACGGAAGTCGAAACAAGGTTTTCTCCCACCTACAGGTGGGCCACTAGTTACAGTGTCGACTATTTTAGACACTGTATTTTCACTTTTTTGATTTAAAAAAAAAAATTATCACTTAAATTCACATGTTTGTTTTTTGTGTTTAGGGATAAGCGTAAAAGGGATATACCAACAAAATTTAGAAATCTAAAACTCCCCCCAATACCCAAAGACCTGGGATATGGATGCACCACAAAATTTAAAGGTACTATAATTACTCAAAATGCAAGATGCTAAGCAAAAGAGCCTAGGAGGAGTCTCATTCTGCAGTTGGAATATAAGAGGTATTAATGAACCTATTAAAAGGGCTAAGATACTAGATCAGCTGAAATTGTACAACTCTGACATTATCTTTTTACAAGAAACTCATCTACAATCCCATGATCAACCTAGGTTGAGGGCGAAATGGATAGGTCAAACATACCATTCTTCATTTACCTCGAAATCTAGAGGTACGTCAATTATTATAAGAAAAGGTATACCATTCAAAGCAAAGAATACTATAACAGACATTGAAGGGAGATAATAGTTAATGGAGAAATTCATGATACTCCAATCACTTTGGTAAATATATACGCGCCTAACTTTGACAACCCTCATTTTTAAAATAAAATTTTGAATAGAATCGCAGAGTCTAACTATCAAAATGTTATAATAGGAGGAGACTTTAACTGTGTTTTAGATCCGTATTTAGATAAATCAAGCAAAAAACTGAGAGGGAATACGAAATCTAAATCTGGTGAATTTTTAAATACTTATATAAACAACACTAATATAGCAGATGTTTGGAGAATTGCTAATCCAACTGGCAGGGAATACTCGTTTTATTCAATGGTACACAAAACATACTCACGTATAGATTATTTCCTGGCGGACACCAAATTAATCCCTCATATTTCTAACCCAACATATCATACAAACTCTATTTCAGATCATTCACCATTAACTTTTTTTTTTAAACTGGAAGGGATGTCTAAGAATAAATCGTTCTGGAGATTTAACTCTCACATCTTAAAAGATCCACAAGCGAGTATATATTTAAAAGAACAAATGGATGCCTTTTTTGAAATAAATGACACTCCAGACATATCGCCTACTGTATTATGGGAATCTTTTAAAGCATATATTAGAGGTATTATAATTTCATACCAAGCTTTTCAAAATAAAAAGAATAAGAATGAACAAAAACAACTAGAGGAACTTATTAGACAAATGGATATAGATAATGCTAAAGATCAATCAATAGAAAAACATAATAAAATAATAATTCTGAAATTTAAATTAAATAAACTATTATCAGCCAAACTGATCAAACTTTTTCAAATTACAAAACAAGAGTACTTTGAATTTGGGGATAAACCGCATAAACTTCTGGCCCGCCAGCTAAAACAACGTGAAAAAGAACATAGATCCCAAAGATTAAATCAGATAGAGGGGAATTACTAACTACACCGAAGGATATTAATAAAAGATTTGCACAATTTTATGAGAATCGGTATACATCTAAAACGACAACTGATTCCTATAAAATACTGAGTTTCTGGATAACTGTAATCTTCCAAAGTTAGAGGTGAAGGAACAAGAGGAATTGGGAGCACAAATTTCAATTAAGGAATTAGAAGATACAATAAAATCACTAAAGAATGGAAAAACTCCAGGTCCTGATGGATTTACTAATGAATTTTATTAAAATTTCTATGATAAATTAAAGATATAGAAGAACCGGGTTCATATAGAGCTATTCTTATTCTTATTCTTTTTAAATTAAAAATTTCTATGATAAATTAAAGATATAGAAGAACCGGGTTCATATAGAGCTATTGCACTGTTAAACACAGATCACAAAATATTAGCAAAAACATTAGCTAGAAGATTAAGTAAATATATTAGCAAACTAATAAATCCAGATCAGACGGGGTTTATCCCGAAGAGATACTCAGCTAATAATATGAGACGTTTACTCAATATAATGCTTTCACATAAATTTGAAGAACAAGAATTATCAATTATTTTGCTGGATGCTGAAAAAGCATTTGATCAAGTAGAATGGAATTATATGGATAAAGTATTAGAAAAATTCCAATTGGGAAAGAATTTTATTTTATGGATTAAATTACTATATAATAAACCTACAGCTAGAATATTAACTAATAATATATTATCTTTGAAATTTCAACTATCAAGGGGAAATAGACAAGGGTGCTCATTATCACCACAGTTGTTTGCTCTTATAATTGAACCGTTAGCAGAAAAAATTAGAATACATCCCGATATCCATGGGTATAATACTAATTACTCAAATAATAAAATATCTTTATACGCGGATGATATATTACTGTACATTACAAAACCTCAAATCACTATACCAAATATATTAAACTTAATTGAAGACTTTGGATCTTTTTCTGGATACAGAATAAACTGGAATAAAAGTGAAATTATGTCAATAAAACCGAAAGACTCAACACATCTTTTAAAATTCCCTTTTAAAATAGCTACAGAAAAATTTAAATACCTGGGAATCGAAATTACCAGAACATATCAAGGTATGTTTAAAGCAAATTTTGAGCCTTTACTTAATAAATTAAATACATTAATTAAATATTGGAAAACGCTCCTGATGTCTTTAATAGGCCGAATAAATGCAATAAAAATGATCTTTCTTCCACAAATTTTATACCTATTTCAATCGATTCCTATATACTTACCAAAGAAGTTTTTTTTTAAACTGGACTCAGACATTACTAATTTTATATGGGACTATAAATCACATAGAATACAAAGAACACACCTGAACAAACCCAAAGTACTAGGGGGCTTAGCACTCCCTAATTTCATGTATTATTATTGGTCAGTAAATATTAAAAATATGATTCAACTGATGGATAATTTTGCTCAGCAAGTGGATTGGATTGTAATGGAGAGAGAGGACTGCTCCTCTAGAAACATTGGAGCGATCCTCCTCTCACCAACGAAACTGAATAACATAAACTATAATAAGAACCCAATCATACATAGTACAATCAGAATTTGGAAACAAATAAAACAAAATTTAAAATTAAGAAATTTTTCACTTTTATCTCTCATAGTTAATAACCCTTCGTTTAATCCCTCTACTACAGATAAAGCCTTCATACAATGGGATAGACTAGGAATTAAAACGTTCGGTGACCTGTATGAAACTGGAAAATTACTATCATTTCAGCAATTACAAATAAAATATAAACTTGGAAATAATCAATATTTTAAATATTTTCAAATATGTGACTATTTGAAAAAATATATAAAAGATCATTATAATAGCCCAGTAGATGTTTTGGATGATGCAATGCAGATAAAAGCTGATTCAGCAAATTCAATATCATATTTGTATAATATTATCTTAAATGTAGAAATACCATCTACGGAAGGTATTAGAAGAGAATGGGAACAAGATTTAGCTATTAAAATCTCAAAGGAAAAGTGGAATGAATACTTATTAAAAGTGCATAAATGTTCGATAAATGTAAGACATACTTTAATACAATTCAAAATTTTACATAGACTATACTATTCTAAAACTAAAATCCATAAAATTTTCCCAAATATATCATCAAACTGTGATAAATGTCAATCTCAAGAAGCTACTATAGCGCATTCATTTGTCTTTTGTACAAAAATTCAAAAATTTTGGATTGACATTTTTGAAATCTTTACAAAATTATTTAAAATAAAACTGATACCCAAAGCAGAATGGATTATCTTCGGAATAACGGAAGATAGTCCAGAACTAAATGTGTTTCAAAAGAAACTAATAGACTATGGGTTAATAACTGGAAAAAAGTTAATCCTAAAATTTTGGAAAAATGCTCCAATACCAACTATAAACATGTGGATTTCAAATATGTTTGAAACATTACACCTAGAAGAGATAAGACTCCTCCTGGCAGGTAAACCAGACCACTTCCATCTGACGTGGTCGGCATTTATAGAATTATTACAAATATAGGGTGCAAAGGTACTTTAAAAAAAACTGAGGTCGGGTAGGGGGGGGATGAAAATTGGAGATTTGGTATGTCCCATTTGCGGGATGCTGATAAAAAAGGTATTTGTTCTTCTCTTTTTCCTTTCTCTTTTTCTTCTTTTCTAGGGTCTACTTCTTAACGCTTTTTCTTATAGGGTCTTTGTTCTTTCTTGTTGTCACATTTTTTTTTATTTACACTTTCACCTTTTCCTTCACTTTCCTCTTTCTCTTAATCTTATCCTCTCCCTTTATTAATGTAAAAAAAAAAAAACGGAGTACATTAATTGTAATCAAATATATGTGACGAGTACTAATAGATGTGGTTGTAACGTAATGTGCTTCTAATAAATAAAATAAAAAAAATAAAAAAATATTCACACCTAAAGAAAGTCATGTAATTTTCTGGGGAAATGCCTCTGAGAATACAGAATCCATCAGCCTGCTCAATGTGATAGAATGTCCTGATCAAAATTTTCGATTAATATATTGGTGTTCTCTGAAGATGTATCTCATTGAGTAAATATCTCTCATTGAGTAAAAAAAATTGAATAAAGATGTTCAGAACGCTTTAACTAATGCCCTGCACAAGAGACTGGTAAATAACCTCAGAGCACATGGAAATGTGTATGGTATATCAGTGTGGAATAAAAGTCGGTTAACACAGAGAAAACAATGAATGGAATCAAGGATCTTTTTCAAATTGACAGGCAGGGGCTTACAGGTACTATAATAATTGGTGTTCAGGGCCTACTATTCTCATTCAATTTTGACCGTTTGCAGAGGGGACTACATGTAACATTTTCAAGTTAACAGATGAACCCAAACTACGTATTGGTTTACTTTTATGAAAAACTGGGACTGTAAAGGGGCTGTCCCATAGCGCCAACCTAATCCGCGAGTTCAGAAGAGTGTCTTCGACCTTCGAGCTCGAGGGCACTCGCCTGAAAAACCTCGAGCTGGATCGACCGTCAGCGATGAAACCGTGAGCTGGATCAACCAACCTCACACACACACACAAACACAAAGCGGGGGCCAGGGAAAGCGGGGGAGCGCTGTCTGAAATTCACACCCGCGATGAAGAGGAAGGTAAAAGACGGCTGCACAGTGTATGGTAAGTCCTTTAGAGAGCGCGGGGGGGGGAGAAGGGGGGGTGAAAGGGGGGAGAAGGAGTGGAGACACTTTTAAGAAGTCAGACAACGTTTAATAAGGTTTAGCGGGCATTTAACCTACCGGTCGGTTTTCCTGGGTCCTGAAAACTCCAATGAGCCAATTTAAATGCCCGGTCTGCGAAGGAGATTGCCTACGGCTGCCCTCGACTGCCTGTAACTACATAGCGACCCCACTCCATTGCACTACGAGTTCAAAGGAACCATGACGATCAAATTTTGTTCGCGGAAAAATTTTCAACATGCTGAAAAAAATGTCCGCGACCTAGATGAGGCCGCGAGTATTCGGGAAGTTTCCTCGAGCATGAAGATCTCATAGGACCTCCTAGGACCATGTGTCGACCATGCTGCGTGTTTGAGTCGAGGGCAAACTCTTCTAAACTCGCAGATTAGGGTCGCCGCAGTGGACAGCCCCTTAGTGATGAACATAAGAACAGGAGTATGCTATCTGACACTTCGAGTCTTCTCTGTCATTCATAAAGATCACGTCTGATTTTCACTTCAGTTCCATTGTATCCATGACTACGCCATCTATCTATTATATAAAAACTCTCTGGCTGTCGTCCGTCTGTACGTCTGTACGTCTGTACGTCCAACATTCTGCTTGACTTGTCCCGCCTTTGATACTGCCCCGCGCCCGCGCGGTGCGCGGAAACGCCGATATTTTTTACCGTTTCTAAAGAGGATACGTTTATCTTTACGAATAGACGATCCTGATTAAATTTGGTCGTGTTTATGTACGCTTTTTAAAATAAAATACCTCTCCCCCCCCAAACCAAACATTTCAAAATGTTTAAAAAAACAGCTCAGCCGTAGAATGTTAGTAAAGATTCCGTTGTGTGATGTCACAATGCACAATGGTCACAGATGTCCAATCGCAATGGATCCATTTACATATGCCTTTGCTGCGGCTCCAGCCCCAGCCCCTCCCCCCCCAACCCCCGCAGCATTGGGCATTATGACATCACAAAATGGAACCTTCATTTACATTCTATTGCTGAGAGCTATTTGTTTAACTATTGAATTTCCCCATTCCCTATCACCCCCACACACGTGGCGACGCCCTGCGACACGTGTGACAAATCGAAATGAATCCGTTTACATATGTCTTTGCAGCACCCACAGCCCAAGCCCCTCCCCCCCCAACCCCACAGCCTGTGTCGAATGGCGTCGCCACGTGTGTGGGGGGAAAGGGAATGGGGAAATTTCAAAATGTTAAAAAAAAACAGCTCTCAGCAATAGAATGTAAATGAAGGTTCCGTTTGTGATGTCACAATGCCCAATGCTCAAAGATGTCCAATCGAAATGGACCAATTTACATATGCCTTTGCAGCAGCCACAGCCCCAGCCCCTCCCCCCATCCCCCGCAGCCTGTGGCGAAGGGCGCCGTCATGTGGTGTGGCAATAGAGAAAGAGGATTGGGGGTGATAGGGAATGGATATTATGAGGGAAGGGAAAGTCCCCCTCCTACTTCAACTCTCCCTCCCCACTCTTCCCCTCTTCCTCTCCCCCTCCCTCCCTCCCACACCCTCTCTTTCCCCCCTCCACCCACCCCTCTTCACCCCCATCTCCACCCACCCCTTCACCTCTCTCTTGCACCACTCCCCGTTACCCCTCTGCCCCTCACTCCCCACTGTTCCCTCTCCCTCCCCCACCTCTCTCCCCTCCCCCTCCCTTTCTCCCTCTCTTCCCCTACTCCTCTCCCCTTCCCCTCATCCCCCCCCCTCTCCCCCCTTCATGCCCTCCCCGCTCTCCTCCCACTCCCCACTCTCCTCCCCCTCCTCTCACCCACCCTGATCTCCTCTCCCTCCCCAATCTCTCCCCTTTCCTCTTCCCCCTCTCCCGTCCCTCCCCTCTTCTCTCCCCACCCCATCTCCCTCTCCCCTCTTCTCTCCCCACCACGGTCTTCCTCTCCCCCCCTCCCCCCTCCCCCGAGTGTGTTTGGGGGTGGTTAGTGTGAGTTTGGGGGTGGTTAGTGTGAGTGTGATGCCGCAGCCTCGCAAAGCGCGTTGGGAAAACAGCCCGCCAACAGTCTCTCTGTCTTTAAGACGGAACTGCAGATGCTGGAAAATCGAAGGTACACAAAAAAAACCTGTATATCATCAGCGGGTTCAGCAGCATCTATGGATCAAAGAAAATATGCAACGTTTCGGTAGAAAACCATTCTGAGGATGGGCTTCGACCAAAAGCGTTGCCTATTTCCTTCGCCCATAGATGCTGCTGCACCCGCTGTGTTTCTCCAGCTTTTTTTTGTGTACCAGTCTCTCTCTCTCTCTCTGCCCTTTCTCTCTTCACAGCCCGCGGCTCAACTCATGCACGCCCGCTCCAACCCCCCCCCCTTCACCTCTCTCCCCCATCCTCTCTTTCCTCTCTCCACCCCTCTCCTCTCTCCCCCTTCCTCTCCACCCTCCTTCCCCCTCTCCTCTTCTCTCCCCACCCCGTCTTCCTCTCCCCTCTTCTCTCCCCCACCCCGTCTTCCTCTCCCCCTCACCCCATCCCCCCCGAGTGTGTTTGGGGGTGGTTAGTGTGAGTTTGGGGGTGGTTAGTGTGAGTGCGATGCCGCAGCCCACCCCCCCCTCCCGCAAACGCGCGTTGGGAAAACAGCCCGCCAACAGTCTCTCTGTCTTTAAGACGGAACTACAGATGCTGGAAAATCGAAGGTACACAAAAAAACCTGTATATCATCAGCGGGTGCAGCAGCATCTATGGATCGAAGTAAATAGGCAACGTTCGGTAGAAAACCAGTCTGAGGATGGGCTTCGGCCCAAAGCGTTGCCTATTCCTTCGCTCAATAGATGCTGCTGCACCCGGTGTGTTTCTCAAGCTTTTTTTTGTGTACCAGTCTCTCTGTCTCTCCCCTCTCTCTCTCTCTCTCTCTGCCCTTCTCTCTTCACAGCCCGCGGCTCGACTCATGCACACACGCTCCAACCCCCCCCCTTCACCTCTCTCCCCATCCTCTCTTTCCTCTCTCCACCCCTCTCCTCTCTCCCCCTTCCTCCTCGACCCTCCTCCTCCCCCTCTTCAAATTTTTTTTTCTAACATTAAATTTTCCCTCTGCCCAACACCTCTAGACGCATCTGAGAGGTGCGGGCTATTCGTCAGTGGATAGGGTGGAGATGGGATAAAAGAAGCAAATTAAAAATTAAAATAATATCAAGGGTGTGATGAGTTTGTGTGTTTGTGGGTGCCGGATTACGTGCTTTGGAGGAAAGGGGGTGATTAGTGTGACGCCACAGCCTTCACCCCCCCCCCCACAAACGCACGTTCGGTGTCCAGACCCAACGGGTCTGCACTTGGTCTAGTATACTTTTAAAACTCTCTGGCTGTCGTCCGTCTGTACGTCTGTACGTCCGTACGTCCAACGTTCTGCTTAGACCTGTGCCGCCTTTGATACCGCCCCTGGCCCACACAGCGCGCGGAAAGGCCCATATTTTTTACCATTTCCAAAGAGATGACATTTATCTTTACGATTAGCCACTCCTGATTAAATTCGTTTGTTTTTATGTACACGTTTTTTTAAATAAAATCCATCCCCCCCCCACCCCCATGTGATTTTCCTCCGATTGTCTCCGATTTTCTCCGAAAACGACGCCATCTTTTTTTCGCCGATTTTCTCCGAAAACGACGCCATCGTTTTTTCGCCGATTGTCTCCGATTTTTTCCGAAAACGACGCCATCTTTTTTTCTACGATTTTCACCCCGGGGTCTGAAGCACGTTCGGGAACAACACCCCGGGGTGTCAAGCACTTTCGGGGACCAGACCCAACGGGTCTGCACTTGGTCTAGTATCTATTAATTCTCTTAATATCCAGGAACCTATCAATCTTTGTCTCCAAAACCTTGATGATTGTGCCTCCACAACCCTCGGGGGCAGAGAATTCCAAACGTTCACCACCCTTTGAGTGAAACAAAAATAATTATCACCTCAGTTCTAAAGAGCCTACCCATTATTCACGGACTGTATCCTCTGTTTTTTTACTCCTCGGCACAGGAAACATCCTGCATCTACTCTGTGAATGACCATAAGAATTTTATAAGTTTCAGTGAGATCCAGAGACTGAGGATGCAAAGGTTTAAATGGGTATAAATGTGTCAAGTGAGCGAGCAATAACATGGCAGGTGGAGTGGAATGTGGAAAATGTGAGGTTAACCATTGGTGAAAAAAGTTGAAATATGTGAATAGTGGGTTTTGATGTTCAAAGGTAACTTTTGTGTGTCAGACGTAAGTATATGAAAGTTAACATGCAGGTACAGCAGGCAGTTTGAAAGACAAATAATATGTGAGCACTCCTTGAAAGAAGATTTTTCACTGCAGATAGATAGAACTATATGTGATGGATCACATATAGAGGACAAATTGTTGCTGAGTAATGCCAGGATTTTCATTTTACATGCGTCTACAAGGTAATTTTGTCTGTAAATCAGAAAATACACAAAAATCACATGATATAATAGCCATATTTCTACATTATTGTAATGAATGGCAATAAAAGCATAAACCACTGATAAGAAAGAACAATTAAAAAAAGGGGTGAAAGTGGGAGAGGAAAGTAGTTTGTCGGAAGAACCATATGTCCATATGTTGGACTTTTGGAATTTAATATTATTATGGAAGCTCATTCGTATCTAGAGGAGTCCATAAGTTGGGCGTTTCTAATCCATGGATGGCATTAACATTCAACTGATTTGGCTTCCTTACACAAAAAGTGATATACTTACTGTCAAGGGGTAAGGTGACATTTCTCCAAACTGCTTTATGGAATTCTGGATCCATTCAATAAGGAGGTATTGAATAGTTTAGCCTTCTGTTCTTGAGAAATTTGATTTAATTGTGTTCTCAGAAGGCTGGAGAGAAAAAATGTGGGGATGATGTTTCCCTTAGTTGTGCTAGGGATCCCAGCCTCAAAATAAGGGACGGTCATTCAGGACTGAAATGAGAAAAGATTTCTTCACTCAATGTCATGTTGAATCTTCAGAATTCTTATCCTGAATAGGATGTGGAGGCTTAGTCATCCCTTCAAAACAGGGATTGATAAATATCTGGATATTAGAAGAATCAATGAAATGGTGATTTGCCATACTCTTGTTGAAAAGCTGAACAGTCTTAATGGACCAAATGGTTTACTCCTCTGCCTGTTATTTATATCCTTATGTTTGCATTTGCTATTTTCCAGTCCTTCAGCAATACCTTGGCACCTAGGAATATTATGGTAGGCTCTTTGATAATCTCTGCTCCCACTTCCCTCAGTACTCTAGTGTGCATCACATCTGGAATACCTTAAGTATAGTCAGCCTTTTTATTAGCTTCGTATCACAAAAAAATGGTCTTATCCGAGAGTAAGTGATGAACAACAAACTCCTCCTTATCAATTTTTATCTTAACCATTATCTCGTCTTGCTTTGGTTACACTGAGATATAAGCATCTTTTTTTCCTTGACCCAGAATCATTAAAGTGTGTATTATGTATTCCAGCATTATTTTTTTACTTCACTCCATATATCATCTTATTTGCCTTTATAAGCAATACCTCCCTCCAACTACCCACTCACTCAGTTTACCAGGGACTCAGTTTACCAGGGAGTACAAATACCTTGGAGTGTACCTGGACAGTAAACTGGACTGAGACAACAGGAACACTGAGGCCCTGTACAAGAAGGGACAGAGCCAGCTGTACTTTATGAGAAGCCTCCGCTCCTTCAACGTCTGCAGTAAGATGCTGCAGATGTTCTACCAATCGGTGGTAGCCAGTGCCATCTTCTTCGCTGTTGTGTGCTGGGGCAGCAGGGCTAAGGCCGGGGACAGCAATAGGATTAACGAACTCTTCAAGAAGGCTGGTTCCGTCCTCGGGGCAGAGTTGAATTGATGGGAGGTGGTCTCAGAGGGGAGGATGCTCCTCAAACTGTGGAGCATCTTGGACAATACAGCTCACCCCCTCCATGACACACTGGTCAACCTGAGGAGTACTGATTCCACCAAGATGCAGTACAGAATGCCACAGGAGATTCTTCTTCCCTGTGGTTATCAAACTGTACAACTCCTCCCCTTCTGTCGTGTGGTAGACTGACCTCCTCCCCCCCCCCCCCCAAATCTTTGCACATCCCCTTTTCTTTCCACTCATCACGTTAATTTCATGTTTCATGTATTTTGTGTTTTATGACTGTTGGCAGATCAATTTCCCTCCTGAGATAAATAAAGTTCTATCGTATCGTATTACTTGTGGATCCACTTATGTGTTGACTGCCTCTCCATGCTCATATTCTGTCACGGCCTGTCTTCCTTTATTTCCTCTTCCACTTTCAGTTTGCTATATTCGTTCTGGTTTTTACTTGAATTATTCACTGGACATGCATCATTTTTAATTTCATCATATAATCTATCTCCTTTATCATCCAGGGAGTTCTGGCTTTGGTTTCCCATCCTTACATTATTGTGGTAGTTTACGAAGTCCATACCTCTTAATGCTCAACCATTGTTCTGTTAGTTGCATCCGTCAATCTTTGATTCATGACCTAAGGCACCTTTATTGCCACTGACTGATTTCCAAATCAGGGATGTATAGGATAATTTCAGTGCTGCCAACTCTCACGCATTGACCGTAAGACTCACGCATTTCACGCAGTTCTCACGCTCACGCTGATCACAGAATTTCACACGCTTCCAGATCTCCTCCACACTCACCAATGAGAATAGTTTTCCAACTTCCAAGCTTAAGTTAAACGCAATAAGCCATGCACCACCGCCCCGACGCTACAGTACAGTGCAATTAGTGCCGTGATGTCACTATGACATGACATCTTCAGTTGTCACCGACAAGGTCGTAGTTTGTCGTATCTTGTCGCGGGTGGACATAAGTTGACCGGTTGTCGTAGGTTGTCGGCTGTGTGGTCGTAGGTTGTCGTAGGTGTGGTCATAGGTGGACGTCCCAATTCACGAGGAATTGTGTCGCCGGCCGACGTAGCTTGTCGTAGCTTGACGTCGACTAGGTGGTAGCTTGTCGTAGACATTGTCGTAGGGTGGGTCCAGATTTCTCACTCTCAACTCTCGCCCAATGTTGGCAGGTCTGTAATGTAATTGATTCTGCAACCATCAAAACCAGCTAAAGTTGGGTGACATTATCACAGAACTATCCATCATGGAGAATTTGACAATCTGGACAGGATCATGAACAGGAAGCACAGCTTGCAATCCATTTCATTTCTTCAGTGAATATCCTTCAGCTGGCAAAGTAACTGAATGTTCAGGTTTAATATTTCTTTTGCGTTAATTTGAATTTGCTATTTTTCATTTTAATCGGTTCTGTGTGTGTTCCGATATTTGAACGTGACTTATTGCAGTGACTTATTGAAGGAGACTATTGGCAGCAGAGAAGGGGAATAGGTTTCACTTATCTCTGTGAGTGTGTCTCATTCGTACATAGTGATTTGGCAACTGAAGTAATGGCAGGCAAGTTGTTACAGTGTCTCTCTTCCAGGATGTGGGAAGTCAGGGGCACTGCTGGTGCCTCTGACAACTACACCTGCGGAAATTGTGTCCAGGTGCAGCTCCTGAAGGACCACGATAGGGAACTGGAGCAGCAGCTGGATGATCTCGGGACCATCCGGGAAAACAAGTTTCATGGACAGGACCTACAGTGTGGTTGTCACACTGACGATACAGGAAGAGTGAAGGTGGGTGACGACGGGGAAGAGAAGTAAGCATGAAGTGCAGGAGACTCTGGTGGATGTACCTATTGAAAATAGGTACACCCTCTTGGGAGGTGTCGGGGCGGACGACACATCAAGTTTGAGTGGCAGCCAGGGGTGTGACTCCAATCGTGGTGCTGAGGCTCAATGGGGAGGAATGACATCTGGCAGAGCCATAGTGGTGGGCGACTCAATAGTCAGAGGTGCGGACAGGAGATTCTGCAGCAACAGGCGAGACTCCAGGATGGTGTGCTTCCTCCCTGGTGCCAGAAGGTTTTGGAGCAGCTGCACGGCATCCTCGAGAGGGAGGGAGAGCAGCCAGAGGTTGTTGTGCATGTTGGCACAAACGATATAGGTAGGAAGTGGAACAAGGTTCTGCAACACGAGTTTAGGGTATTAGGTAAAAGACTGAAAGCAGGACCTCCAGGGTAGTGATCTCAGGATTGCTTCCAGTACCTCGTGCTAGTGAAGGTAAGAACAGGAAGATAGGGGAAATGAATGTGTGGCTGAGGAGTTGGTACAGGGGGCAAGGATTTAGATTTCTGGATCATTGGGGCAGGGGTGACCTGCACAAAAGGGACGCGTTGCACCTTAACTGGAGGGGTTCCAACATCCTGGCGGGCAGGTTTGCTAATGCAACATGGGAGGGTTTCAATTAGATTGGCAGGGGGGTGGGATCTCATTCAGGAGAGACGCAGGTAAGAGGTTGGTATGGTGGTTGTGAGGGATAGGTTAGTGGACAGAATAGTCAGGTGAAAGGTGGAGAGCGAGGAAGGAGGATTGGTTTAAACTGCACGTATTTTAATGCAAGGGGCCTGACGGGTAAGGCAGATGAGCTTTGGGCTTGCATATATACGAGTGACTGGGACGTTGTATCCATTACTGAAACCTGGTTAAGGGAGGGGCAGGACTGGCAGCTCAACGTTCCAGGTATAGAAGCTTCAGGAGAGACAGGGGTGAGGGAAAAAGAGGAGGGGGGTTGCATTGTTGGTTATGGAGGATGTCACGGCAGTGGTCAGAGGTGACATTACGGACGGTTCTTCTAGTGAGGCTATATGGGTGGAGCTGAGGAACAAGAAAGGGATGATCACCTTGTTGGGGGTGTACTACAGACCCCTGAATAGTCAACGGAAATTAGAAGAACAAATACGTATGCCAAGAGATTGCAGACAGCTGCAGGTCAAATAAGTTTGTTGTAGTAGGGGATTTCAACTTTCCCATTATAGACTGAGAAAATCATAGTGTGAAGGGTTTAAATTGGGTGCAACTCCTCAAAAGTGTTCAGGAGAGTTTTCTCAAGCAGTATGTAGAGGCTCCCACATGTGAGAGGGCAACACTGGATCCAGTAATGGGAAATTGGGAAGGGCAAGTTAATGAAGTGTTTGTGGAGCCTTTTGAGACCAGTGACCACAGTCGATTAGGTTTAAGATTGGTAAAGGATAGGATAGAGAGGGCCCACGTGTTAAAATGCTCAACTGGGATCAGGCCAACTTTGAGGGTATGCGAGAAGGTCCCGTTCAAGTTGAATGGAGCAGGTTATTTGAGGGGAAAGGAACATCAGCCAAGTGGGATTTTTTTTAAAGTGGGCTGACAAAAGCTCAGGATATGTACGTCCCCGTTTGAGTGAAGGGCAAAGCAGGCAAACGTAAGGAAGCTTGGGTGACGGGGGAAATTGAGGCATTGGACAAAAATAAGATGCATGGGACAGATATAGGCAGCTGGGATCAAGTGCATCCCTGCAGGTGTTTCGGGAACTAAAGAGTAAACTGAAAAAGGAGAACAGAAGGGCAAAAAGGGGCCAGGAGATACTGTAGCTCTGGCGGGTAGCATTAAGGACACTCCCAAAAGATTTTATAAATACATAAGGGGAAAAAGGGTAACTAGAAAGAGAGTGGGACCTCTCAGAAATCAAAGCGGTTAACTCTGTGTGGAGCCACAGGAGATGGGCAAGGTCCTCAATGAGTATTTCTCCTCTGTATTTATTGTGGAGAAAGACAGTAGGATGGAGGAACCTGGGGCAGTCAATGGACGTGTCTTGAGAGCAGTCAGTGTTACCGTCGAAGAAGTACCAAAGGTACTATCATGTATGAAGGTAGACTGATCTCCAGAGCCTGATCAGATAAAGCCGAGGACATTGTGGGAAACCAGAGAGGAGATTGCGGGAGCCCTAGTTGAAATTTACGAGTCTTCCTTAAATACAGGAGAGGGGCCGGAAGATTGGAGGGTGGCAAATGTTCTTTTCAAGAAAGGCTGCAGGTAAAATGCTGGAAACTGTAGGCTGGTGAACTTCTAGAAACTTACACAATTCTTAAGGGGTTGGACAGGCTAGATGCAGGAAGATTATTCCCGATGTTGGGGAGGTCCAGAACAAGGGGTCACAGTTTAAGGATAAGGGGGAAGTCTTTTAGGACCGAGATGAGAAAATCATTTTTTACACAGAGAGTGGTGAATCTGTGGAATTCTCTGCCACAGAAGGTAGTTGAGGCCAGTTCATTGGCTATATTTAAGAGGGAGTTAGATGTGGCCCTTGTGGCTAAAGGGGTCAGGGGGTATGGAGAGAAGGCACGTACAGGATACTGAGTTGGATGATCATCCATGATCATATTGAATGGCGTTGCAGGCTCGAAGGGCCGAATGGCCTACTCCTGTACCTATTTTCTATGTTAACATCTGTAGTTGGAAAGTTACTAGAGAGTATTCTGAGGGATAGGTTGTACAGGGATTTGGACGGCAAGGGCTGATTAAGGATAGTCAGCATGGTTTTGTATGTGGGAGGTCATGTCGGTGAGACTAAGTGGAGGCTTGGCGATGGCTTCGCCCAACACCTTCGCTCAGTTCACAATAACCAACCTGATCTCCCGTTGGCTAGCACTTCAACTGCCCCTCCCATTCCGAATCCAACCTTTCTGTCCTGGGCCTCCTCCATGGCCAGAGTGAGCCCCACCATAAATTGGAGGAGCAGCACCTCATATTTACTCCAGATGTGGTCTCACCAGGGCCCTGATGAGACATAATACTCCAGATGTGGTCTCACCAGGGCCCTGGTGAGACATAATACTCTGATCATGGATGTATTTATTTGTGTGATGTTCGTGTGCGATTCACATCTCCTCAAAAACACGACGCACTAATGGTGAAATTTTTACATATTCCGATGAGATTTACGCCGTGATATAAAAAATCGCCATAATGAAAATTTCATGCATTATTTCTCGAGTTATTTATGAAAATGTTCAAAGTGGTCTCGCTGATGATGTCACAATGGCTCTGCTCCTCGCGGCCTGCTGCCCTATTTTCCCTCTCTGCCCCCCCTGCCTATCCGCCCCCCCCTGCCTCTGCCTCCCCTCCCTCTCTGCCCCACTTTCCTGTCTGCCCACCTCCCTCTCTGCCCCCCTTTCTGCCCCCCTCCCTCTCTGCCCATCCTTCGCTGCCCCCCTCCCTCTGCGCCCTCCCCACTCCCTCTCTGCCTCCTCTCTCTCTCTGCCCCCCCTCCCTCTCTGACCCCCCTCTCTCTGGCCACCCTCCCTCTCTGCCCCCCTTCCCTCTCTGCCCCTCCCTCCCTCTCTGCCCCCCTCCCTCTCTGCCCCCCCCATTCTCTCTGTGCCCCCCCTCCCTCTCTAGGGAGTAGTGAATATTGGGACCTATGGGTGAGTGGTGGAGTATTGCGTTTGGGAACCAGCCCTCCCCTGTGAAGCCGTACGCCCCCCCCACCCCTCAATCTCTACCCCCTCCCTCTCCCTCTCTACCCCTCCTCCCCTCCCTCCCTCTCTACCCCCTCACCCTCTCCCTCTCTACCCCCCCTTCTCTAGCCGCGCCTGCGCAGTTGGGGGTTATGTGTGAGTGGATAGGGCAGGGGATGGGGTAAAAGGAGCAAATTAATAATATTAATATATCAGGGGGGGGGCTAGTGTGTGTGTGTGGTGCCAAAGGCCCCCCCCCCCGCAACCGCACATTCCCACTCACAACGGGTCCCACTTGGACTACTATATTATAAATAGTTGCGGCCCCAGCATGAGCCGTGCGGCACTCCACTCGCCACTGCCTACCATTCTGACAGGGACCCCTTTATTCCTACTCTTTGTTTCCTGTCTGCCAACTAATTCTCTATCCATGTCATTACCCTACCCCCAATACCAGGTGCTCTACTTTTGCCCACTAATCTCCTGTATGGGACCTTATCAAAGGCTTTCCAGTTACATTACATCCACTGTCTCTCTTTCATCCATTTTACTTGTCACATCCTCAACAAACTCCAGAAGATTAGTCAAGCAGCATTTCCCCTTCATAAATCCATGCTGACTTGGACCAATCCTTTTACTGCCATCCAAATGCACCATTATTACTTCTTTAATAATTGATTCCAGCATCTTCCCCACCACCGATGTCAAGCTAACTGGTCTATAATTCCTCGTTTTCTCTCTCGCCCCTTTCTTGAAAAGTGGGATAAAATTAGCTACCCTCCAATCCATGGGAACTGATCGTGAATCTATAGAACATTGGAAAATGATCACAATACAATACAATACCATTTATTGTCATTTGAACCTCAAATGAAGTTCAAACGAAATTTGGTTTCTGCAGTCATACAAACAAGTAAAAAGAACCAAGACACAACACAATTTACACAAACATCCATCACAGCGAATCTCCTCCTCGCTGTGATGGAAGGCAAAGTCTTATCTCTCCACTGCACTCCCCATTCTCCCCAATGCGTCCACAATTTCTAGAGCCACCTCCTTGAGTACCCTGGGATGCAGACCATCAGGCCCTGGGGATTTATCAGCCTTCAGTCCCATCAGTCTACCCAATACTATTTCTTGCCTAATGCAAATTTATTTCAGTTCCTCTGTCTCCCTAGATCCTCTGTCCTCTATTACATCTGGGAAATTGTTTGTGTCCTCCTTAGTGAAGACAGAACCAAAGTACCTGTTCAACTCTTCTGCTATTTCGTTGTTCCCCATAATAATTTCACCTTTTTCTGCCTTCAAGGGACCCACATTTGTCTTTACTATTATTTTTCTCTTAACATACCTAAAGAATCTTTTACAATACTTCTTTATATTCTTGGCCAGCTTACCCTCGTACTTCATCTTTTCACCCCGTATTTGGCCTTTTTGTAACCTTCTGTTGTCCTTTGAAAGTTTCCCAATCCTCTGACTTACCGCTACTCTTTGCTTTGTTGTACACCTTTTCTTTTAGTTTTATTCCATCCCTAACTTCCCTTGTCAGCCATGGTTGCCTCTTACTCCCCGTCGAATCTTTCTTCCTCTTTGGAATTAAATGATCCTGTATCATCTGGATTATGCCCAGAAATTCCTGCCATTGCTGTTCCACTGTCATTCCTGCTAGGATCCTTTTCCAGTCGACCTTGGCAGGCCTTAATTGTCCCCTTTGTTCAACTGCAACACTTCACTTCTGATTTAACCTTCTCCCTCTCAAATTGTAGATTAAAACTTATCATATTATGGTCACTACCTCCTTGCGGTTCCTTTACCCAGGGCCGGATTTAGATGAAGAGAGGCCCTAGGCTGTTCCACTTGTGAGGCCCCTCCCAATCCCCACCCCCACGACTAGAGGAAGATGGTCCACAAGATTGACACCGATTTACAGCCGAGCGTAGCCAATGAGATAAGGGGCTGGAAAGCTGCGCTTTTAATTTATTTATTTATTGCCAGTGCTAGTGTCGAGTTATCGGCTTAAACACTATTATTCTGAAATGGAGGGCAAGGAAAATTACTGAAGGGTTGTTTAGTGACTACAGTGCGTTGTGACAGCATATGTACGAAAGGCCTATGAAAGTGTCAAAAATATTATACACCTTGCAGGACTCTCACTTAACTTTTTTTCTCTGTTGTCAGCCAGGCAACCTTGGCAGCTTTTTAAGTTGCCAAATGACAGTTTAGGTGGTCATTTAAGATGGTTTGCATGACGCGTGCGATAATGTGCTCGGCCGAAGTGCATAGTTACCAGTCGGAATTATGCTCAATGAAGCATTCACATATTTCTGCTTCAAATAAAGTCACAAACTAAACATATTCACCAATCAAGAAATGATATATACCACAATGACATGCAGCAAAATTATAATACAGTATCTCAACTCTTTTTAGACGTTGCAATGAATGCAATTTCTATTATTTCTTTCCACTTCCAAACAAAAATGTGGTTGGATTATTTAGCGTATGATCAACCTCGGTGAGACCAAGCGCCGGCTTGGTGATCGCTTTGCACAACACCTCCACTCAGTTCGCAATAACCAACCTGATCTCCCGGCGGCTCAACACTTCAACTCCCCCCTCCCATTCCGAATCCGACCTTTCTGTCCTGGGCCTATTCAATGGCCAGAGTGAGGCCCACCGTAAATTGGAGGAGCAGCACCTCATATTTCGCTTGGGCAGTTTTCATCCCAGCGGTATGAATATTGACTTCTACAATTTCAGGTAGTCCCTGCTTTTTCCTCCCCTTCCCAGCTCTCCCTCAACCCACTGTCTCCGCCTCTTCCTTTCTTCTTCCCGTCCCCCCCACCCTCACAGTCTGAAGAGGGGCCTCGACCCGAAACGTCACCTATTTCCTTCGCTCCATAGATGCTGCCTCACCCGCTGAATTTCTCTAGCATTTTTGTCTACCCATTCACCCAAGTTCTGTTATTCCACTTTCCTCACGCACTCCCTATTTTACAGAGACAAGTTAACCTACAAAGCCAATGCGTCTTTGGAATGTGGGAGGAACCCACACGCTCGCAGGGAGAATGTGCAAATTCAACACAGACAGTGCCCGAGGACAGGATCGAACACAGATCTCTAGCGTGTGAGGCAGCAAGTCTACCAGCTGTGCCACTATATTTTGTTTTCCAACACACAAAAAATTATACGTTGATAACTTTGGTTACTAAAAAAATGAAACTATCCATTTTCAGTCTTAAATCTCTAAGTGACGCTATGTCCCCCTTTACAGCTACTGTATGTTTTAATTCAGTTCAAGACTATGGGGCAGTACACTGGTCATAAAACTGCTGCCTAAAAGTGCCAGAGACCCGAATTGATCCTGAATATGGGTGCTGTCTGTATGGAGTTTGCTCCTTTTCCCTTTGATCGCATGGGTTTTCTCCAGGTGCTCTTGTTTCCTTCCACATTCCAAAGGTGTGCAGGAACCTATTTCTGACCCAACCCAAAATGTAATATTTTCCTTTTGTCCAGAGATTCTGTCTGACCTGTTGAGTTACTCCAGCTTTTTGTGTCTATCTTCAGTTTAAAGAAGCTCCTTCCTACACACACTATACTATACGATAGAACTTTATTAATCCCAGGAGGGAAATTGTGTGTGTGGGTATATATATTATACACACACACATATATATATATTTATATAGTTATTTATTCATATATAAATATACACCATTTTGTTTTCTTGTTTATAACATTGTTCACAGAGTACTATGTTCACATATTCTGTTGTGCTGCTGCAAGTAAGGATTTCATTGTTCTGACTGGGACGTGAGAGAATAAAACACTCTTGACATGCCGCTAATGAGTGGGATAGAACTAGTGTACGGGTGATCTGTGGTCGGCGTGGACTCGGTGGGCCGAAGGGCCTGTTTCTCCGCTGTATCTTGAAATTAAACTAAAAACACTAAAACCAGAGGTAGTCTAAAGAAGGGTCTATACCTGAAACGTCACCCAATTTCTTCTATCCAGAATTGCTGGCTGCTCCATGGAGTTCCCCCGCACAATTAAAGCATGGAATAGTCTTCACCCTACCATAGTTACCCAACCAGACGCAACTAAATTTAAGGTAGCTCTTTTTTCCCCAAGATTCCTTTTTTGCTTAAGTCCAAGTCAAGAGTCAAGAGAGTTTTATTGTCATGTGTCCCAGATAAGACAATTAAATTCTTGCTTGCTGCAGCACAACAGAATATGTAAACATAATACAGAACAGGAGATAAAAGTTCAGTGTGTTTATATACCATAGACCATATATATATACACAATAAATAAACAGATAAAATGCAATAGGCTGTTCAGAGATTGGAGTTTGGTGATGGACCCTCCACCACCTCCTGTTTAAATTCCATTTAGAATATTTTTGGAGGACCAGGAAACCAGAAGCAAGAGTTACTCCAGGGAGTTACCTCCAGCTCCAGGGCGTGATTCTGCGTTGGTTTTCAGCGGTCGCGGCGAAGCGGCGCCCGGACAGCAATGGCAGCCAGATTGCCCACAATTCAAAGCGAGGGAGAAAGTGCCCGGCGCCGACCAGTTGCCGTGGCAGTGCCCATGTCCAGGGCAGTCGATGATGTGCTGGCCGTGGTTGTGCGCATGTGCAGGGGGTGGATGTGCTGGCCATAGCCGTGCGCATGTGCAAGGCGGCCGGCCGTGCCGGCGGATGAGGAGTGAGCGGAGAGTGGAGACCCGGCGGCCCGGACACGGTTACGCATGGCGGGCAGAGACGGAGAGTGACAGAGAGAGAGAGATAGAGAGGGGGGCCCACTCAGAGTTGATCGGCAGGTGTCCCAGGTGCTTGCCAAGCCAGGCAAAATTACACAACTTTTAGGTTTCCCGGCGGGACGTTAGGTGGCCATTGGCACCCGGGCGTACCGTTAATTTCGAGTCTTTCTTTGGCCGGAGACCCCCTAGATTTCGAGGCCCTAGGCTTCAGCCTATGAAGCCTAGTGGTAAATCTGGGTCTGCCTTTACCTTGAGTTCCCTTATTAAGTCTGGTTCATTCGACAACACTAAATCCAGAATTGCCTTCTGTCTGGTAGGCTCCAGCACAAGCTGCTCTAAGAATCCATCTCGGAGGCACTCTACAAACTCCCTTTCTTGGGGTCCAGAACCAACCTGATTTTCCTAGTCTACCTGCATTTTGAACTCTCCCATGACCACAGTGGCAGTACCTTTGTTACACGCCAATTTTAACTCCTGCTGCAACTTGCATCCTTTATCCAGGCTACTGTTTGGGGGCCTGTAGATAACTCCCATTAGTGTTTTCTTACCTTTGCAATTCCACAATTATATCCACAGTGATTCTACATTGTCAGTCCCTATGTCACCCCTCGCAAGGGACTAAATTTCATCCCTCACCAACAAAGCTAACCCAACACCTTTGCCCACCTGCCTGTCCTTTCTATCGGACGTATAACTCTGAGTCCCGTCCCGATCCAGTCCCGATCTGTAATGCCCACATCATATCTACCAATCTCTAACTGTGCCTCAAGCTCATCCACTTCACTTCTTATACTTTGCGTATGCACAGATAATACTTTTAATCCATTACTCACCTTATCTTTCACATTGATTCCTATTTCACTAGGACATACTCTCCTATCCCTTCTTGAGCTTTCTGTCCTGTTAATTCTGGTGTATTTCTTAACTTTTCCTATACTCTCTTTCCCTTTAACTCCATCCTTGTATTTCCAATTTGTGTCCCCCCCTCACCATTTAAAAATGCTGAAACAAATCTGTAAAGTAATCTCACATCTCTTATCCCAGAGTCAATAATCAAAGAAGAAATAGCTGCTAATTTAGGAAAGATTAATATAATAAAATCTTGGTTTTATGTAAGAAAAATCATGTTTCACGAAATTGCTCAACCTCTTTGTTGATTATTGCGGAAAGTTTATAAATGGGGAGTCTGTAGATGTAGTGGAATTAGTTTTCCAAAAGGCATTTGACAAGGTGTCATAGAGAAACCTGGTGCATAAATTAAAATAGGTGAGTCCTTTTCAGACTGGAAGGAGGTAATTTGTGGAGTATCACAGGATTAGTTCTTGGCCTGCAATTATTCACTGTATTAATGGTGTGGAAAAACAAACAGTATGTCAGATTTCCAAGTTTGCTAATGGGACAAAAATATTTGGAAGGGGATGGTGTGATAATGATACCGTGATTGTGCAATGGAATATAGGTAGATTAAGTGAGTGGGCAAAAACCTGACAAATTGAGTTTAATGTGGGGAAGTGTACTTCGGTAAGACAAAATGAAAAGGCAGATTATTATCTAAATGGAGAGAGGCTGCAAGTGAGTGAAGTACAAAGTGATCTGGATGTTCCAGTGTATGAATCACAAAAAGCTAGCTGCCAGGTACAACAAGTAATTGATAAGGCAAACAGCTTTTTGAAAATGTGCTAGAGTTTAAAAATAGGGGAATTTTGTCTCAATTGGAAAAGATGTTTGTAAAGCCTAACCTGGATTACTGCTTATAGTTTTGATCCCTTAAACAAAAAAATGATATAGTCACATTGGAGGCTGTGCAAAGTAGATTCATCAGGCTAATTCTAAGGATGAGAAGGTTGCTCTACCAAGATAAACTAAATAGTTTGGCTTGTATGCCTTAGGAGTTTAGAAGAATGAGCGGTGATCTTATTTAAACATATAAGATCCGAAGGGAGCTTGGTAGGGTAGAGGTTGGGATATTTTCACTTGTGGAAAAGTCTCAAACAAGAGGACATTATTACAAGATAAATGGCCGGTCATTTAAATCTGAGGTGTGTAGAAATTTCTTCTCGTGGAGGGTGGTAAATCTCTGGAATTCTTACAATTTTCTGTTCTCTGTGAGCTTCTGTATTTCAGGAACCAACCCAAAATGTCATCTGTCCATTCCCTCCACAGATGTTGCCTGACCCACTGAGTTCCTCCAGCACTTTATTTTCTTTCTCGAGCTTCTGTATTGGCTTTGTCTAAAATGATATGCTTTGTAATTTTGTGTCTTGTATTCCAGTGAAGGAGTAAGTCCAGATGTTGCTTGTTTGCTCATTTGCAAGCAACCAAACCAAAGCAAAAAAAGTGAAAACAGGTGTTTAGAAATCTTTGCAAAGTAATTAAAAAGAAATAACTGAAATATCACATTTACATAAGTATTCAGACACTTTAGTCAGTACTTTGTTGAGGCACCATTAGCAGCGATTACAGCCTCAAGTCTTCTTGGCTATGACGCTACAAGCTTGGCACAGGTGTATTTGGATAATTTCTCCCATTCTTCTCTGCAGATCCTCTCAAGCTCTGTCAGGTTGGATGTGGAACATCAATGCTCAGCTATTTTTAGATCTCTCCAGAGATGTTCGATCGGGTTCAAGTCCGGGCTCTGGCTGGGCCACTCAAGGACATTCACAGACTTGTAACGAAGCCACTCCTGTGTTGTCTTGGCTGTGTGCTTAGGGTCGTTGTCCTGTTGGAAGGTGAACCTCTGCCCCAGTCTGAGATCCAGAACACTCTGGAGCAGGTTTTCATCAAGGATCTCTCAGTACTTTGCTCCATTCATCTTTCCCTCGATCCTGACTAGTCTCCCAGTTCCTTCCACTGAAAAACATCCCAAAGCATGATGCTGCCACCACCATGCTTCACCGTAGGTATGGTATTGGCCAGGTGATGAGCGGTGCCTAGTTTCCTCCAGACATGGCGCTTGGCATTCAGGCCAAAGAGTTCAATCTTGGTTTCACCAGACCAGAGAATCTTGTTTCTCATGCCTTTTGGCAAACTCCAAGCAGGCTGTCATGTGGCTTTTACTGAGGAGTGGCTTCCGTCTAACATAACGGCCTGATTGGTGGAGTGCTGCAGAGATAGTTGTCCTTCTTGATGTTTCTCCCATCTCCACAGAGGAACTCTGGAGCTCTGTCAGAGTGACCATCGGGTGCTTGGTCACCTCCCTGACCAATGCCCTTCTCCCCCGATTGCTCAGTTTGGCCGGGCGACCACCTCTATGAAGAGTCCTCGTGGTTCCAAAGTTCTTCCATTTAAGAATGACGGAGGCCACTGTGCTCTTCGGGACCTGCAATGTTGCAGAAATTGTTTTATACCCTTCCCCAGATCTGTGTCCCGACACAATCCTGTTTTGGAAGTCTACGGACAATTCCTTCGGGTTCATGGCTTGGTTTTTGTTCTGACATGCACTGTCAACTGTGGGACCATATATAGACAGGTGTGTGTATTTCAAAATCATGTCCAATTAATTTAATTTACCACTGGTGGACTCCAATCAAGTTGTGGAAACATCTCAAGGATAATAATGGAAACAGGATGAACCTAAGCTCAATTTTGAGTGTCATAGCAAAGGGTCGGAATACTTATGTAAATGTGATATTTCAGTTATTTATTTTTAATTACTTTGCAACATTTTCTAAACACCTGTTTTTGCTTCTTCTTTCTGGGGTATTGTGTACAGATTGATGATAAAAAAATGAATTTAATCAATTTTAAAATGCTGTAACGTAATAAAATGTGGAAAAAATGAAGGGGTCGGAATACTTTCTGAATGCACTGTGTATATATATAAATCAGCCAAATTCCTTGTTCTAATTGCTGTGCAGTGATCTCTACTGTGTACTATTATGCAAGCTAGGTGAGGGCAGGATTAGGTTTAGCATTTTTTCCTTCATTCCTCATGGTAAATTACCAATCCTGCCTTTATTTTTGTTTTCATTTCTAGGTCATGGGCAACCTCTATTTGTTACCAATTGAAAGTTGCTCTTGAGAAAGTTAATTATGCAATTTGTTAAGTTTATGGTGTACAGTCATGAGAGGAAACGATTGGGTAGACACACAGATTTTCTTGCCCAGAGTAGGGGAATCGAAAACCAGAGGACATAGGTTTAAGGTGAAGGTGGAAAGATTTAATAGGAACTCAAAAGGGTAGCTTGGTCACACAAAGGGTGGTCGATGTATGAAATGAGCTGCCAGAGGAGGTAGTTGAGGCAAGTACTATCACAATGTTTCAAAAGCATTTAGACAGGTACATGGAAAGCACAGATTTGGAGGGATATGGGCCAAATGCAGGCAGTTGGGACTAATGTAGATGGGACATGTTGGCCGGTGTGAGAAAGTTGGGCCAAAGGGCCTGTTTCCACGTTGTAAGACTCTATGACTCTGACTTCTTGGAAGTTTTTACTCATTGTGGTATGCGTAATGTTGGTGCTTCTACTATGGACATTAGGAAGAACTAAGAATCCAACTTCCAAGATTTTCTCTGAACAACAGTGAAGGAACTGTCTGAATCAGAAATGTGTAAAATTTAGAATGTTGCGATGCAGTTGTTCCTTTTGTTCTTTTAAGTATTGAAGGCAAGACTTTGGAATGAAGCAATGCAGTCCAAACATAAAGCCATGGGGCATTTACATGTGGAGGGAATGCATGATTAAACTGTATTTTCCTCATTGCTTTTATTGGCCAGAAGCCCTAAGCTGCATCAAGGCTGATTTTTGATGTTATTGTTCTTCCAATTTGGGCATTGCTGACTGTCAAGATTTCCTGTCCATTCCTGAATGAAAAGGCGGTTTAAGTTATCCACAGTGGGCCATATTGAGTAAAGATGGTGATTTCATTTCCCGAAGATGATTGGTGAACCATATACAGTAGGTTTTTATAAAAAACCAATAGTTTCATGGTTAACCAGCTAGAAATCCAGCTCCCAATGTGGCTTCCTCTACAATATGGTGAACTCGATATGGCCTCCTCTGCATCGATGAGATAAAGTGAATATTGCATTTTCCAGTTTCAAGATAAACGTCCCCTGACGAGATCGCCCCCCCTTCCCACAACTTCCAGTCCTCATATTGTGTCCCCTTTTCCATACTCCCACTTCCAGATCCGATAATTGTTATTAGTCACCCCCTCCTGGTTCCATTGATCGACTACCCACATATTTCACCTATCCGCTACCCTACCTCCACATGCCCCCAACCCCTCCCACCCACCCCACCCACCCCATCTAGTTCTGGTTCCAGCTACCCTTCACCTCTTCCTTAATGGTTTTCTCTATCACTTTACTTACCCCCTTACCTACCACATTCCAGCACTGGTAGCCTTTGGATATCCTTGCATATCATTCACTTAATGGTCTCCACCTTCACCCTTCCCTCCCACAACTGGCTCCAGCTATTTTTATTTTGTCTGTCTCCACATATCATTCACATGCCTCTGTCTCATAGGTCAACCCCTACCCCTCACCTACCTGGCTCGATCTGCTCATCATTGTCCTCCCCTCTTCAGTCCACCATTCACCCACACACACCCCGTCCCACACCTTGCCCTCTCCTCTTTTTACTGGCGTCTCTCTCCACTCAGTCCGGATGTAGGGTATCAACTTAAAACGTAAACAATTTCTTTCCCGACAAAAGCTGCTGTTTGATCTACTGAGGAATTCAGCAGATTATTTGTTGTCTCGTGCCTCATGGAACATACAGCACAAGAACCGGCCCTTTGGCACTCAATGTCTGTGCTAAATATGATGATGATGATGATGATAATTTATTGTTCACGGCAGCCCCCACCACACGCCGGGTTCCCCTTTGTTCTCGGTGCCCCCCCACTCCAGGTCCCATTTGTTTTCAGTGGCTCCCCCACGCCGGGTCCCCTTTTGTTCTCAGCAGCCCCCCACGGCGGGGTTCCCCTTTGTTCTCAGTGCCCCACAGCGGGGACCCCCTTTGTTCTCGGCAGCCCCCCACGGCGGGGTTCCCCTTTGTTCTCAGTGCCCCACGCCGGGTCCCCTTTTGTTCTCAGCAGCCCCCCACGGCGGGGTTCCCCTTTGTTCTCAGTGCCCCACAGCGGGGGACCCCCTTTGTTCTCGGCAGCGCCCCCACGCCGCCGGATCCCCCTTTGTTCTCGGCAACACGACCCGCCCACCATGGCCCGACCTCGTCCTCGAAGCTCTGTTCTAGGCCCGACTACGTTCGAGGCTTCGACCTTACTTCGTCCGCGGGGGCTCGACTCGACATCGAGGCTCCGACTCATCCTCGGCCTGACCTGATGTAGCCCTCACCCCGACTCGACCTCGGGGCTCCAACCTGACTGCTGGGACATTGACTACTCACTCTGCACTGGCTTTTCTGTAGGCCATGACGCCCTGTGGAGTAAGTTCTCCTCCATCGTCTGACCACGGCACATGAGTCAGGCCTGCTCGCCGGGAGTGCCCTGGCCCACTGCTTGCTGGGTGGGAGAGCCCAAGAGTGCCCTAGAGCCATCACTTTTCTACCTGCAAATAACCCATATCCCTCCATATCCATATGCCTATCCAAAAGTCTTTTAAATGCCACTAACTTATTTGCTTCAACCACCACTCCCAGCAGCGCATATTGTGGACAAACCACCCTCGGGGTAAAAAACTTGCCCTGCACATATCCTTTAAACTTTGCCCCTCTCACCTTACAGCTATACTTTCCAGTATTTGATTTTTCATCCTGGGACAAATATCCTGACTGTTTATCCTATCTGTGCCTATCATAATTGTATATACTTCTATCGGGTCTCCCCAAAACCTCTGATGTTCCAGAGAAAACAATCCGTCTCTCCAACCTCTTCCTGTATTAATACCCCCTAATCCAAGCATCATTCTGGGGCCATTCCGCACCCTTACCAAAGCCTCCACATCCTTCCTGGAATGGGCCGACCAGAACTGCACACAATGTTCCAAATGCGGTCTAAACAAAGTCCTATAAAGCTGCATTATGAGTTCCTGACTCTTATATTCAGCACGCAGACCTATGAAAGCAAGCATACCATATGCCTTCTTTACCACTCTATCTACTCGTGTTCCTACTTTCAGGGAGTTATGGACCTGGACCCCAAGATCCCTCTTTACACCAATGCTATTAAGGGTGCCATTAATTGTATATTTTCACATTTGACCCCCCCCCCCCCCCAATTGTATCCCTGTTGGAGATTCGTGCCTAAAATGATTTGCAGCATAAATGCTTTTCATTGCATCTTTAAAGTGAGAATTGCTTTGTTAGGACCGTTAAAACAGAAGGTTTCAACCGAGCTCCGAGCGGTTTATTTCATCTTTTTAATTTTGTTAGATAGAGTTAGATAGAGCTCTAGGGGCTAGTGGAGTCAAGGAATATGGGGAGAAGGCAGGCACGGGTTGTTGATAGGGGACGATCAGCCATGATCACAATGAATGGCGGTGCTGGCTCGAAGGGCCGAATGGCCTACTCCTGCGCCTATTTTCTATGTTTCTATGTTAACCATTTTATCTCTCGGCCCGAATCTGATTATGATTTGGTTGAAATTGTGGAAGGGAGGCATCGGATCGGAGGGCAGGAGCATAAGGAGAAGAAAGAGCAAGGAGGAGAAATGCACATCCCTGAGCAAAATCTGTATTGATTGGGTAGACCCCGTGAGCCAAATGCCGATTCGGCAAGATGAAAGACCTATTGGACGAGATTATGGTTGAATGGAAAGAGATCAAAGTTTTGATGCGCGGTTTCTGTCAGTCAACATGGGATGTTTTAGAGCAAGATTAAGGATTCAATAGATTTAGCCAGACAGCCATTGAGAGTAGGCTCAAAATATTTATAGGCTGAATGTAAACAACGGGAAATTCTAGATATCTGCACTGAAAACAGAAAATGCTGAAAATACTCAACATATCAGGCAGTAACTGCCAAGAGAAACAATTAACGTTATTATGGCATTAATTCGGTATGAATGGAGGGCGGGCCGTTAGATTTCTGCCAGTCCGTGAAGCCGGAGTTCCCATTTACTGTTGGCATTAGAAATTATAAACTAAGCTACACAATTTAGTAGACGTGACTTGGGAAGGTATCAAAAAAAAATCGATGGGCGATGTTCGACTTCTTGAGGCAGGACCAATGATTCAGTGGGCGGAGCAAATTAGCTGATGGGCGTACCTTTGAAGCGGGTCTTGCATTGCCCAAGGACCGTGGTGTGAATGGAGGGCGGGGCGTCAGAATGCTGTCGGTCCGGTAGTGAGTGGAGAACCGGAGTTCGGATTCAGCACTGGCACGTGAGGAGCTTCAACCGGGACAGGATGGAGCACCCTTGGCCACGGCTGCGGTCAGCAAAATCATAGCACTCTTCAGATTAACGATGAGCGCGGACCCGGCGCTCGGCTCCCGTTCGGTGTCCGAGCGCTTCGGCCTGGAGCAGCCGAGCTGAGTGAGACGCTATCCCCCGGGCAGACCGTGGAGGATGTTGGAAGGGGTTGTCCCCGGTCCCGGCTCTGGGTCCGGAAGAACCACTGTCACCTATGTTTTTGTTTACAGTCCAAGCACCGAACCCAACCCAACTCCATCGGCCGCCCCCGTTCACAGAGGACCCAAGCGCAAACTGTACAGTGCGGTCCCGGGACGGACCTTCATCGTGGTGAAGCCCTACCAGCCCCAGGGGGAGGGCGAGATCCAACTGCACCGAGGGGAACGCGTCAAAGGTAAGTAGATTTCCAACTAATGCTGGTAATTGTTCGAGCTTCTTGACCTTTCTTCTTCACTCCATCACCAGGGCCAAGCTCTCCTAGGTTCAGAGCACCTACGAGGATCTGACCTCCCTCTCATTTTCTCTATGGGTCGTTCTCTGCTTCATTTCTTCCGTCTCTCCGTCGTTCGCCCGCCTCGACCGTGTTGTTACTCTTGGCTCTCTGTGTTCTCGGCCCCGTCCAACTCTTACCCTGCGATCTCGCCTCCTCTTAAAGCCGCCCGCCCCGCCCCCCGTTCTCACCTGCTTGCCTTGTGTTTCCGCCGCGACCCCACTCGTACTCACCTATACCCCGCTCTGTGTTCTCGAACACTCCTGCCCTATTTCACCACTCTCCCCTGCACTACTGTCACCCTCCAAATCATGCCCACATCCACTCTCGCTCATTTCACCCTCATTGCTCTTGCGTGGTATCATACCTTTCCAGTTGTGTTGATATCCCTTCTAGCAGACCTGAAATTCCCTCCATTATAGTCCCGTCCATTCCCACAACTTACTTCCAGTATCTTTGGGTCATCTTTGTGTTTGACCCTCCACCTTGCCCGACTCCCAACTCATTCCTCCAGCCTTTTTGTTTTCTGCCCTATTTTTCCTGCCTCAACCCCAGCTCCCTTCCCTCCTGCACCCCTTCTGCCCCTATCCACCGCATTCTCGCTCTCCCCTCCAACACTCTCTCCCTCATCCCAATTGCCCCAACCCTCTTCCTTGGTCCCTCATTCTCAACCAACCCACCCACCTCCCAACATTCCTGCCCCCTATACTACTGCTCCCACCCCACCTCTCCTACACTTTTCTCTCTCACCACCATATCCTCACTTCTCTCTCTCCCCCCCCCACCCCACCACCTCCCGTCTCAGATTGCCACAACAGCCACTCCTTCGTACTTCATTCTCTCTCAGCAGAACCATCCACCTGTCTGTGTTCTTCTGTGTTTCTTGTTCTTTCTGTTTCTGCACCTTTTAAATCACTTGATAATTTGGCAACTCCATTCTTTGGCCATATTATATTTATCAGGTTTCCATTTCTACATCCGTCTTGTATTCCATATGTAGATGTTCACTTTTGTTGAAATGGCAAACTTGCTGAATTTTCGGAGTTTTTCCTGCCCCTTTGAACCTTTAGAGTCTTTGAGATTTAATTTCAAGATTCCAGTTGCTCTATTCCTCCCTCTTTCTGCATGCATATTGGACATTAAGAGCAGCAGAGCCCATCCATGTGTGAGCTGTTCTAAGAACCTGGTTTCCAGCAACAAAAATAACCCTGTTCACAGAAGTGTGCGGCGAGGGCAGCCTTCCTTTGGAGTTCAGGCCCCTCTTTCTGAAATGGCTTTTCAGCAACAAGTGTAGAGTTGACTATTTGCTCAATCTGAAAGTTGGACTGTTTCTTCATTTTTGTCAGTGACAAGAAATAAGTGAGTCCTGTGGTTTGTAGCTTGTTTGTTAATTTAAAGTTGTTAGTTTTTAGCATCACTAATGTCTGCTTCCAGTTAAAACATAAGAAATAGGTACAAAGGTAGGCCATTGGGCCTCTCAAAACTGCTCTTCCATTTAATAAGATCATGACGGACCTATCTTAACATAATCTTCCTGTCCCATATATCTTGATGACTGCACTATCCAGAAATTGGCACCCCTTTCAATATTCCGTGGCGAAGAGTGTCCTTGAAGTTCACGTTTAGTCCTTTATGCAAATGCCAGCCTGAAAAGATATTAATTTGTATTTCCTAATTGGAATTAATTATGTATACTTCATTCTGTAGATAAATCCATGGCAAGGGTCTTGCTCTGTAGAAATTGAAAGATGGTTGAGGCTGTAGTTCCAGATATATTCACCTCACGTGAATGCAAAGGGCGAACATGGGGTTCTTGAATGAAAATTATATGGGATGAACTGCAAACTAATTGTGTGTTAATTCTTTTTTAAAAATTCAATATTTTGAGCATCTTTAGGTATATCACAAAATGCAAAAACTATTCTCGTGCAGCAAAAAACTATGGAATCCAACTGGAAGCTGCTCAATCTAACATGGAGTCTTACATTTAAAAAACATATGAGGAGAAAAGAACAATCATTACCAGTCCTCTATCTTTTCCTCCCCCTCAGTCTTTCCAGAAGCCTTGTGTTCAGGGCTAATAGTTATCTCTTGCTCTATTTGTTTTTAATTGATTGTTTGGCATTATCAAACTGGAATTTATGGGTTGTGGTGAACGTATCAGCTGCTGTTTCTTGCATTATGAAAATGACAATGCCTAAAAATTACATAATTGGCTGTAAAGTACTATTATCTATAAATGTGATATGAACGGTGCTTTTGTTTTCCCTTCCCATACTTAGTTCCTTCTCTCAGATCCACATTTCCTTCCACTTTGCCTCCCAAACTATTTCTTGCGCACTGTTTAGACTTTAGAGATACAGCATGGAAACGGGTCCTTCGGCCCACAATTACCGATCACCCCGTATACTAGCACTATCCTACACACTGGGGACAATTTACAGAAGCCAATTAACCTACAAACCTGTATGCCTTTGGAATGTGGGAGGAAACCAAAGCACCCTTAGAAAATCCACGTGGTCACAGGGAAAATGTACAAACTCCGTACAGACAGCACCCATAGTCATACTGGGTCTCTGGTGCTGTAAGGCAGCAACTCTACTGCTGCGCCACGATGTCGCCTGTCCTGTATCTGTCCATTCATCTTCATCTCAGTCTGTAATGTTTAGGTTTATTATTGTCCAGTACTGAGGTACAGTGAAAAGCTTTGTTTTGCATGCTATCTAATCGGATCAGATAATACTACATACCATTAAAATGAACTCAAGTACAATAGATATTGCAAAATACAAGATGCAGAGTGAAGAATCTAGTTCTATATTTACAGGTGGAAAAGAGATATAAAAGGGTAGACTGGATTGTATTGGATGATGATAGATCCTTCTCTGGTAAGAGCACGCAAAGATGCCACGATACAGCGCCATCTTTTCATTATCTCTCATTGTATCAGTCTTGCATGTGCATTATGTCTCTGCCTATAATTCCGTTTTTTCATTTGTCTCTCCCTGTGACACCGTCATCCCCGCATTCTCCCATCTGGCCTCAATTTTCACACCACACCCTTTTCTAATTCCCTGGCCAACAATGTTGGGTAAGACGGGTAGGTAGTACCATAACAGGCAAAAAGACATAAGAATGCGGAGTTTGAAGGAGGTTGGAAGAAATTTTCAGAATTATAGAGTAATGAGGTTTTTCAACGATTTAAATATTAGAAATGCAAATGAATGGAATTTGGCACAGGAATTTCAAATGCGTCTCATTTGTGATTCTGTGGGTTGCTCTTTCCTTGGCCAAGTATATTAAACTTAAAAAATATAGTTTTGAGGAGAAGCTTGTGGAAATGTATTCGGGACAGCATAGATGGAATTGTTGCAGGACCAGCAAGGAGTAGGGTGTTTTAGTTATGCTCGCGTGTAATGAAACGGGCTTAATTAATAATTTTCTAGTGAAAGATGCCTGTTACTGGGTGATCATAACATGACAGAATATTGTGAATGAATGTGACAAGTCACAGTGAAATTCTTTGCTTGCATATCTGGCGCTTACAAAGTTACAAATTACCCCCCCCCCCCCTCCCACAGCAGTTCCCCTTTTATTCTTCCCCCCCCCTTCATGGCCCCCCCCCCCAAGCCAGGTTGTTCATTGCTCCTCCCCTACCTCACAGTGACCCCCCCCCCCCGGGTCCCCATTATCCATTGTTCTACTCCCCCCCCCCTCATTGCGGCCCCCCCCCCCTACCGGCTGGGTCCTCTTTTGTTCCTTCCCTCGGCAGCGACATCCTCATATGTCCGTCTCGGCTGGCGGTCGGCGCCATCATCGGCCGCTGCACTGACCTCTCCACAACGTCGCTGGGCCCTCTCCTGAGGCCTCCATGGTGCCGACCCAGGCCCCAGCCACGGGATCCGTTGACTCGCGGCGTGTGGGCTCTGACCTCGGCCGCGGACTCTGACCCGCGGATGCTCCAACCTCGGCTACTCCGTGGCCAGCCTGGAGGTGTCTGTTGCAGCGGCCAGCTGATAGGCGTCACGCTAATTTCACTGATGTAGAGTTGGAGGGTGTGTTTGTTGTAATGAATAAGGAGGATGGATGTGAGAATATTTTGATTTTCAGAAGGCATTTGTATTACCTGCCACATTTTGTTCTGTCCCTCCTATCTTCCAAGTTTGTTTTCCTCCACCCTCCCCACTCTATTCTACAATCAGTCTAAAGAAGGGTCCCAATCTGAAACATTACCTACCCATGTTTTCCAGGGATACTGCCTGACCAGCTGAGTGACCCCAGCACTTGTGTTTTTTTGTAAACCTTCATCTACAGTTTCTTGTATCGGTTGGGTTTTTTGATAGGCAGATGGTTGGACAAAGGCTAAAGATGAAAAGGCAAAGGGTTGCAGAGTTGCAAATTGAGAAGCTAGAGGAAGGAATGGAGGGGGAAGGGGAGAAATATGTTCAAATTCTGGAGGGGAATGGGGGGTGGGATAAGGAGCAGGGTTATATAGTAGATGGAGGGGGCGATAGTAGTTACCTAAAATTGGAGAATTCAGTTTTCAATCTGTTAGATTGTAAACTGGCCAAGTCGGATATGAGATGTTGTTCCTCTGGTTTGCATGTGATCTCATTCTGGCAATGGAGGAGGTCCAGGACAGAAAGATCCGTACGGGAATTGGAAGAGGGGTTAAAATGGTTAGCAACTGAAAGATCCAGCGTGCTGGGACAAGTGTTCAGTAAATCAGACGGAGGGTCTATGCTTGGTCTCACCGACATACAGGAGGCCACATTAGGAACACCGGATGCAGTAGATGGGGTTGGACTATGTGCACTATAACCTCTATCTCACCTGGAAGAATTGTTGAGTCCCTGGACGGAGGTGAGGGTAACGGAATAGGGCCAAGTGTTACTTCTCCTGCCATCGCAGGGGAAAATACCTGGTGAGGGGGTGGTTGGGAAGGGATGAGTGGACCAAGGAGGGAGTAGTCTGCAGAAAGGGGTGGGTAGAGAAGAAGTGACTGGTGGTTGGATCACGTTGGAGTTCCTTGCCTTTCACCCCACCAACCTGCTCTGCACATTTCTGCTCTCACTCCACCGCAACCCCCCCCCCCCCCACCCAGATGGGACAAGGGTACACCCCATCAGCCTTTGCATACATCCCCTAGTCCTTGCCTTCCACCCCATCAGCTGTCGCATACAACACATAATCCTCTGAAATTATCGTCACCTTCAACGAAATCCTACCACTAGCCACATTTTCCCATCTCCACCCCTTTCCGCCTTCCGCAGAGACTATTCCCTCCGCAACTCCCTGGTTAACGCATCCCTTCCCACCCAAACCACCCAAACCAGGTAGGGACCTTCTCCTGCAACCGCAGAAGAAGCAACACCTGTCCCTATACCTCCTCCCTCGACTCTGTCCAGGGACCCTGACAGTCGTTTCAGGTTAGGCAGAGGTTCACGCACCTCCTCCAACCTCATCTACTGTATCCGTTATTCAAGATGTGGACTCTTGTACATCGGCGAGGCAAAATGCAGACTGGGCGATCATTTTGCTGAACACCTTCGCTCAGCCCGCCTGAACCGACCTGATCTCCCACTTTAATTCTCCTTCCCATTCCTACACAGACCTTTCTGTCCTAGGTCTTCTCCATTGTCAGGATGAGGCTAAATGCAAATTGGAGGAACAGCATCTCTTATATCAGTCTGAAGAAGGGTTTTGGCCCGAAACGTTGCCTATTTCCTTTGCTCGACAGATGCTGCTGCAACCGCTGAGTTTCTCCAGCATTTTTGTCTACCATCTCTTATATCGCTTGGGCAGCTTACAGCCCAATGGTATGAATATTGATTTCTCTCACTTCAGGTAGCCCCGGCATTTTCTTTCCCTCCCTCTCTATCCCTTCCCCACCCAAATCGTATTAGCTTCTCATTTTCACCCTACAAACAGCTAACAATGGCCTGGTTCCTTTATCATCGTTACTTTTTTGCGCATCTTTCATTCATTGTTCTTTATCTCTCCACATCACCATCTATATCTCTTGTTTCCCTTATCCTAACCAGTCTGAAGAAGGGTCTCTACCCGAAACGTCACCTATTCCTTCCCTCCAGTGCAGTGCCTACCTATTTTGGTCTATTATTCCTGGGCATTCGACTTGCCGAACTCTGGTTAGTACTTTTCTGGTTAGTACCCTTTATATAGACTGGGATATATTGACTCTTTTGCAGGATAAATATACAGAATAGTCTGAAGAAGGGGTTCGGCCTGAAACGTTGCCTATTTCCTTCGCTCCATAGATGCTGCTGCACCCGCTGAGTTTCTCCAGCATTTTTGTGTACCATCGATTTTCCAGCATCTGCAGTTCCTTCTTAAATACAGAATATTTATATGCCTACATCCCATTCACATGTCATGCCCACTTTTAATTGAATTTTGGAATATCAACCATAAATATTGTTTCATTTAATCTGAAGTGCATAGATTTACCTTGAATTGGATACTTAATTGCCACATGTGAAATTCTTAGCTTGCATACCCAAGGTATTTAAATAGTCGCCCATAAAGGGTGTTTACAGAATTACAAATTTGACAACACCCTGCCCTCCCCCCCGCCAGTTTCCCCTTTGTTCTTTCCATCCCACCCCCCCCCACCCCAGGTCCTCCACTGTCCATTTTTCTTCCCTCTTCCTCATGGCGGCCCCCCCATGCCAGGTTCCCATTGCTCTTCCCCCTCCATCACGGCGGTCCCCCAAAGCCATCCTCCTTTGTTCCTTCCCTCGGCGGTGGCGTCCTCACTTCCACTTGTCCGACCTCGTCCGTCGGTCAGCACCATCATCGACCGTCGCACAGACCTCTCCATTAACAATGCCAGGTTCTCCCTGGAAGCCAACGTGGTGCATACACAGGCCCCATCCGTTGGCTCCATTGACCCAGGACCTGATGGCCATGCGCTTCACCGACCAGCGAGGCTTTGACCCGCAAGGCTCCTCCTCTGACACGCGAGTCTCTGCTGCCGGGCCCGCGAGGCCCGGCTTCCCAGCGGCAACTCCGGAAGGCGTCTGTGTGGTGGCTCTTCCAGAAGGCGGAGTAAACAGGGCTCGAAATGAACGATGGCCCGGTTGCCAATGGCCACCTAAAGTCCCGCCAGGCAACCCAAAAACCGTGTCATTTTGCCCGGTTTGGCAAGCACCTGGGACACCTGCCGTTCAACTCTGAGCGGACCTCTCTCTCTCTCTCTCTCTCTCTCTCTCTTCTCTCTCTCTCTCTGTCACTCTCCGTCTCCGCCCGCCATCCGTGTCCGGGCCGCCGGGTCTCCACTCTCCAGCACTCATCTGCCGGCATGGCCGGCTGCCTTGCACATGCACACTACCATGGCCTGCACATCTTCCCCCTGCACATGCGCACAACCACGGCCAGCACATCATCGGCCGCCATGCACATCATCAGCCGCCCTGCACATGCGCACTGCCACGGCAACTGGTCGATGCCGGGCACTTTCTCCCTCCCTTTGCATTCTGGGAGATCTGGCCGCCATTGCTGCCCGGTCGCCGCGAACACTGAAAACCAATGCAGAGTCACTCCCTGGAGCTGGATTAACTCCCTGGTGTAACTCTTGCTTCTTGGTTTCCTGGTCCTCCAAAAATATTCCAAATGGTATTTAAACTGGAGGTGGTGGAGGGTCCACCACCAAACTCCATACTCGGAACAATAACAGCCTATTGCACTTTATTTATTTATTGTGTATATATATGGTCTGTGGTATATAGACAAACTGAACTTTTGTCTCCTGTTCTGTATTATGTTTACTCTTCTGTTGTGCTGCAGCAAGCAAGAATTTCATTGTCCTATCTGGGACACATGACAATAAAACTCTTGACTCTTGACTTGGACTTAAGCAAAAAGTGATCTTGGGGAAAAAAGAGCTACCTTAAATGTAGTTGCGTCTGGTTGGATAACTATGGTAGGGTGAAGACTATTCCATGCTTTAATTGTGCGGGGGAACTCCATCGAGCAGCCAGCATCTCTGGATAGAAGAAATTGGGTGACGTTTCGGGTAGAGACCCTTCTTTAGACGCCCTCTGGTTTTAGTGTTTTTAGTTTAATTTAACGATACAGCGTGGAAACAGGCCCTTCGGCCCACCGAGTCCATGGCGATCACCCGTGCACTAGTTCTATCCACACTTTAGCAACGTAAGTCAAAAGTGTTTTATTCTTTCACGTCCAGTTAGAACAATGAAATCCTTACTTGCAGCAGCACAACAGAAAATGTTAACATCGTACTCTGTAAACAATGTTATAAACGAGAAAACAAAACAGTGTATATTTATATATAGACTTTTTGTGTCTATCTCCGGTTTTAACCAGCATCTGCAGTTCCTTCCTACACACACGATACTACATGATAGAACTTTATTAATCCCAGGAGGGAAATTGTGGGTGTGTGTGTGAAAAAGATTCCTGCACACCTTTGGAATGTGGAAGGAAACAAGAGCACCCGGAGGAAAACCCATGTGATCAAAGGGAAAAGGAGCAAACTCCATACGGACAGCACCCATACAGACAGACTCCATACAGACAGCAGGATCAATTCCGGGTCTCTGGCACTTTTAGGCAGCAACTTTATGGCCAATGTACTGCCCCATAGTCTTGAACTGAATTAAAACATACAGTAGCTGTAAAGGAAAAACATAGCGTCACTTAGAGATTTAAGACTGAAAATGGATAGTTTCTTTTTTTTAGTAACCAATGTTATCAACGTATAATTTTTTTTGTGTGTTGGAAAACAAAATATAGTGGCACAGCTGTTAGACTTGCTGCCTCACACGCTAGAGATCTGTGTTCGATCCTGTCCTCGGGCACTGTCTGTGTTGAATTTGCACATTCTCCCTGCAAGCGTGTGGGTTTCCTCTCACATCCCAAAGATGCATTGGCTTTGTAGGTTAACTTGTCTCTGTAAAATTGCCCCTAATGTGTAGGGAGTGGGTGAGGAAAGTGGGATAACAGAACTTGTGTGAATGGGTGGTAGACGAAAAGCTGGAGAAAATCAGCGGGTGAGGCAGCATCTATGGAGCGAAGGAATAGGCGACGTTTTGGGTCGAGACCCTTCTTCTGACTGATGTCGGGGGGGTGGAACAAAGGAAGAGGCGGAGACGGTAGGCTCTAGGAGAGCTGGGAATGGGAGGGGAAGGATGGAGAAAGCAAGGACTACCTGAAATTGGAGAGGGGTGTAAACTACCCAAGCAAAATATGAGGTGCTGTTCCTCCAATTTGCGGTGGGCCTCACTGGCCATGGAGGAGGCCCAGGACAGAAAGGTCGGATTCGGAATGGAGGGGGAGTTGAAGTGCTGAGCCACCGGGAGATCAGGTTGGTTTTTGCGATCTGAGTGGAGGTGTTGTGCGAAGCGATCGTCAAGCCTGCGCTTGGTCTCACCGATGTAGAGCAGCTGACACCTAGAGCAGCTGAGGGGAGTGGCCAGGGTGCAACTCATCCTTGATTATGCTGCTGGCTTTGCCGAGGCAGCATTATGACCTCTATCTATGGTCTCCTCTCTACTACATTCTATCCCTGTCCCGCCCACTCTCCTGACATCAGCCTGAAGAAGGGTCTCGACCCGAAACGTCACCCATTCCTTCTCTCCAGAGATGCTGCCTGCCCCGCTGAGTTACTCCAGCATTTTGTGTCTACTTTAGATTACTGATGTCACTGGTTTAATTTTCTTTTAAAATCCCAAGGCTAAAAGTTCATTATTTTGTCATTTGTGAACTACCAGAGTAAAATTTGTTTTTAAGATTTCTGATAATTCAATGACTACACAGTAATGTTTAAATCCCTAGCTGGAAAAATCTTTATTTGCAGTCGGGATCACTGAACTGTTGATTATTTTAAATTTGCTAATACTTTGATTTGTGTTTGTTGCATTCACACTTTAATATGGCAGCTTTCCTTACATAGTTCAGTTATTGTATTCACTACTTTCAAACTTCTGAATGGAAACAATTTAAATATAAATATATGATGAGGAAAATAAATGAATCCTGATGGTAAAATAAGAGCATGGCTAGGGTGGTGCAGGTCTTTGATATTGGCTTCCTTTTTGAGTCATCACCTCCAAAGGATCCCTTCAATGATGAGAGTTTTCAGATGACTGCAATTGGGGCTGCATCATTGATGGGAGGGAAGCTGAATACAGAGGTGTAGTCAACGACTTTGTTGAGTGGTGTGGACTGAATCACCTGCTGCCCAACACCAACAAGACTAAGGTGTTGGTGGTGGACTTTAGGAGGAGAGGAACACCCCTGTCCCCTGTCTCCATCAATGGTGTGGATGTGCAGTTTACCAGGGAGTACTTGGACAGTAAACTGGACTGGTACAGGAACGCTGAGGCCCTGTACAAGAAGGAACAGAGCTGGCTTTACTTTTGGAGAAGGCTCCGCTCCTTCAATGTCTGCAGTAAGATGTTGCAGATGTTCTACCAATCAATGGTAGCCAGTGCTGCATTCTTCGCTGCCATGTGCTGGGGCAGCAGGGCAAATGCTGAGGACGCCAATAGGATTAACAAACTCATCATGAATCTGGTTCCGTCCAGGTGACGGAGTTGGATTCATGGGAGGTGGTCTTGGAGGGGAGGATGCTCCTCAAACCACAGAGCAGCCTGGACAATACAGCTCACCCCTCCATGACACACTGATCAACCTGAGGAGTACCTTCGGCAACAGACTGGTTCCACCAAGATGCAGGACAGAACGCCAGGAGATCCTTCTTCCCTGTGGCTATCAAACTTTACAACTCCTCCCCTTCTGCTGTGGGGTAGACTGAGACTGACTCCACTCCTACTCCACCCCTTCCCCCCCCCCCCCAATCTTTGCGCATCCCCTAAGCCTTTCCACTCGTCACTTTAATTTCATGTTCCATCTATTTTGTGTTTTTATGACTGTTGGCAGATCAATTTCCCTCCTGAGATAAATAAAGTTCTATTGTATCGTAGGTACGTCTGATGAGCAGTGTGCACCACTCTCAGTAATTCTCTTTGTTCTTTGCCATTCTAGTTGTCAAACCAAGCTATGATGCAAAAGTCAGTGCTTTCTACCATGCACATGTCGATGTTTAGTGGAGTATTGCCAGCATTTTAAATCTCCTCAATCTTTTGAAGGAAGTAGAGGCATTGATGATATTTCTTTGTGATTGCATCAATGTGCTGAGCCCCAGTCAGATCTTCACAGAAATGCACGCCAGCAACTTGAAGCAGTTGACTTTCACTACCATCCCATCAATGAAAAAACATTTGTCGATCCTCTGCTTTCCTCTCCTGAAGTCAACAATTAGCTCTTTAATCTTGATACAGCATCATGGGTATTGAGAACATAGACCCAGGAGACCTAGCATGCAGCCAAGATGTTTAAGAAAGAACTGCAGATGCTGGAAAAATCGAAGGTAGACAAAAATGCTGGAGAAACTCAGCGGGTGAGGCAGCACCTATGGAGTGAAGGAATAGATGACGTTTCGGGTCGAGACCCTTGTAGAGCAGTTGACGCCTAGAGCAGCGGATGCAATAGATGAGGTTGGAGGAGGTGCAGGTGAACCTCTGCCTCACCTGGAAAGACTGCTTACGTGTTTGGATGGAGTCAAGGGGGGAGGTAAAGTGTAGCATGCAGCCAAGAAGTGCTGTTATGTTGATTGTTATTGAGGAAGAAATGATCCAATTTTTACTGATTGTCATTTGCTGATGAGGAAGTTGAGGATCCAGTTACATGGGGATGAACAGAGAACCAGTTCTCTAAGTTTGATTAACATTTAGAGGGAATAATGATGTTGGATGCTGAGCTGTGGTCATTGAACAGCAGCCTAGCATATGCTGTTGGCCAGAGCAGAGTGGAGAGCCAGATAGATTGCGGCCTCTGTTGATCTATTGTGGCAATAGGCAAATTGTAGTGGGTCCAGGTCCTTACTAAGGTAGGAGTTAATTAAAGTTATAACCAACCTTTCAAAACACTTAATTATCACAGACATTACTGCCAACAGTTGGTAGCCATTGAGGTTGTTGTTAACCATCAACACAGCAGCATGTCAAGGCTGCGTGCTCAGTCTCTTGGTCTACAGTATGTTCTCTATACCCATTACACTGTAGCCAGACACAGTTTAAATGCCCTCTTTAAAGTCTAACAATACCCACCATTCCCCCTCCACCAGATCTCTCCTTTGGCCTTTTTCCACTCCCAGGCCCTCCCTCTGTCCGCAACACCCACCCTTGACGGGTCTTCAACATTCCCCACCCCCGACCTCCCCCTTTCCAGAATGGTCCTTAGCAGAGGCATCACCTTCGTTCCCCACCCACCCCCACCTCAACAAGTTCCCGGTCCGCTACGACACAGAGCTTTTCTTCTGTCTCCTCCGCCTCTCTGTCTTTTTCTATGGGAAGGCATCTTTACCACCTAGTGATGACCCCTTTTCCCATCTCCACCAGTCTCCCTCTTGGACTCCCCAGAACGGGCTTCTACCTTCTCTAGACCTTTTTATTTCTGACTGCTGGCGTGACATCAACCGTCTCAACTTTTCACTCGCCTTTCCTACTCTAACCGCACCCCCTCTGAATGTATAGCCCTCCGC
>CM075985.1:10458755-10504852 GCA_038087875.1 Malacoraja senta | reverse complement strand
CATAGCCCCCAACTCGCAGGCCCGTCTAGAGAGGGAGGGGGCAGAGACAGAGAGATAGGGACAGAGAGAGAGGGGAAGGGGAGAGATGTGGGGGAGGGGTGGGAGGGAGAGGATGGGGGAGTCCCGTGCTGAGGGGGAGAGAGAGAGGGAGAGAGGATGGAGGGGGGGAGAGAGGGGGGAGTCCCGGGACCAAGGGGGAGAGAGAGAGGGGGAAGTCCTGGGACCAAGGGGGAGAGAGAGAGGGCGGGAGGCCCAGGCCAAGCCGTGGGGGAGAGAGAAGGGGGGAGGCGCAGGCTGAGCCGTGGGGGAGAGTTGGAGAGACCCAAGCCTAGGCGCGAGTGGGCGAGCGACTGTCGACCAAAGGAGCGGCGGTTGTGCCAAAGCAGTCTTCAGCTAAGATCTTTGGTCGGCGAGGGGGGGGCGGCATCGTGCGTTGACCAAAGCACTCGGGAGCTCTCAGGGGGGCTGCAGCTCACGGGGGGGGGGGCTACAGTTCACTGGGGGGCAGCAGTGTGCGTCGACCAATGCTCTCGGGTACAGGGCACGAGCCGAGGCATGAGCGGGCAAACGTCTTCAGTCGACAGGGCGACTTTTGAACAACAGGGGCAGGAGGGAGGGGTGGGAGGTGACGTCAGTTGCAGCTCGAGCAGACGGCAGGAAGATCCATTGTCACGCCATCAGCGGGAAAAAAATAATTTTGAATTGAAAGTTGGATCGGATTTGTGAACATTTTTATTAATTACTAAGAAATAAAGCACAACATTTTTAGGTAAGCCGATTTTTGACTCCAGGGGGTAAATCTCTACTGGAATATGTAAAAATCTTCCCATTAGATGTGATCACACACAAACAAATAAATAAACACACACACACACACATCAGAGTTTTGTAGTTATATGATGATATAGATAGATTCTGAGCGATTTCAAGAGTGAGGTTGAAAATCTGATCAGCAAGATCAAGTAGCTGATTGTTGACTTGAGACTTAAGGAGAGGAAAGCTGAGTGTGATGAATGTCTTTTCATTGATGGCATATTGGTGAGTGTCAACAGCTTCAAGTTGCTGTGTGTGCATATTACTCTTACACTTCTGGTCCACACAGGTTTTAAGAACACTGATATATACCTTGGCACTCTGATAGTTCACTCTCATGATGATTTTTCTGATATCACCCTCTGACTGTGATTACAATGTCATTGGTTATTATGGTGTCCCGATAAGGTACATTAAAGTTCTGCCTTTCGTAGCAAGCATAGAAAGCATTGAGCTCATTGGGGAGTATTGCCCTCCCCCCCCCAGTTGCTTGAGCTGGTTTTGCCTTGCTCAAGGCAAAACCTTGAGCGAGGCAAATAAAGGAAATTATGGCGTGCTCAGTGGGAAAGCTCCATTCCTCAAAGTGGCTTTGATCACATTTTTCAACCTTTTCATCTGTTCTGTTCATGTGGTAATCTTTTCCTATGACAGGTCAGAATAAAATGTCTATTTTTGGAGAGTGCACTCAGTATGTGAACAATGCGACTTTATCAATGTCATCAATGGATTTAACAGAGGCTGCTAGCCTAGGTGAGGACATTGGCATTGGTTCACTTATCTATGCAATGAATCTGCAGGATTTTGTGGAGGAAATGTTGGTGATATCTTTCCAGTGCCTTGAGGTGCCTGCTGTAGACCATGCGTTTTGTGACAGGTCTGAGGACTTGATCTTCATATTTCTCAATTTTTCCTCCATTGACCAAAGACTGCTGGCGCAGAGGTGAATTTCATCAATTACAAGATTTGCCAAGGGGTGGTTCACAAATTATGTCCATGTTTGCCAGGTCTTGTCGTGAACTTTTATTGCTGGTGAGTAGCATGATATGTTGACAGAGGACCTTTGCCTTGCCCTTGGATTTAAAATCCATCTTTTTTTCTTGAGTGAATGAGCCCACAATAGCTTCATGCTTGGCCTTAGGTGGAGGAGAGTGGATAATCTCATGCAATGCCTGTATGGTACAGCTCGACTACTGAAATTTGGGTGATCCTCCTTCTGGAGTGTAGTCATCATAGGTTGAATAGTTTCCTATTAGTTCTAAAGATAGCTTCAATCCCCGATAAGTTGTTTAGTTTATTGTTAAGTATACCGAGATACAGTAAAACTAGTGCAAAAGAGAAAATAAAATGTGGTAAGTAGTATTGAAGGTAGACCTAATAAAATGTATTCTGACGAGGGAAATCTTGCTTTTCAGATACTGCGTGTAGGGGCAGGGAGATGCGTTGGCCATGGAACTGTTGTGGCATTAGGCCAATTTAAATGGATCACTGCTACCTCGGAGGTTGAAGTTAATGTGTGCCATGACCAGCCTATCAAAGCATTTCATGATGGCGGATGTCAGAGCCACTGAGTGTTCGTCATTAATGCACATTATCTTGCTGTTCTTTGGCACCCATATAATAGTAGTCGTATTAAAATAGGTGGAACCTCTCATTGGAGTTAGGAGAGGTTAAACATGTCTGTGATTATTCCTGCTAGCTGGACAATTCAAGGACTTTATTTGGACCAGCTGAAAAAGTATCACATCATGACACAGCCTTGTTTGACACTTCTCCACTAACACTTCTTCATTGAGACTGTCTCTGTTGAAGACCTATTTTAGTATTACGAATTGCATTTCACTATAGAACACTCATACACCAGCAAAACATTTCTTATGACAACTGAATTTGAGGAGTCGGTGGCAATAGTGAGGTTAAAAAAAAGTTAACGTTATTGCTGGTGCTGTTCCTTACACAGGTGTATAGCTGGAACAGGTGTGCAGAAATGTGGCTTAGTGCGTGAAAAATACAAAGAATGTGGATGGATCAGTAACTGTAATTGGAGAATGTGAATAATTTTGTAGCTGGAGCAAGGGACTTGGAACAAGGCCAGATATGTAGCCTGATTCGGGAGCTAGAGTCTAAAATATGAATGGAAGACTGGATGAGGGGATCACAAATTATGAGGAAGGTTGTGGGCCAGTGTCCCATTGTACAAGAACACACTAATCTTTGTGTGTGTGCACACAACTGAGCAAATGTGTGGTACCTATGCCATAGATTCTGTTTTCTCCAGCAGTCTGGGTCTGTCTTATCACTGGATCAAGATCTTACCCACTTGATAACATTATATGAATATCAGGGCCTGGAATATCGGGAGTCTTGAGGACAATATCAACTAAGACGGACCAGATTGCTGCGCTATCATCCTAGCTTTGGAACTCGGCTGCTTTATCTATCTATACATAACTAAAGCTCTGATCTTGTTATCTTCCGGTTTGCACGGTCATTATATTTTTGCAAAAACGGTACACGATAGCGCTGCGATTTTTCGCCAGCGTACTCACCATTCTCCTATGCTGCGATCACACCAAGTTCGTTCCAATCAGTGTTCTAATGTAAAAGTTAGCGAGGTTTTAAAAAAACTTTAAAACCGCACGTGTGCAGATTGATCTCCTCTCCTGCCAGTTGACACCGCGTGGGTTGGTCTTTTCTCCTGTCACTCCGCGGGACAGTCCGCCCCTTCCTGCGCCATTGCGTCTTTACTGGAGCTGAGGGTGGCCGTCAGAGGTTTCTATCGCGTCTTCACTGGAGGTGAGGATGGCCGGCGGAGATTTCCAACTGGACACAATTTTCGGAGGGACCGGAAGCCCGGCCTGGCGTGGGAGATGTCGCCAAATGGAAAGTTGAGAATCTGATCCCGGCGGAGTAGAACGCCCAGCAACCAACGCCCGCTGTGAGTCTCCTTTGCACCGTCACCTACTAGAGAAGGGGCAGTGCTGGACCTCCTGTTAGGAAATGAGACAGGGCAGGTGGCGGAGGTATGCGTCAAGGAGCACTTCGGGTCCAGTGATCACAATACCATTAGATTCAATATAATTATGGAGAGGGTCAGAACTGGACCTAGGGTTGAGATTTTTGATTGGAGAAAGGCTAACTTTGAGGAGATGCGAAAGGATTTAAAAGGAGTGAATTGGGACATGTTGTTTTATGGGAAGGATGTAGAAGAGAAATGGAGGACATTTAAAGGTGACATTTTAAGAGTACAGAATCTTTATGTCCCTGTTCGGTTGAAAGGAAATAGTAAAAATTAGAAAGAGCCATGGTTTTCAAGGGAAATTGGACACTTGGTTCGGAAAAAGAGAGAGATCTATAATAATTATAGGCAGCATGGAGTAAATGAAGTGCTTGAGGAGTATAAAGAATGTAAAAAGAATATTAAGAAAGAAATTAGAAAAGCTAAAAGAAGATATGAGGTTGCTTTGGCAAGTAAGGTGAAAGTAAATCCAAAGGGTGTTTCTACAGCTATATTAATAGCAAAAGGATAACAAGGATACAATTGGTCCATTAGAGAGTCAGAGTGGACAGCTATCTGCAGAGCCAAAAGAGATGGGGGAGATATTGAACAATTTCTTTTCTTCGGTATTCACCAAGGAGAAGGGTATGGAATTATGTGAGGTAAGGGAAACAAGCAGAGTAGCAATGCAAACTGTGAGATTCAAAGAAGTGGAGGTGTGGGACACTTTTGAAAAATATGAAAACGGATAAGTTTCCAGGTCCTGACAGGATATTCCCTAGGACATTGAGGGAAGTTAGTGTAGAAATACCAGGGGCTATGACAGAAATATTTCAAATGTCATTAGAACGGGAATAGTGCCGGAGGATTGGCGTACTGCGCATGTTGTTCCATTGTTTAAAAAGGGTTCTAAGAGTAAACCTAGCAATTATAGACCTGTTAGTTTGACGTCAGTGTGGGCAAATTAATGGAAAGGATACTTAAAGATAATATATATGAAGCATCTGATAAGCAGGGTCTGATTAGGAACAGTCAACATGGATTTGTGCCTGGAAGGTCATGCTTGACTAATCTTGAATTTTTCGATGAGGTTACTAGGAAATTGATGAGGGTAAAGCAGTGGATGTTGTCTATATGGACTTCAGTAAGGCCTTTGACAGGTTCCTCATGGAAGGTTGGTTAAGAAGATTAAATTGTTGGGTATTAATGGTGGAGTAGCAAGATGATTCAACAGTGGCTGAATGGGAGATGCAGAGAGTAATGGTGGATGGCTGTTTGTCAGGTTGGAGGCGGTGACTAGTGGGGTGCCTCAGGGGTCTGTGTTGGGTCCACTGTTGTTTGTCATGTACATCAATGATCTGGATGATGGTGTGGAAATTGGATTAGTAAGTATGCAGATGATACTAAGATAGGTGGTGTTGTGGATAATAAAGTAGATTTTCAAAGTCTACAGAGAGATTTAGGCCATTTGGAAGAGTGGGCTGAAAGATGGCAGATGGAGTTTAATGCTGACAAATGTGAGGTGCTATATCTCGGCAGGACAAATCAAAATAGGATGTACATGGTAAATGGTAGTGAATTGAGGAATGCAGTTGAACAGAGGGATCTAGGAATAACTGTGTATAGTTCCCTGAAGGTGGAATCTCATGTAGATAGGGTGGTAAAGAAAGCTTTTGGTGTGCTGGCCTTTATAAATCAGAGCATTGAATATAGAAGTTGGGATGTAATGTTAAAATTGTACAAGGCATTGGTGAGGCCAATTCTGGAGTATGGAGTACAATTTTGGTCGCCTAATTATAGGAAGGATGTCAACAAAATAGAGAGAGTACAGAGGAGATTTACTAGAATGTTGCCTGGGTTTCAGCAACTAAGTTACAGAGAAAGGTTGAACAAGTTAGGTCTTTATTCTTTGGAGCGCAGAAGGTTAAGAGGGGACTTGATAGAGGTCTTTAAAATTATGAGCGGGTTAGACAGAGTGGACGTGGATAAGCTTTTCCCATTGAGAGTAGGGAAGATTCAAACAAGGGGACATGACTTGAGAATTAAGGGACAGAAGTTTAGGGGTAACATTAGGGGGAACTTCTTTACTCAGAGAGTGGTAGCTGTGTGGAATGAGCTTCCAGTGGAAGTGGTGGAGGCAGGTTCGATGTTATCCTTTAAAAATAGATTGGATGGGTATATGGATGGGAAAGGCATGGAGGGTTATGGTCTGAGTGCAGGTAGATGGGACTAGGGGGAAGTAAATTTTTTTAAAGAAGGAAAAAAAAAAGTGTTCGGCACGGACTTGAAGGGCCGAGATGGCCTGTTTCCGTGCTGTTATGGTTATATGGAGGATAAAATGATTTGCCTCCAGCCACAGCAATAACTTTGTGTTGCACTAGATGTGGCTGATTCCTGAAAGGGATATGGACCAGTCATTGGTAAATGGGACCAGCTTAGTTGGGATATCTTAGTTGGCATAGACCAGTTGGCCAAAGGGCCTGCTTCTGTGTTGTATGACTCTATAACTCCTGTTGATAATTGATAACAGATTGGGGTACTATTTAGCAAGATGGATTTGTTCTACTTTTTGTAGCCGGGATGTTTATGTAATTTTATAGTTGGTAAAGCAGATAACAATGTTGTTGCTATATTAAAACAGCTGTGCAAGAGGTTTGGCTAATTCTGGAGAACAGGCAAGTCAGCTCTACAACCATTATTGAGCACATATTGTTGTCAAGGGCTTGCTTGTGCCCAGATCAATGCTTGCTTTATTTTATATCTCCGACTACCTTTTGCAATGACCACCGATATACAGTGCCATCCATAATGTTTGGGACAAAGACGCATCATTTAATTATTTGCATCTGTATTGCACAACTTGAGATTTGTAATAGAAAAAAATCACATGTGGTTAAAGTGCACATTGTCGGATTTTAATAAAGGCATTTTTACACATTTTGGTTTTACAGCAATGTTTATACAGTCCCCTCATTTACAGCAGTTACAGCAGTGTTTATACAGAACCCTCATTTCATAGCACCATAATGTTTGGAACACAGCATTGTCATGTAAATGAAAGTAGTCTGGTTTAGTATTTTGTTGCATATCCTTTGTTTGCAATGACTGCTTGAAGTCTGCGATTCATGGACATCACCAGTTGCTGGGTATCTTCTCTGGTGATGCTCTGCCAGGTCTGTATTGCAGCCATCTTTAGCTTATGCTTGTTTTGGGGGCTAGTCCCCTTCAGTTTTCTCTTCATCATATAAAAAGGCATGCTCAATTGGGTTCATATCAGGTGATTGACTTGGCCACTCAAGAATTGACCATTCTTTAGCTTTGAAAAACTCCTTTGTTGCTTTTATGTTTGGGACCATTGTCTTGCTGTAGAATGAACCTCCGGACAATGAGTTTTGAGGCATTTGTTTGAACTTGAGCAGATAGGATGTGTCTATACACTTCAGAATTCATTATGCTACTACAATCAGCAGTTGTATCATCAATGAAGAGAAGTGAGCCAGCCTTACATGTCAGGCCATTAACACCCGCACCATCGTGTTTCACAGATGAGGTGGTATGTTTTGGATCTTGGGCAGTTCCTTCTCTCCTCCATAATTTGCTTTTGCCATCACTCTGATATGTTGATCTTTGTCTCATCTGTCCACAAGATCTTTTTCCAGAACTGTGGTTGCTCTTTTAATTACTTCTTGGCAAACTGTAGCCTGGTCATCCTAGTTTTGCAGCTAACCAGTGGTTTGCATCTTGCAGTGTATTCTCTGTATTTCTGTTCATGAAGTCTTCTGTGGACAGTGGTCATTGACAAATCCACACCTGACTCCTGAAGAGTGTTTCTGATCTGTCGGACAGGTGTTTTGGATTTTTCTTCATTATAGAAAGAATTCTTCTGTCATCAGCTGTAGAGGTCTTCCTTGGCCTGCCAGTCCCTTTGCAACTAGTAAGCTCACCAGTGCTCTCTTTCTTCATAATGATGTTCCAAACAGTTGATTTTGGTAAGCCTAAGGTTTGGCCGATGTCTCAACAATTGTATTCTTGTTTCTCAGTCTCATAATGGCTTCTTTGACTTTCATTGGGACAACTTTGGTCCTCCTATTGATAAACAGCCATACAAGTTTCCAAAGGTGATGGAAAGACTGGAGGAAAGACTAGGTGCTGAGAGGTCTCTTATACCTGCATTAAGGAGGCATTTACACATACCTGAGCTATTACAAACCCCTGTGAAGCCATGAGTCCCCAACATTGGCATAGGTTATTGGCTGCAACCTTCCCTCCACTGATGAACTGTACACTGCAAGGGCCAGGAAGCGAGTGGGCAAGATCATCTCTGGCCCCTCTCACCCTGGCCACAAACTCTTTGAATCACTTCCCTCTAGAAGACGACTCCGGATTGTCAAAGCTGCCACAGCCAGACATAAAAACAGTTTTTATCCACGAGTAGTTACTTTACTCAACAGCCAACAATCTGTAGCCTCCCTTTGATCTGGTTTTTTGTTGGTTCACATGCTTGATCAATGGTGTTTTATCAATAATGTTTTATTATTATTAATGTTTAGTGTTTTCTGAGTCATTCGTAACTGTCACTGTATGTCATGTTGTTACTTGTGGGCGGAGCACCAAGGCAAATTCCTTGTATGTGAATACTTGGCCAATAAACTTACTTATTACTTACTTACATCATGGTGCCTTGAAATGGGGGGACTATGCATAAACACAGCTGTAATTTCTACATGGTGAAACTAAAATAGAAATACCCTTTAATAAAATCTGACAATGTGCACTTTAACCACATGTGATTTTTTTCTATTGCAATTCTCAAATTGTGGAGTTCACAGGCAAATAAATAAATGATGGGTCTTTGTCCCAAACATTATGGAGGGCACTGCAACATGCATAATTCAGAAAATCAACTACTGATATTTTATGTTAATTATTTGTCTATGTATGTGTACAAATGGGTGGGTGACAATTTTAAACTGTTCTATGTGTGTATATGCCTCAGTGATATGGTGCAATCTGCAATTGCAAACCTTGCAGTCTGTGACTCTGGCAGTCTCACATAATAATTTTATGATCCCACTTTAGACTATCTGGTTCAAGATTTGCCTAATCTTTATCATTTTACCTCTCGTTTGCAGTACTGAGCATTGGCGAAGGAGGTTTCTGGGAAGGGACAGTAAAAGGTCGCACTGGGTGGTTTGCAGCAGAATGTGTGGAAGAGGTACAAATGAGACAGTACAATACACGGCAAGGTAAGGATGGCTGTTTCAATTCAGGGCAATTGATGTGATGAAAATGATACATTGATTTGCTATGAAGGGAATTATATTAGCTGCTTGTCGCTGTGTCAAGCACATTTCTTTCATCATCCCATGGATTTTCTCTGCTGACAGGAGATGTGATTCTTAACCTTGCAACTCTGGCACAGGGCATGAGGGTTCCATAGGACAGGGTAGTTAATTTGCAGGTCCAGTCAAGTTTCCACTAAACTTAATAGAGTCATAAAGAGTGGAAACAATTCCTTCAACCCAACCTGTTCACGCCGACCAACATGCCCCATCTACACAAGTCCCACCTGCCTGCCTTTGACTTGTATACTTTTAAACCGTTCCTATCCATGTAACTTTCCAAATATGTTTTAAATGTGGTGTTAGTACCTGCCTCACTACCTCGCTGGTAGCTTGTTCCATATATTGTCTGAAGAAGGGTTTCGGCCCGAAACGTTGCCTATTTCCATTGCTCCATAGATGCTGCTGCACCCGCTGAGTTTCTCCAGCACTTTTGTTTACCTTCCATATACCTACTACACTTTGTGTAAATAAAAATATGAAATTGCCCCTTAGGTTCCAATTCAATCTTTCCCCCTTCACCATAAACCAATGTGCTCTGGCTCTTGATTCCCTTACTCTGGGTAAAAGACCGTGCACTTACCCTATCTATTCCTCTCATGATCTTGTATACCTCTAAGATTACCGCTCATCCTCCTGCACTCCAAAAAATAAAGTCCTAGTCTGCTCAACCCCTCACTGTAGCTCAGCTTGTCGATTCCTGGTAACATCCCCGTCAATCTCCTCTGCACCCTTTCAGCTTAACAACATTTTTCCTATACAGGATAACCAAAACTGAACACAATACTCTAAATGTGGCTTCACCAATTTCTTGGGCAATCACAAAAATCTTCTACAAATGGCTTGTAAAGAGAAACTGTTCCACAAAGTGGAAAAACCCCTTGTTTATTCACTGGAGTTTCAGATGAAGAAAATTTGCATTGGGGTCAATTATTTTGAACAATTCAAAAATAATTGCTCACACTCTAATTAATTCACCTCCACTGGTTAGTTGCCCATTCACCAAAACCTCACCATGCCCCCTGCAATCTTAAACTTTTTCTCTTTGCTACTGCCTCCCCTCTCTTTGGGATACCCTCCTACCTTGCTTGGAAGCTCGCATAAGCTAGCAATATTATCATGTATACCTTCAGTGACCTCCTAGATCTTCCAGGCCGGACTGCTGACGCTCACCACCCGGCCACATCTAGCCCGGACCTACTGACCTTCACTGCCAGGCCAGGCTGCCGATGATGGCCCACACCACTTCTCCAGCAATTGTCAGACTGGACCTAGTGCTGCCACCACGGACCCACAGAACTGATGATGAAAATTATGATGAAAGAATGGAGTGACTGGGCTTGTATTCACTGGAATTTAGAAGGATGAGAGGGTATCTTATAGAAACATTCAAGATTCAAGAGAGTTTATTGTCATGTGTCCCTGATAGGACAATCAAATTCTTGCTTTGCTTCAGCACAACAGAATATAGTAGGCATTGACTACAAAACTGATCAGTGTGTCCATATACCATTATATAAATATAAAACATGTAAAATTATTAAGGGATTGGACACGCTAGATGCAGGAAACATGTTCCCGATGTTGGGGGAGTCCAGAACCAGGGGTGGGCATTTAGAACTGAGATGAGGAAAAACGTTTTCACCCAGAGTTGTGAATTTGTGGAATTCTCTGCCTCAGAATGCAGTGGAGGTCGATTCATTGGATGCATTCAAAAGAGAGTTAGATAGAGCTCTTGGGGCAAGCGGAATCAAAGGATATGGGGAGAAGGCAGGAACGGGGTACTGATTGTGGATGCTCAGCCATAATCACATTGAATGGCAGTGCTGGCTCGAAGGGCCGAATGGCCTACTCCTGCACCTATTGTCTATGTATCTAACTTCCTTGGCTGCTGCCGCCACTGCCAACCCTTGCTTGCATTCCGGCCACCCGTGGGCTGCGTCCAAGACTCCACCGATCCTCTCCACTCTCCCAGCCTCCAGTAGGCTGGGGTCGTTAAAGCACCTGGATTCCAGGCCCAGTTTCAGACAGAGGGTCTGAAGAAGGATCTCGACCCAAATTGGCATCTATCCATGTTCTCCAAAGATGCTGCCTGACCTGCTGAGTTACTCCAGCTCTTTGTGTACTTTTGTGTGTAAACCTGCATCTGCCATTCTATTACTTACTGAGTTTAGTTTAGAGATACAGCATGGATACTGGACCCACTGAGTCCATGCCAACTAGTGATCCCCGCACTATCCTACACACACTATGGGCAATTTACAATTATACCAAGCCAATTAACGTACAAACCTGTACTCCTTTGGAGTGTGGGAGGGAAACGCAGATCCCAGAGAAAACCCACGCAGTTCACGGGGTGAATGCAAAACTCCATACAGACAGCCCCCGTAGTCTGGATTGAACCCAGGTCTCTGGCAATGTAAGGCAGCAACTCTACCGCTGCGCCACCGTACCACCCCTCCATGCGGTTATAGCAGACAATCGTCAATAACCAAGATAATTTCTCCTCCCCCCCCCCCCCTCATGGTCCATTATAACAAGGGTCTACTGTACTAAGTTATAGAGACAATAACCAAAATTAGCTATGAATCAAAAGATAAAACCGGATAGTGATCCAGATATTTTACATTATGCAATTATTTTTACTTTACTCTTGTAAAGAACCCAATTTAGTTTATATCCCAAATATCAAAATAAACCTATGTACATAACCCAGCAGATCATTTCTCATATGTGAACTCAAACTGTGAATGAACTATTCAACCACCTTGTGTTACACTAACCAAGCATCCGTATGCATGCACAATTCAGACATTTTCTCTGCCTTGAAAGGAGAGATTTAAATACAGCTGACATGATCAATTGGTTTTTTTTTAAAATTGACATGCTGAAACATTTCTTCAGGTCAGACAATGGCAGTATGAACAACAGTGGGAGAAACTGGAGAGTGGGGGGGTGGAGCCTGTCCTCACCATCAACAATGTGAAAGAGACCCACAATGGAAGTGAATAGAGGTTTCGAATGTCTGAGTTGATATCAATGTGTGTTTGCTGCATGAGACAACACAGGCCTGTGCTTCTGATATCTGTTTATGTGAATGTTTTTGGATTGGTTTGGAGCATGGATAGAGTTTCAGCAGATCAAACATGCATGGGAGGTTGATTAATTCTGAAACACACTTGGAGAGTGGATTTAGTGATGCAGTAAATTGGCAACATGCTTTTTATCACTCAATCTTTGGATCAAATTCACACAAAGGCTGATAGCCTCCTCTCCTTGCTGAAGATTGCATTAGAAGGTACTTTCAATGTTATTTTTAATCTTATTAGGACATAGGTTAAAATCTAATTCAGGGTGACTGAATTTCTGTAACTTCTCTGGCTCACAAGAATGTAACATGAAATTATACCAAGCCACTGTTAACCGAGAGCAAAATATAATGCAGGTGAACTTTGTCTCTCTGGACTTTATATATTGCCTTTTCAAAGCACCACATAGATGACCTGATGGCAATATAAAGGCAATTGATATTGAAGAAATAAACTTGGTTAGGTCATTAGCCCTGGGATGGAAGGAAAATAATAACAATGAATAGATGTTGCTCCAACTAGAGCTAAGTGGTATCAGTGTTCGAAATGTTGCTTTCTTTGATACATAATGGTTCGAGAAAGTATCTTTTGTATATCAACTACTCTGCAAAACAAAATCCCCTCAAACCCCTGTTAAAACTCTTTGCTTTTAAATTAAACCTATACCTCTAATGCTTGAAAACCCTTAAAGGCCTGTCCAACGGGTATGCGGTTACTGGCGGTGAAGCAGGAAGTTGGGACCGCTCGTGGACCGCCAGAAACTGCGCATGGCCCGCGGGGTCGGTCCCACGCACACCGCCGGGACCGTGCGGTGTTGGTCCCAACACCGCACGGTGCTCACAAAAAGTCGACAACGTTAAAAAATGTTGTCCTATGCACCGCCACAGCCACCGCCAGTGCGGCACGAGCACCGCCACAGCCGCCGCCAGTGCGCCGTGAGCACCACTAGCACCACCACAGCGCCGCGAGCCGAATTGACATCGCATAGCGCGTTGCGTTGCGCGATGTCGTCATCACCCGACGCCGCGCTCGTGGGACAGGCCGTGCGGTGATCACCTGGCATACGCGTGGCAACAGCTTCCGGTGAGGTTTAATTTTTTTTTACTTACCGCAAGCTCGTGGGACCGGCCGTACGGAGATCACTCGGCCCCCGCGCGGCATCCGTGCGGCGCTCCCGCGGCATACGCGCGCCGCTCTCGCGGTCGCCGCGCGGTCCCCGCTTCCGGCGATGCTGCGCTTCACCACCAGTAACCGCCTGCCCGTGGGACAGGGCCATAACATAGGAAAAATATTCTATCTACCCTATCTGCGTATCCTATAGTCATACAACATATAAACAGGGTTTCGGGCTGAATTGTCCATGCTGACCAAGATGTTGATCCAAGCTGGTCCCATTTCCTAGAAACATAATTATACCCAGCACCCTTGCTACTCGTATGGTCCCCTGGGGTGATATCACTTCCCTTGTTAGATGGGCGTCTTCAACACACTTGCCCCAAAGGTCCAGCAGCAAAAGAACCCTAGACTGCGGTCCTCCCGCATAGAGACTTGGCATTGGCTGCACCAGGCTTCAGTGCGTCCCTCAGCAAGAGTCCTCCAGCAGTCGGGAGTGGGCTAGTCAGCAACATTCCCTGATCGACATCTCGCTCTGCTGGGAGGACAACAGGTTTTGGGCAGACCAAAGAGCGTCTTTCACCATGTTAATGACCTTCCAGCAGTACTTGACGTCTGTCTCCAAATGTGTTCCTGCGAAAAGTCTTCAAATCAGAGAGTCCTCTGTTACGGAGCTGTTCAGGATAAACGGTGACAAGGACTCTTGCATTCATCTCCAGAATCTCTTTGCAAATCCACACTTTGTGAAGAGGTGGGCAACCGTCTCTTCTCCGTAGCAGCCGTTTCAAGGGCAGCATGCGTTGGTAGTAGGATTCCGATGGTGCAGGATAGATCTGACTGGTAGGGCCACTCTCACCACCAGCCAAGCAAGGTCTTGGTGATTGTTGGTGAGCTCTGGCGATGAGACATTTCACCAGACAAGCTGGGCAGTCTGCTCAAGGACCCACGCCACAGGATCCATCAAGTACTAAGGAGAAGTTGCTAGGAAAACTGAAAGGTCTGAGGGTGGATAAATCACCTGGATCGGATGGACTGCACCCCAGGGTTCTGAAGGAGGTGGTCTCAGAGATTGTGGAGGCATTAGTTGTGATATTTCAAGAATCACTAGAGTAATGGGCCTGTCCCACCTAGGCGATTTTTCAGGCGACTGCCAAGTCACCGGCAGTCGCCTGAAAAAACGGCGACTGGAATGGCGACTGTCAGAATGCAACACATACACACATTGCTTCCTTCACCAGCCAGTTATGCAGGCGACCATAATGAGGCCGCGCGGACAGTTCCCAGAATGCGGGAACTCCTCACGACCATGAAGGCGATTACCCGGCAACCACCCGCGAACATGTGGCGACCATGTGGCGACCGCATAGTCTCCTGCAGTCACCTAAAAAGCCGCCTAAGTGGGACAAGCCCATTAGGAGTGGTTCCTGAAGATTGCAAAATTGCGAATATCACCCCACTGTACAAGAAGGGAGCAAAGAGTGGAAACTATAGGCCAGTTAGCATGACTTTGGTTGTTGCGTAACTTTGGTTGTTGCGTAACCTCATCCTTTATAAATGATGAGGTTACGCAATACTTAGAAGTTCATGATAAAATAGACCAGTCAGACCATGATAAAATAAAAGTCAGCATGATTTTGTGAAGGGAAGATCTTGCCTGACGAATCTACTGGAGTTCTTTGAGGAAGTTAATAGCAGGACAGACAGAGGGGAGGCTGTAGATGTTGTTTAACCTAGATTTTCAGAAGGCCTTCGATAAGATGCCGCACATCAGGCTGCCAGGAAAGATGAGAGCCTATGGTATTAAAGGGAAGATGCTAGCATAGATAACGGGTTGGCTGGATGGCAAAAAGGCACAAGAATTCAAAAGATTCTCCACTCTATAAGAATAAATGTCTATGTATTTTTGTTTTGAATGACCAGCCCCTATCTTGAAACTATACCTCTTATTCAAGATTCTCCCATTAGGAGAAACATCTCCACAACAACCATTAATAAGATCACCACTCATTCTTCTTAATATTTTCATGGTGTTAGTGTCGGGGTTTGCTGAATCTTGGTGGCCAATGGTGATAGTGGCCACTTCTTATTCAACAGCTTTTGGCAGCCCTAGTGGTTTTTGCAGCAAAACAAGAAAATGAAGGAAAATTAGAGAAAACAACTTAAATAGAGCGATATTAGAATTATAGTGAAATATGGTGGCAGCGGTCAGTTTCTGAGTTGAAATAGTAATTTATATAATTCAAGCTGTTTACCCCAGCTTTTGAAAATTAAATCTTGAATCTAGCTATGAAGCAATTACTCGCACACCAGGTAGAACATCAGCTGGTGCATAGTTGTTACAGTTACTCAGAACTTCTTTACCACATGTTTACCTGTATCTCCCTTGCTTCTCCAGCAATTCTCTGATGCTTTATTTTAGATGTGTTTTGCTACCTTGGTCAGATAATTGATTTATGTTACTTTAGGGCAGTTTGTCATTGAAATACAAATACACAGAATAGGAAAGATCTTATGTTATGCCTGCCCCAAGACTGTTGGTGGGATAGTGTAAAGGAAGTTTTGCTCTGGATGTAATATGCTGCACCTACCCTGGGAATGTTTGATGGGGCAATGTAGTTGGAGATTTGCTATGTACACAACTTGCATTTGATTCTGGTACTATGAGTTTGAATTACAAGTATTCCATTCTCTTGTGTTCAATAATGCTTTGTTAACACAGAAATTGTGCTCTAGAAAACATTGACAAAGGATGGAATTGTAGTAGAATTGTCAAAGAGCATAACTACCCAAATATAAACTTTATAGTTCAATTGCATGTGTCCAAGTAGATGTGTCCATGTATTGAATTTGCATTCCAATTACATGTGTCCAAGTAGATGTATCCATATGTTGAAAAGTCCTTAAAGACTCTTTATAGATAGTGGTGACTTCTGAAGCAGTGTTGGGAAGATCTTTGAGTACTTCCCTTTGTGCCTGATCATACCTCTCTGTTACTCCCTAACCCATACACTAGTTCTACGTTATCCCACTTACGCATCCTACACACTAGGGGCAATTTACAGAAGCAAATTAACCTACAAACCTGCATGTCTTTGCAATGTGGGAGGAAACCGGAGTACCCAGAAAAATCCCACGCGGTCAAAGGAGAACATACAAACTGCGCACAGACAGCACCCGTAGTCAGGATCAAACCCGGGACTCTGGTACTGTGACGCAGCAGCTCTACCACTGCTGCCCTAACATTACATAGTGCTGTCAGACATTTCTAGACAAATGGTAAATAAGAGGGTCTGTGACATAACATCATATAATTTAGATGCGCTTTCTGATTGATAAAGGCAGGATAACCTGCATATTGCAAAGTCCCTTCACAGAGACTTAAGCATGTAACATACCTCAATACTTCTGTGTAGTACTGACCAATTTTGGCATTGTCACAGGGAGCATTTTTCAGTTGATATTTTAAACTGAGATCCAATCAGCTATGTGCAACAAAAAGTCACTGTGCAATTGGAAAAAAGAGTAGATACATTCTCCTTGGTGTTAGGGCAATATTTAGCCCCAAACAAACATCAGTACCTGTTTTAAGAAGACCACTTTCATCCTGGTATAAAAAGAAAGATAATGATTACCATTCGGTGGCTCTGACATCGACTGTCATGAGGTACTTCGTAAGGCTGATCATTTCACACATCTTCAGCCTCTCAGGCAACCTAGATCTACTGCAATTCACTCGTGCTACAACAGGTCTATGGCAGGCGCCATCTCGGAGGCCCAGCAATCATCCCTGAAATATCTGAATAACAAGGACACCAATATAAAATTCCTACTTATTGATTATACTTCTGCCTTCAACATCATAATTCCAAACAAACTCATCTCCAAACTCTTGGACCTAGGTCTTAGCACCCACCTCTGCAACTGGATCCTTTGCTTCATGACCTATAGACTGTAATCAGTAAGGATAAGCAGAACATTTTCCTCCTAGATAATTCTCAACACTGGTGCCCTGCAAGGATGCATCCTCGGCTCCTTACCATACTCCAGATACACTTGTGAGTGCTGCCACATTCTGCTGTAATTCCTTTTACAAATTTACAGATGACATCACCATTGTCATCCAGATCATGAACAATGATGAGACAGTACAGGAAAGCAATAGAGAGCATAGTAGCATGGTGACAAGACAACAATCTCTCCCTCAGTGTCATTGAAATGGAGAAGCTGGTCTTTGACTTAAGAAAGTGAGGTGGAGTATACACCCTGATTTGCATCAATGGTGCTGCAGTGGAGATGGTCGAGAACTTCAAGTTCCTTAATTTAAATATCACCAACAATTTGACCTGCTCAAACCACATCAATGCTACAGCCAAGAAAGCATACCAATGCCTCTACTTCCTCAGAAGACAAAGGAAATTCCACGTGTTTCTAATGACTCATCAATTTCTACAGATGAACCATGCAAAGCATTCTATCTGGATGCATCATAATTTAGTATGGCAAATGCCCTGCCAAAAGTCATAAGGAATTGCGCAAAGTTATAGATGCAGCCTAGTCAATTACACAAATCAGCCTTCAACCACCCTCAACAACACCATCTACCCTTCTCATTGCCACAGGAAAACAGTTAGCATAATCAAGGATTACTTACTCGGTCAATTTCCCCTCTCCTTTTGCGTAGAAGCTACAGAAGCTTAAAAGCAAGTACTACCAGATTCAAGAACAGTTTCTTTCCCGCTGTTATCAGAGTCTTGAACAGACCTTTCATGTGCAAATGATGTATTCCCAATCTTCCACTCCGCTTCCAATCTAACACATTGTGCCCCTTGCACTATTTTATCTGCAATTTCTTTGCAGCTGTAACACTATATTCTGTATTTTCTCTGTTGTACTCGTGTGTGGTAGAATTGCACTCCTGTATGGTATGATATGCCTAGATACCATGCACAACAATGATGTTCTCAAGTCAAGGACTAAAGGGCATAGATTTAATGTGAGTGGAGAAAAGTTTCAAGGAGATGGGCAGGTAGGATAGTGGCATTTAGGAGGCTTTTAGACAGGCACAAAAAGCCGGAGTAACTCAACGTGTCAGACAGCATCTCTGGAGAAAAGGAATAGGTTATGTTTTGGGTCATGACTCTTCTTCAGACAGAGTCAGGGGAAAAGAAAACTAGAGATATAGACTGTGATTTAGAAGAATATAGAACAAATGAATGAAAGATATGCAAAAAAAATGATGATGATAAAGAAAACAGGCCATTGAGAAATCAGTATTCACACCGCTGGGTTGTAAGCTGCCCAAGTGAAATATAAGGTGCTGTTTCTCCAATTTGTGTTTGACCTCGCTGTGACAATGGAGGCACAGGACAGAAAGATCAGTGTGGGAATAAGAAGGGGAATTAAAATGTTTAGTAACCGGGACATCAAGTAGGCCCGAGCGGAGTGAGCGAAGGTGTTTAGCAAAATGATGGCCCAGTCTACGTTTGGTCTCGCCGATGTATAAGAGTCCACACCTTGAACAACGGATACAGTAGATGAGGTTGGAGGAGGTGCAAGTCAACCTTAAGTGAAGTGTAGATAGGCAGTCATGGATATGCAGGGAATGGACAGATATGGATCACTTGCAGGCAGAGATTAGTTTAACTTGGCATTATGTTTGGCATAGTCAATGTGAGACATGGGGCCTGTTCTTGTATGTTCTGTTCTTTCAATATTGTATCGCGGTACACTTGACAATAATAAACCAAACTCAGTAAGATAGGTAATCTGGTTATGACATTATTGCTGCTTGAGGTGTAAGTTGGCAATTTTGTTAATATTGTTCTGTGCTGACCAAGTCATTACACTAGTTTGGACTGCATGATCATTGTCTCCTTTAGTTTACATTTTTGGTTATCAAAAATTGCAGCAGAATCTTGATCAGTTGAGATTAGATAGCCTTTAGATTGCCCTTTATTGTCATTCAGACCGAAGTCTGAACGAAATTGCAACAGTCATACATAAAACAACAATAAACACATATTAATATCCACCACAGTGAGTCCACCCAACATCTCCTCACTGTGATGGAGGCAAAAGTCTTAGGTCTGCCTCCTCTTCCCTCCTCTTCTCCCTCTGCGCTGAGGCGATACCCCCCGGGCGATGTTTCCCGCGGCTCAAACACCGCGGCCCGGGGTGGTCGAAGCTGCCGCCCACCAGTCCTGCAAAAGCAGCCGCTGGCCCGCGGCTGAACCCCGGACTCAGGCCACCACCGCCAGAACACCGTCCTAGCCACCCTCACGTGAGTACCGTGCCATCTTCAGCCTCGGGCTGGGCCTCCCCGACATGGGCGCCGAACCTCCCCCGGGCCGGGCCGCCCCGACTTGGGCGCTCACGGGAGCACTGTTCCAGCCCTGAGCCGGACCACCCTCACGGGAGCGAGCTTAGGGCGAGTCCTGACGGGCTCTGCCTCCGGAGCCTCGAGGTCGCCACCTCCATTAGGCCTCAGCGCAGACGGAGGCAGAGAAGGGGAATACGACAAAAAGTCGCATTCCCCTGCAGGGAGAGACTGCAAACCCCGTTACAACCCCCCACCCCCCCAAAAACTAGACTAACCAAAACGAAATAAACAACACAAAAAACACAAACAAACAGGACTGCCGATGAGCCGCTGCAGCCAGTGCCGTGCCGCCACTTCCGATTGGGCATGTGGACATGTGGGCATGTGGACTAAGGAATGGTTAATGGAGTTTAATACAAACAAGTGCAAGGTGTTGCATTTTGGGAAGTCAAATCAGGGCAGGATCTTCACAGTGAATGCAAGGGCTCTGGGGTGTGTTGTAGAGCCGATGGATCTAAGAGTGCAGGTAGATAGTTCGTCGCAAGTGGCGTCACAGGTAGAAAGGGTGGTCAAGAAGGCTTTCGGTACATTGGCTTTCATCAGTCTGAGTATTGAGTACAGAAAAGGACACAAAGTGTTGGAGTATCTCAGTGGGTCAAGCAGCATCTCTGGAGAACATGAATAGGTGACATTTGGGGTCGGGACCCTTCAGACTGATTATAGGTGGTGGGGGGAAAGAAAGCTGAGAAAGGGGAGAAAACACATAGCATCACTGGTAATCTGGTAATAGGTTGACACAGGCGGGTGCGGGGGAGGAAGGAGGTGGGGGGGGGGGGGGGATAGGCAGATGTTGAGAACAAATGCCAGAGAAATGAAGGTGTGACACAGGTTTGAAGAGTTGAGAATTATAAAGTCAGAGGAAGGAAAGTAGTGAGGGGGGGAGGGGTGTAGAGGGGAAGAATAGGGATTCCTGGTGAGGTGTAGGGGAGGGATGGGTGGGGGGGTAAGAGGGAGGGGGGTGGTTGGGGAAGCGAGGAGATTACCTAGAAATGGAGAATTCAATGTTCATATCGTTGGGTTGTAAGCTATCCAGACAGAAAATGAGGTGCTGTTTCTCCATTTAGGATATTATACTACAGTTGTGCAACACATTGTTATGGCCACATTTGTAGTTTTGTGTCCAGTTTTGGTCACTCTGTTATAGGAAATATGTTGTTAAGCTGAAAGGGTGCAGAGAAGATTTATGTGACTATTGCCTGGACTTGGGGTGGGGTGGGGGGGGGGGGGGGAACTGAGCCATAGGAAGAGGTTGAGCAGGCTAGGACTTTATTCCTTACAGTGCAGAATTGTGAGGAATTATCTTATAGAGCTGTACAAGATCATGAAAGGATCCTTCCCACCCCCTTCTCCCCACCCTTCTCCCCACTTTCCCCTGCATACTCAGGTTAAGACTTTATGGCTATTTAACAGGAACAGCCATTAATGTCAATTTTATTTCTGGAATTGATGACCATACACTTCGAGTGGAAGACATGGGGGTGTCCGAAGTTTATCAGTCAGTCTCACATTGAAACTGTAATTAATTTTCTAATAAAATATAATAAAAATTCAGATCCAGGATTTAATACCAAACTGTGGCGACTCCCAAGGGTCGGGCCATTCCACTATCGAACCCCTCGCCACGAGAATGGACTAGTCCAGGGGCGGCCCTTAGCTACAAGGATAAAGGGCAGGGGTTTAGGTGTGATCTTTCTCTTGCAGACCGGACTGGACAAGAGAACAACACCTAATTAAAGTCCTCCCGAAACACCTGGCTCCTCGCCTTCATTTCAGGCTTATCATCACGCCACATTGGTGACCCCGATGCTCCATTGGTGTCATAATGGAGTCAAAGGACAGAGCCGCCCGTCCGTCCATCTCACAGGCCAACCGGGCCCTGTCTCTCGATGCGGTCTCCGTTAAACTACCTATGTTCTGGACCGCCCGGCCTCGCATCTGGTTTCAGCAGGCGGAGGCCCAATTCCAGCTGCGGGGCATTACGGTGGACGACACCCGCTACTTCTACCTGGTGGGGGTCCTCGACCAGGACACGGCCGGAGAGGTCACTCAGTTCCTCGAAGACCCCCCGGCCGCCGAGAAATACCTCAGCCTTAAGGAGCTCCTGCTCCAGGTTTACGGGCTCAGCCAGATGTAACAGGCTGCCAGGCTCCTTCATGTGGAGGGCATAGGCGACCGGCAGCCATCAAGCCTCCTTAACGAGATGATCGCGCTCCTGGATGGGCACACGCCGTGCCTCCTGTTTGGGCACACGCCGTGCCTCCTGTTTGAGTACCTGCAACCTACATCTGCCTGCAGCTCACCAACGCCTCGTTCGCCGATAACCGGGCCTTCGGCAGGCACGCTGACGCGCTGTGGATGGCGCGCCGGGATGATGTCAGCGCACTGGCCGTCACTACGGCAGCGCCCGATTTTCTCCGGTTGGGCGGGTGTGCTGTAGAGGGAGTGACAGCTGCGCCCTGGAGGCCTGTGCGATCGCACCCCGTGGCCGGGGCGTGTACCGCACCTGCAGTCCCACACCAGCAGGCTCCAAGCGCCACCGGCAGGAGGCACTGGTGCTTTTACCACCAGCGCTGGGGTGCTGCAGCACGACAATGCTGCCAGCCATGCACGTTCCAGGGAAATGCCAGGGCCGGCTGCCAATACTCCCCGTGGCCGCTGGCCAGATTCACTGCCTCTTCTCCTGGAATCGACGCTCCGGGGGTCGCTTCCTCGTGGATATCAGGGCGGAGCTAAGCGTCCTGCCCCCTTCGCTGGCGGACATTCGTTCCGGTAAGTGGGGGCCCGTCCTCACCGCGACGAATGGCAGCCCCATCCGTACGTATGGGGTTCGCACGGTCCCGATCGTTTTTGGCTCCTGCCATTTCTCGTGGAAGTTTACCATCGCCGATGTCTCCCAGCCGTTGCTCGGTGACGACTCTGGGCTCCCTCCCTCCTGGTGGACGTCAAGCGGCAGCGCTTGGTCCACGCCGCCACGATGGAGCCAATCGCGAGTTTGTGTTCGTCTACCTCGACTACATCTTGGTGGCCAGCCACTCGTGGCAGGAGCACTGTGCCCACCTCCGGCGGCTCTGTCAGCGGCTCTGAGCATGGTTTGGCTGTCAACCTCGCCAAGTGCCGTTTTGGGGTGACCACCATTGACTTCCTCTGCCATAGCATGACTTCACAAGGCGCGGTTCCCCTGCCGGACGGGGTCGATGCCATCCGCTGGTTTCCCCATCCATACACTGTGCGCGGCCTGCAGGAGTTCGTCGGCATGGTGGCCTTTTATCACTGTTTTGTGCCATCCGCGGCCCACGTCATGCAGTTGCTGTTTCATCTCCTGGCGGGTAGGCGTAAGGACGTCGAGTGGACCGATGAGGCAGTGGCGGCCTTTGACGGCGCGAAGGAGGACCTTGCTCGGGCTGCGCTGCTGGTTCACCCGCGGGAAGATGCCCCGACCACCCTCACTGTGGACGCCTCGGAGTCGGCGGTTGGCACTGTGCTGGAACAACTGACGGGCGAGGGTTGGCGGCCCCTGGCCTTCTTCAGCCGGCACCTCAACAACGCCCACAGGAAGTACAGCGCATTCGACCGCGACCTCCTGGCTCTGTACCTGGTGGTGCGCCACTTCCGCTACTTCCTGGAGGGCCGCCCATTCACCGCTTACACTGACCACAAGCCGCTCACATTTGCCCTGGCAAATGTTTCCGATCCCTGGTCCGCACGGCAGCAGCGGCAGTTGGCATACATCTCAGAGTACACCAACTCCATCCGCTTCATCGAGGGGAAGGAGAACCGGGTGGCCGACGCGTTGCCCCGCCGTCGACGCTGTTTTCGAGATGGCGCCCGACATTCACTATTCTGCCCTGGCAGAGGCTCAGCTCACGGATGGTGAGATGCCCGCCTACCGGACTGCCATCTCCGGCCTTCGCCTTGAGGATGTCCTTCACGGCCCTGGAGGAGCAACAATACTGTCCCATCGTCCCTGCCACCTGGCTCCGGAGGGTTTTCGACGTGATCCACGGGCTGGCTCACCCATCCATCCGGGCGACGATGGCACTTGTGCTACTCGATTCTTGTGGCACGGTCTGCGCAAGCCGGTTGGCGACTGAGCCCGCAACTGCATTCCGTGCCAGACGGCAAAAGTCCTGCGCCATGTCCGGGCGCCCCTCCAGGAGTTCGGTCTACCACGCTGGCGGTTCGACCACCTCCACGTGGACATTGTGGGGCCTCTCCCGCCGTGCCGGAGCATCACGCACCTCTTCACGATGGTGGACCGCTTCACGCGGTGGCCGGAGGCCATACCGCTGGCCGATACTTCGACAGCTACATGTGCTCGTGCGTTGTCCGCGCACTGGATTGCTCGCTTTGGGTTGCCGGTGGACATCTCCTTGGACCGGGAGACACAGTTCACCTCTGAGCTATGGTCTGCCATGGCTCACAGGTTGTGTGTGCGGCTGCACCACACCACGGCCTATCACCCGCAGACAAATGGCCTGGTGGAGAGGTTCCACCAGCAGTTCAAGGCAGCGCTGAAGGCGCGACTCTCCGGCCTGGACTGGATGGACGCACTGCTGTGGGTCTTGCTGGGCATCCAAACTGTGCCTAAGGAGGACTTGGCCTCATCTTCAGCGGAGCTCGTTTGCGGGTCGCCGCTCACGGTGCCCAGGGAGTTCATGCCGTCGGCGCCGAGGCAGCAGGGAACGCCCTCATCCACCCTACAGCGGCTTCGCAAGCGAGTTGGCTCGCGCCCGTGCCAACGTCCCGCCATGGGACATTCCGCCCGCACGTGCCATCAGCCCTCCGGGTCTGCCCCTATGTTTTCCTGGGCCGTGACGCCCACCGGACGCCGTATGAAGGCCCGTTCCGAGTGCTGGAGCACGGACAGACAACCTTTGTGTTGGACATGGGGGGCCGGCCGGAGGCCGTGTCGATTGACCGGTTAAAGCCGGAACATTTGGACATTGACCAGCCGGTGCTGGTTGCCCAGCTTCGGCCGCGAGGTCGCCCCCCCCCCCCTTCGCGGCTCCCTCCACCCGTCCCTCCACCTGTGCCTCCGCCGGCCCCTCTGTCGGCCGACTTCCGTCGGGTTGTTTAAACAGGGGTTTAGGCACGATCTTTCTCTTGCAGACCTGACTGGACAAGAGAACAACACCTAATTAATGTCTTCCTGAAATACCTGGCTCCTCGCCTTCATTTCGGGCTTATCGCCATGCCACAAAACCTACATATTCTCATTATCTTAGTTCAAATACACCAATGCAATAATACCACTGGTGTGTGTCCCATGAGTTTATGTCAATATTAATTTTTGTTTACTACTTCACATATCATGAAACATCTTGCATTCTTGCCAAACATTGCCATATGTTGTAATATTCTTTATTTGGCCAAGTTTTTACTTCAATCTGTCATTTCAATAATAGATAAGGGTGGGAACAGAGCCAAAAAAAATCATGTCCTTATTTGTGCCAAAGTTAACCTACAGGAAATTGGGGAAAGAGGCCCAGGGTGAGAGAGAATTTAATTTATATAACGTACCTTCGTAAAGTTGCAATTGCTCATTAGTTGCAAAAATCATCTCCTTAGTGAATGTTTATATTCTGGCATATATCAGTGGCCTTAGAAGCTGTTGCTCCCAACATAGCTGATGCCTGCCAAAAGTACACAGTGTAGGGAGATTATAATGTTATGCTGGTATTTGCATACTGGAGCTTTAGTTAACATCCTCTCTTTTATCTTACACACCATATATGTTTTGTTTAGTTTAGAGATATAGCGTGGAAACAGGCTCTTCGGCACACCGATTCCACACTGATCATCGATCACCCATACACAAGTTCTATGTCCAACACACTAGGGGCAATTTAAGGTGAAGCCAATTAATCCTGTAGACCCACACATCTTTGGAATGTGGGAGGAAACCGGAGCACCCGGAGAAAACCAATGTGGCTACAGGGAAAATGCGCAAACTCCACACGTGTGTTCAGCAGCAGGAAGAACTTGCTGTCAGTGTTTTCTGAAAGGATATTCAAGCATAATAGGTTAGTTGCATATTTTTTTTCCACAGGCTATAGTTAAATTTCTACAAGTGTCTGTGGAGTGCCCTGTAGCATACTTTAAAATTGCATTCTAAACAAGTATATACCTGATGTTAAAGATTGTTATCTTCTCATCAACATCTATAAACCCAATGTTCCTGGAAGTTGGTGCATTGTAAGATATTTATCTTGGAGTGCAGTATGATTAGAAGAATGATTGGAGGATGCACAAAGCATAATTGTTCTGACAAGGAATGGTGGAAGATCAAATGTGTCCTAGGAATTTCTGGAAATAATTTTTCAGCAAGGAAGCATATCAGCATTTTAGCAAATAGGAGAAGATGAGGAGAAGAGGGTGGGGTGGTGGGAGAAATGAGTGTGTGCCAGAGTGCAGGTGCACAGGAAAGGGGGTGGGAGAGTGTTATCTAAACTTAGAGAATTCAATTTGTCATAACATTTGGGTTGCAAGTTGTAAGTTCATTACCTATTTAATCACATAAAATTGGACCCTTTACGATACAATACTTTGCAGTTACAAATGGCTGGAGACCTAGACTGAGCTCCCAAGGGACTGGAAAAATGCCTCAAATGTGGTCACCATGAAATTCACTGAAAGGATAATCAAACTAACATCCAAGTCCTCTCCCAAAATCAAGGCCCTATTTACACTGTTATTTCTGTTAGGTAGGCCACATCACTCATTTGATTATCTCTTGACTACTCCAAGGTCTATCATGAAAAGAGGGCAATTGGAGGACAGAAGAAAAATGCAACATTCAAAGCTTTCTTGACAAAATGCAACATTTCACTGACTCTTGGGAATCCCTGACCTATGATCAACACCGAGGAGTCCTGTGCAAACAGTACAAACAGCTTGCCACCTCACAAACTATCTACCCATCTGACTTCATCTGTGAGGTATCCACAGTTCCAACAGCCTGTGTTTGTGCTTAAATTTTACACACTTCAACATTATACTTTCCAGAGCTTGGAAGTTTTATCTTGAACTGAGTGACAGTCATTATCCCAGAAGGATATTCCAAAGCATTTTTTCCTGCCAATGCTTGGTGCTTTGTTTCTGTCACTGCTCCATGGTCATTCTCTCCAATCCACTCTGTGCTTCATCAGTCTCTAAAACCTGCAAATAGGGTCAGAGTAGGAAAAAAGTTGTACGATAATTTTGAAGGTTCTCTATTCAAATGTATACATCTTCCACATCAAGACAGATGAATTGATGGCACAAATAGCAATAAATGGAAATTATCATCAGCTGTTTCAGGTTGTAAATTAACCAAGGCTGGGAGCTGAATATTCCTGCATACCATGGCATTTCAAAAGTATCAGAGTAAAGGACATAGAAGGTGGGAATGGCTATTTTAAATGATAAGATCAGTCTAATCATGAGAAGTGACGTTGGCTTATGCCTGTTTCACTTTCCCAGAGTTACTTGCGAATTCTCCCGAGTTTTCCCCTTGATTCAACTCTGAGAATGTCCGTAGCGAGGCCGTAGGAGTCCGTAAATAATTCGTAGCGGCTCGTAATGCGAGCTGTAGGTACTCGGGGCATCAGGTAAGTCAGGACGTTTTTTCAGCATGTTGCAAAATGTCCACGAGTAAAAAAAAATAGCCCCGAGTACCTACGGCTGGCTATTAACATAATTCTCCGAGTTTGAATCAAGGGAAAACTCGGGAGAATTTATGAGTAACACGGGAAAGTGGGACAGGGCCTTTAGACATGATAAAGGACTTTTTTGAATGGCGATGAGTGATAAAAAGGGAAAGGAGTCATTGGTGGAAGTAACCCGGCAAATTACCCAACAGTCGATACGCTGTCTGACAGAGTATGAATCAAGAAATTATGATGACTTTAAGAGATTAATGGTGAGCGGCTTTAATCTTCACATGGATCAATCAAATTGACAGTGTTGAAGCCAAGTTCAGACATTGTATATGGAAAAACATGGAACAAACCAGGGAATGTTATTCAAGAGAGTGAAGAGTGTTTATTGTATATGTCCCAGATAGAACAATGAAATTCTTACTTGCTGCAGCACAACAGAATATGTAAACATAGTACACTGTAAATAATGTGATGAACGAGAGAGAGAAAAAAAAGTTCAGTGTGTATATATACACATATTCACATATATTTATATATAGATATACACAAACATACATATTAAAAAAAAACAATAATAGTGCAATAATAATAATAATAGTCCACAATCAGTTCTTTAGTTTTACTGATATTGAGAGCCAGGTTGTTGTGCTGGCACCATTTGGTCAATTGGTCAATCTCACTTCTATACTCTGACTCATCACCATCTATAATTCGTCTCACAACGGTGATGTCATCGGCAAGCTTAAAGATGGAGTTTGCATTATGTCCGGCTACACAGTCATGAGTCTAGAGTGAGTAGAGCAGGGGGCTGAGCATGCAGCCTTGAGATGCTCCCGTACTGATTGTTACTGAGGATTAAGTATTTCTGCCAATTTGAACAGACTGTGGTCAGTGGATGAGGAAGTCGAGGATCCAATTGCAGAGGGATGCGCAGGGACCCAGTTCCGTGAGCTTCCTCCGAATTCCAAAAAGATGTTTAAATTTAAGGCCCTGTTCCACTTTCCCGAGTTACTGACGAACTCTCCCGAGTTTTCCCCTTGATTCGAACTCGGGGAATGTCAGGTAATGTCGGTAGCGAGCTCGTAGGAGCCCGTAGGAGTCCGTAGATGTTTCATAGCGGCTCGTAATGCCAGCTGTAGGAGCTCGGGGCATCAGGTAAGTCAGGACGTTTTTTCAACATGTTGAAAATGTCCACGTGTAAAAGAAATAGCCCCCGAGTACCTACGAATGGCTAATACCGTAATTCTCCGAGTTCGAATCAAGGGGAAAACTCGGGAGAGTTTGTGAGTAACTCGGGAAGTGGGACAGGACCTTAACTATTTTTGTGTTTGAGACGGGAGCTCCACAACACCACACCTCCTCGCGTAACCAGCTTTTTTTTTGTATCAAAAAATAATTTATTTAATTTCAACGCGATACTAAAGCCAAAAAAAAAGGGGCAAACCGGGATTTGCTCGGTGAAAGCCCCCTTCCGCCTGGCGCTGTGACTCCCGGATTGCCAGCTTGCCAGGCCCAGGAGCAACCCAACCAGGACATCCTCAGCACTGGCTACTTCCTAGATCCCGTCCCCAGAGCCACTCCTCCCCCTACGGTCCATAAGTGAAGTGGCAGTGCTCCTTGCCCTCCGGACCCTGGCTACAAGGGACGCTCTACTGGTCCCTCACCCTCAACAGGATCGGGATTTGGGGCAATTACTCCGAATATGCCCCACTTCCTTACAGGCATGGCACCTTGGGCGCTCCGATATCCAATAGATGGTGAATTCACGCCCATCCTGCTAGACACAGAAGCGCCCGTCAACTTCCTCCTCCCGGTCCAGCAACATCGTCAGCTGGCGCCGGAGGGAAAAAACGTGCCGCAGCTCCTTCCTGCGGAACTCCAGGATATCGGGGTGATGTCCGTGAGGACCTTCCCCAGGGTATGAAGGTGGGGAAGGAAAGCCTCATTTGTGATGCAGGGCGGGACGTTGGACAGGACCACCAGCTGAGCGATGGTCGCCAAGGGTTCGACCTGCAGGAATGTTCCTCCCACTGAGATCCCTTTACTCACCCCCTAAACAGACTCAAGGAAAAACACGGCCTTCGCAAACATCCTTCCCCACGTACAGGACGCCTGCGGGCTTGGCCGCCACGGCCACGGCAGCTGAGCAGTCCTCCAGGTTCATCTGAGAGGGCAAGTAGCACCTTTCATAAAGGCAGGTTCCTCATGGAGAACCAACTCATGGAGAGCAGCTGAAGCAGCCGCCTTTGCATAGCTCCTGGAAGGCCCCGATCCCCCAGAACACTGACCCTGCATGGTATTGAGCGCTACGATTTAAAACATAGCACTTCAACACACTGACACAGACAGTCCAAATGGCACGAGGCCAAGTCCAAACACAAAAACAAATGGAACAGTTCGAGGGAGGGAGGTAAATTGTGTCGCCTTGAACGTTGATAATGGCGGCTCCCCCGAAAACTGCTGTGTCACCACCTTCGCCTGGCTATCTCGGCTCTCCTGCATTCCTTTGTGAGCTGCTGACGTGCGCAGGCAATCCCAGCTGTTCTTTGCCGCTCCTACAGCAACGAAAGGGACTTGTCTGCATTCTTGTTGTTGGAAACCTCCTATCCCCGTCCGTCTTACCTGGAGAAAGGAAACTTAGTCGTTAGCTCCTGGCTCCAAGGCCGCAGATAGAGGCCGAGACGGTGCAGGTGCAGACAAGCTCCCACACAGCACAAAAGCCAGACCGACCCGGTAAGGGGGGGGTTGTTGTGGACGCAGGTGTAAAAGTCCAAAAAGATTTTCTTCCCTTTTGGTGAGCCGCAGTTCCTGGCAGGTTGCCAGCCACAGTTGTGGGAGCTGCGCAGTCTGCTGATAAGACTACTCGCAGTCTCAAAACAAAAAGAAACTTTAAAACAAGTCTCTTCAACGTCGCAGCGATACATAAAGATATTTAAAGTACCGCTGTATCTCCTCCAAATTCCATAGATGAAAAAACAACAAACAACTCCCGTTCTTATGTCTGGACGGGAGTTCCGCAACACCACACCTCCTCACGTAACCAGCTTTTTTTTAATATCAAAAAATAATTTATTTAATTTCAACACGATGCAAAAGCCAAAACCGTTGTGACATACCCACCACCATGTTACAAACTCATCAGATAACTATGTTACAGATATTCTAATACCTACTATACAACCCCGTAAATGGGCAAGCATCTGGCTCGGGCAAAGCCCTCTTCCGCCCGACGCCGTGACTCGCGGGTGACCAGCTTGGCCATCGCGTGACCAGCTTGTAGGGGATGATGGTATTGAACGCTGAGCTGTAGTCTATAAACTACAGCCTGACGGAAGTGTTTTATTGTCCAAGTGGTCCAGTGCTGAGTGGAGAGATCGCATCCTCCGTGGACTATTGTGACGGTAGGCGAACTGTAGTGGGTGAAGATTCTTGTTGAGGTAGGATTTGATATGCCCCATAACCAACCTCTCAAAGCACTTCATCACCACAGACGTTAGTGCCACTGGTCGATAGTCGTTGAGGCACGTCACCTTACTCTTCTGGGGCAACGGTATTATTGATGCCCTCAAACCAGGTAAGAACCTCAGACCTCAGTAGTGAGAGGTTGAAAATGTCTGCAAAAACCCAGCTAGTTGGTCTGCACAGGTTTTAAGAACTCGACCGGGTATACCATCAGGTCCAGACGCTTTCCGAGGGCTCACCCCCCTGAAGGATCTTCTGATATCGGCCTCTGTGACTGTAATCACAGGGCATATTGGGGCTCGGGAAGGCAAATCAGTATTCTCCCTATCAAGCGTGTGTAGAACGCATTGAACTCATCAGGGAGTGATGCTTCGCTGTTGCTTGAGCTGCCTCCCTGATTTTGCCTTGTAGGAGGTGATGGCATTCCAGCCCTGCCACAGTTGCCGAACATCCGTCCCATTCTCCAGCTTTGAGTGGAAGTCCCTTTTGGCCTTTTTGATGGCCTTGTCAAGGTCGTATCTGGACTTCTTATAGACCTCTGCGTCACCAGACCCGAATGCCCCGGATCTGGTCTTCAGAAGTATACAGATCTCCTGGTTCATCCAAGGCTTCTGGTTGGGAAACACTCGGAAGGTTTTTGTAGGAACACAGTCCTCCACGCATTTCCTTATGAAGTCTGTAACGACTGCGGGGTATTCATTCAGGTCCATTGCCGAGTCCTTAAACATTGCCCAGTCTACTGACTCCAAGCAGACCTGTAGTTGTTCCTCTGCCTTCCCAGACCAGCTCTGAACAGTCCTCACCTCTGGGGGTGCACTCTTCAGTTGCTGCCTGTATGCAGGAAGAAGCAGCACCGCTGAATGGTCGGATTTCTGAAGTGAAGGAGAGGGATAGAGCGATAGGCATCCTTGATGGTCATATAGCAGTGGTCAAGGATGTTTAGTCCTCTGGTGCTGCAGGAGACATGTTGATGTTAGTTTGGGAGTGATTTTTTAGGTTGGCTTTGTTGAACTCCCCGGCTATGGTGTTAAACGCCTCGGGGTAAGCTGTCTGGTGCTTGTTGACCACGGCGTGCAGCTCCTCCAATGCCAGACGGACGTCTGCCTGGTATAGGATGTAGACAGTGGTCAGGATGATGGAGGTGAATTCCCTCGGTAGGTAGAAGGGGCGGCACATCACCGCCAGATGTTCCAGGTGCGGAGAGCAGGAGTTAGACAGAACTGCCATGTCTGAGCACCACGAAGAGTTGACCATGAGGCAGACACCCCTTCCTCTCCCTTTCCCAGATTACCTGAGTACGGTCCACACGATGTATGGAGAAACCTTCAGGCTGGACAGCTGGGTCTGGGGAGCTGGGGGTGAGCCATGTCTCTGTGAAACAAAACATAGAGCATTCCCTCAGCTCCCTTTGGGAAAGCAGCCTTGACCTTAAGTCCTCCACATTATTTTCCAGTGATTGTACATTGGTTAGTAGGATGGAAGGGAGAAGGGGTCGTAGTCCCCTGCGCTTCAGTCTGACTTGTAGACCTGCCCGCCGGCCACGTTTCCAGACACCACAGAGGCCTACCCGGTGTTTCCAGGTTCAGTACTTACTGTTCCTGCGATCCTCGCGAAGTCCATTAGAATCCCCTGTGATCGGGAATTCCCTTACAGTCGACAGCTACGTTGCTGCCGGTAGATCACAATAGGGTTAATGCGTTTAAATGCATTAGCAGCTTGTCCGTTACAGCGCTGGTTTCTGCTGTTTCTTTTACACAGGTAAGCTGAGAACAATTATATTTGATAATTTTCTGTTGTGCTACTGGCAACATGTCGCCACAGGCAGACACCATTTTTTTATTTTTTTTATTTTTATTTTTAATATATACTAGACCATGTGCAGACCCGTTGGGTCTGGACACCGAACGTGCGTTGGCAGGGGGGGGGGCTGTGGCATCACACTAACCACCCCCTTTCCTCCAAAGCACGGAATCCAGCACCCACAAACACACACACTCATCACACCCCTTGATATTATCTTAATTCTTTAATTTGCTTCTTTTATCCCATCTCCACCCTATCCACTGACGAATAGCCCTCACCTCTCAGGTGCGTCTAGAGGGGGGGGGCAGAGAGAGAAAATGTAATGTAAGGGAAAAAGGATTTTGAACAGGGGGAGGAGGAGGGTGGAGAGGAAGGGGGAGAGGAAGGTGGGGAGAGAGGAGGGGGGTGGAGAGAGGAAGGGAGAGGATGGGGGAGAGAGGTGAAGGGGGGGGGTTGGAGCGGGCGTGCATGTCGAGCCGCGGGCTGTGAAGAGAGAAGGGCAGAGAGAGAGAGAGGGGAGAGACAGACTGGTACACAAAAAAAAGCTGGAGAAACACAGCGGGTGCAGCAGCATCTATGGAGCGAAGGAAATAGGCAACGCTTTGGGCCGAAGCCCATGCTCAGACGGGTTTTCTCCCGAAACGTTGCCTATTTCCTTCGATCCATAGATGCTGCTGCACCCGCTGAGTTTATACAGCATTTTTTTGTGTACCGTTGATTTTCCAGCATCTGCAGTTCCTTCTTAAAGACAGAGAGACTGTTGGCGGGCTGTTTCCCCAACGCGCGTTTGGGGGGGGGGTGCTGCGGCTGCGGCATCACACTCACACTAACCACCCCCCAAACACACAGGCAGGGGGAGGGGGGAGAGGGTGACAGGGTTGGGGAGAGAAGAGGGGAGGGGAGAGGGAGACGGGGTAGGAAGAGAAGAGGGGAGGGAGGGGAGGGAGGGGAGAGGGGGATGGAGGGGAGAGGGGGAGGAGGAAAGTGGAGAGATTGGGGAGGGAGAGCAGGTGGGAGATAGGGAGGGGGAGGAGAGTGGGGAGTGGGAGGAAAGCAGGGAGGGCAGGAAGGGGGAGAGTGGTAGGGGGGTGAGAGAGGGGGTAGGGGATGTTAGAGGTGGAGAGGAGATGAGGGGAAGGGTAGAGAGGAGTATGTGGAAGAGAGGGGGAGGGGGAGGGAGAGACGAAGATTGGAGAGTGAGGGGGAGAGGGGTAGCAGGGAGTGATGCAAGAGAGGGGAAGGGGATGGGGTGGAGATGGGGGTGAAGAAGGGTGGGGGAGGGGGGAGGAGGGAGATGGGGTAAGGGAGAGAGAGGGAAGAGTGTGGAGGGAGGGGGAAGAGCGGTGGGAGGTGTGGGGGAGAGAGGGATGGGGTGGGAGGAGGAGGGGAGGAGAGGGGGAGGGGGAGGAGAGGGGCGGGGGAGGGGAGGAGAGAGTGATGGGGAGGGGAGAGAGGTGTGAAGGAGGAGAGGAGGGAGATGGGGTAGGGGGGAGAGGGAAGGGGGTGGGAGAGAGAGGGTTAGGGGTAGGGGAGGGAGGGGGAGGAGTGTGGAGCGAGAGGGAAGGGAGGGGGGAGAGGGGTGGGGAGGGAGATGGGGAAGAGTGTTGAGGGTAGGGGAGAGGGGTGGGGGGAGAGGAGGGGGAAGAGTGAGGAGGAGAGAGAAGGGAGGTGGGAGAGGGGTGGGGGAGGGGGGTGGGGGAGGGAGATGGGGATGGGTTTGGGAGATAAGTGGAAGAATGGGGAGGGAGGGGGAGTTGTGTAGGGGGGAGTGGTGGAAGTGGAGAGAGGGAGGGGAGAGGGTAGGGGGAGTGGTGGAAGAGGGACAGCGGGGTAGGGGGAAGGGGACGGGGTAGAGAGGGAAGGGGGTGGGGTAGAGAGGGAAGGGGATGGGGGAGAGAGTGATGGGGGTGGGAGGAGGAGGGGGAGGAGAGGGAGAGGGGAGAGGAGAGGGGGATGGAGAGGGGGAGGAGAGAGGGGTGGGGGAGGCGAGAGAGGGGTAGAGAGGTGTGGGGGACGATGGAGGGTGGCGAGGAGGGAGGGGGTAGGGGGTAGAGGGGGAAGAGTGTGGATGGAGGGATAGAGTGGTGAGGGGGAGGGGGGGGAGAGAGGGGGGGGGGGGGGGAGGGTGGGGGAGGAGGGATGGGGGTGGGAGGAGGAGGGAGATGGTGAGAGAGGGAGATGAAGAGAGGGGGAGGGGAGAGAGGGATGGAGATGGAGAGAGAGGTGTGGAGGAGGGTGAGGAAGTGGGCACATAGTGGGGAGGGAGAGTGGAAGGGGGAGGGGTATGGACGGATCATCTGTTCCCCATTCCCATCACCCCCAACCTTCATTCTCTCATTCCCCACACAGTGACGACGCCCTTCGACACAGGCTGTAGGGTGGGTGGGAGAGGCTGGGGCTGCTGCAAACGCATATGTAAATGGTTCCATTCCGATTGGACATCTGTGAGCATTGGGCATTGTGACATCACACAACGGAACCTTCATTAACATTCTATGGCTGAGAGCTGTTTGTTTTAACATTTTGAAATTTTGGGGGGGGGGGTGGGGGGAGAAGACACAGACTGTTTGCGGGCTGTTTTTCCCAACGCGCGTTTGCAGGAGGGGGGGCTGCGGCCTCACACTCACACTAACCACCCCCCAAACGCAGGCGGGGGGAGGGGGGAGAGGAAGACGGGGTGGGGAGAGAAGAGGGGAGAGGGAGACGGGGTGGGGGAGAGAAGAGGAGAGGGGGAGGGAGGGGAGAGGGGGAGGAGGAAAGGGGAGAGATTGGTGAGGGAGAAGAGAGCAGGGTGGGGGAGAGGAAGAGGGAGGGGGAGGAGAGTGGGGAGTGGGAGGAGAGCGGGGAGTGGTGCAAGAGAGGGGAAGAGGGTGGGGAGGGAGATGGGGATGAAGAGGGGTGGTGGAGGGGGAAGAGAGGGGGTGTGAGGGGAGGGAGGGAAGAGGAAAGAGGGGGAAGAGTGGGGAGGGAGAGTGGAAGCAGGAGGGGTAGGGACAGTCCATCTGTTCCCCATTCCCTATCACCCCCAATCCGCTTTCTCTATTCCCACACACGTGATGACGCGCTTCGACACAGGCTGCGGGGGTGGGGGGAGGGCAGGGGCTGGGGCTGATGCAAAGGCATATGTAAATGGATCCATTCCGATTGGACATCTGTGAGCATCGGGCATTGTGACATCACAAGACGGAACCTTCACTAACATTCTATGGCTGAGAGCTGTTTTATTTAACATTTTGAAATTTCTGGGGTGGGGGGGGGAGAAGGATTTTATTAAAAACGTGTACATAAACACGACGGAATTTAATCAGGAGCGGCTATTCGTAAAGAAAAACGAAATCTCTACCGAAATGTAAAAAAATCTCGGCCTTTCCACGTGCGGTATCGGCGTAGCGTGGTATCAAAGTGGCTGGCTGGCACAAGTCAAGGAGGCGGACGGACGGACGGCGGACGGCAGCCACAGAGTTTTAATATATTACTAGACCAAGTGCTGACCCGTTGGGTCTGGACACCGAACGTGCGTTTGCGGGGGGGCTGTGGCGTCACACTAACCACCCCCTTTCATCCAAAGCACGGTTGCGGGGTTGGAATCTGGCACCCACAAACACACACACTCATCACACCCCTTGATATTATCTTAATTTTTTAATTTTCTTCTTTTATCCCATCTTCACCCTATCCACTGACGAATAGCCCTCGCCTCTTAGGTGCGTCTCGAGGGGGGGGGGGCAGAGAGAGAAAATGTAATGTTATTTAAAAAAAAATTGTGATGAGGGGGAGGAGGAGGGTGGAGAGGAAGGGGGGAGAGGAAGGAGGGGAGAGAGGAGGGGGAGAGAGGAGAGGGGTGGAGAGAGGAAGGAGAGGATGGGGAGAGAGGTGAAGGGGGGGTTGGAGCGGGCGTGCATGAGTCGAGCCGCGGGCTGTGAAGAGAGAAGGGCAGAGAGAGAGAGAGGGGAGAGACAGAGAGACTGGTACACAAAAAAAAGCTTGAGAAACACAGCGGGTGCAGCAGCATCTATGGAACGAAGGAAATAGGCAACGCTTTGTGCCAAAGCCCATCCTCAGATGGGTTTTCTTTCGAAACGTTGCCTATTTCCTTCGATCCATAGATGATGCTGCACCCGCTGAGGTTATACTGCTTTTTTTTGTGTTGCTTCGATTTTGCAGCATGTGCAGTTCCGTCTTAAAGACAGATAGACTGTTGGCGGGCTGTTTTCCCAACGCGCGTTTGCGGGAAGGGGGGGGGGCTGCGGCATCACACTCACACTAACCACCCCCCAAACACAGGCGGGGAGAGGAAGACGGGGTGGGCAGAGAAGAGGGGAGAGGGAGACGGGGTGGGGAGAGAAGAGGAGAGGGGGAGGGAGGGGAGAGGGGGAGGAGGAAAGGGGAGAGATTGGTGAGGGAGAAGAGAGCAGGGTGGGGGAGAGGGAGGGGCAGGAGAGTGGGGAGTGGTAGGAGAGCAGGGAGGGCAGGAAGGGGAGAGAGGGGGAGAGGGGATGTTAGAGGTGGAGAGAGGGGATGAGGGGAAGGGGAGAGGAGTAGGGGGAAGAGAGGGAGAGAGGGAGGGCGGAAGGAGAGAGGTGGGGGAGGGAGAGGGGAAGAGTGGGAGTGAGGGGCAGAGGGGTAGCGGGGAGTGGTACAAGAGAGAGGGGAAGGGGGTGGGGGAGATGGGGGTGAAGAGGGGTGGTGGAGGGGGAAGAGAGGGTGTGGGAGGGGAGGGAGGGGGGAGAGGAGAGAGGGGGAAGAGTGGGGAGGGAGAGTGGAAGTAGGAGGGGTAGGGACAGTCCATCTGTTCCCCATTCCCTATCACCCCCAATCCTCTCTCTATTCCCACACACGTGACGCCGCCCTTCGACACAGGCTGTGAGGTTGGGGGGGAGGGGCTGGGGCTTGGTCTGCTGCAAAGGCATATGTAAATGGATCCATTCCGATTGGACATGTGTGAGCATTGGGCATTGTGACATCACACAATGGAAACTTCACTAACATTCTATGGCTGAGAGGTGTTTTTTTAACATTTTGAAATGTGGGGGGGGAGAAGTATTTTATTTTAAAAAGTGTACATAAACACAAACATTTAATCAGGAGTGGCTATTCGTAAAGATAAATGAAATCTCTTTAGAAATTGAAAAAAATATCGGCGTTTCCGCATGGGCGTAGGGCGGTATCAAAGGGGCTTGGTGGCACAAGTCAGGCGGCCCGCCGGACCGCCGGACGGATGGCAGCCACAGAGTTTTAATATATTACTAGACCAAGTGCAGAACCGTTGGGTCTGGACACCGAACGTGCGTTTGCGGGGGGAGGGGGGCTGTGGCGTTTGAAGAGGGGGAGGAGGAGGGTGGAGAGGAAGGGGGAGAGAGGAGGGTGTGGAGAGAGGAAGGAGAGGATGGGGGAGAGGTGAAGGGGGGAGGTTTGGAGCGGGCGTGCATGAGTCGAGCTGCGGGCTGTGAAGAGAGAAGGGCAGAGAGAGAGAGAAAGAGGGGAGAGACAGAGAGACTGGTGCACAAAAAAAAACTGGAGAAACTCAGCGTGTGCAGCAGCATCTATGGAGCGAAGGAAATAGGCAACGTTTCTGTCCGAAACCCATCTTCAGACGTGTTTCATCCCGAAACATTGCCTATTTCCTTTGATCCATAGATGCTGCTGCATCCGCTGATTTTTTACAGCATTTTTTTGTGTACCTTCGATTTTCCAGCATCTGCAGTTCCTTCTTAAAGACAGAGAGACTGTTGGCGGGCTGTTTCCCCAACGCGCGTTTGGGGGGAGGTGGCTGCGGCTGCGGCATCACACTCACACTAACCACCCCCCAAACACACAGGCGGGGGGAGGGGGGGAGATGGAGACGGGGTTGGGGAGAGAAGAGGGGAGGGAGGGGAGAGGTGGAGGAGGAAAGGGGAGAGATTGTGGAGGGAGAGGAGAGCAGGGTGGGGGAGAGGGAGGGGGAGGAGAGTGGGGAGTGGGAGGAGAGCGGGGAGGGCAGGAAGGGGGAGAGTGGGTGGGGGGTGAGAGAGGGGGGAAGGGGATGTTTGAGGTGGAGAGAGTGGATGAGGGGAAGGGGAGAGGAGTAGGTGGAAGAGAGGGGGAGAGAGAGGGAGGGGGAGGGGAGAGAAGAAGAGTGCGGAGTGAAGGGTAGCAGGGAGTGGCGCAAGAGAAAGGGGTTGTGGGGTGGAGATGGGGGTGAAGAGGGGTGGGGGAGGAGGGAGATGGTGTAGGGGAGAGAGGGGGAAGAGTGTGGAGGGAGGAGGAAGAGTGGGGTGGGAGGGGTGGGGGAGAGAGGGATGGGGTGGGAGGAGGAGGGGAGGAGAGGGAGAGGGAGATGGAGAGGGGGAGGAGAGAGGGGTGGGGGAGGGGAGGAAAGAGTGATGGGGAGGGGAGTGAGGTGTGAAGGAGGTGAGGAGGGAGATGGGGTAGGGGGGTGGGGGAGAGAGGGGTGGGGGTAGGGGAGGGAGGGGGAAGAGTGTGGAGCGAGAGGGAAGGGAGGGGGAGAGAGGGGTGGGGAGGGAGATGGGGAAGAGTGTTGAGGGTAGGGGAGAGGGGTGGGGAGAGAGGGGGAAGAGGGGGAGGGAGAGAGAAGGGAGGGGGGAGAGGGGTGGGGGAGGGGGTGGTGGAGGGAGATGGGGATGGGTTTCGAAGAATGGGGAGGGAGGTGGAGAGGTGTAGGGGGAGTGGTGGAAGTGGGAGAGAGGGAGGGGGAGAGGGGTAGGGGGAGTGGTGGAAGAGGGACAGCGCGGTAGGGGGAAGGGGATGGGGTGAGAGAGGGAAGGGGAGAGGGGAGTGGGGAGGGAGAGTGGAAGTAGGAGGGGTAGGAACAGTCCATCTGTTCCCCATTCCCCATTCCCTATCACCCCCAATCCTCTTTCTCTATTCCCACACACGTGACGACGCCCTTCGACACAGGCTGCGGGGGTGGGGGAGAGGGGTGGAGGGGCTGGGGCTGTGGCTGCTGCAAAGGCATATGTAAATGGATCCATTCCGATTTGTCATCTGTGAGCATTGGGCTTTGTGACATCACAAACAGAACCTTCATTAACATTCTATTGCTGAGAGCTGTTTTTTTTAAACATTTTCAAATTTCCCCATTCCCTATCACCCCCACACACGTGACGACGCCCTTCGACACAGGCTGTGGGGTTGGTGGGGAGGGGCTGGGGCTGCTGCAAAGGCATATGTAAATGGATCCATTCCGATTGGACATGTGTGAGCATCGGGCATTGTGACATCACACAATGGAAACTTCACTAACATTCTATGGCTGAGAGCTGTTTTTTTAAACATTTTGAAATGTTTGGGGGGGGGGGGTATTTTATTTAAAAAGTGTACATAAACACGACCAAATTTAATCTTGAGTGGCTATTCGTAAAGATAAATGTAATCTCTTTAGAAATTGAAAAAAATATCGGCATTTCCGCGTGCTGTGTGGGCGTAGGGCGGTATCAAAGGTGCTGGGTGGCACAAGTCAGGCGGACCGCCGGACGGCAGCCACAGAGTTTTAATATATTACTAGACCAAGTGCAGACCCGTTGGGTCTGGACGCCGAACGTGCATTTGCGGGGGGTGGGGGCTGTGGCGTCACACTAACCACCCCCTTTCCTCCAAAGCACGGAATCCGGCACCCACAAACACACACACGCATCACACCCCTTGATATTATCTTAATTTTTTTATTTGCTTCTTTTATCCCATCTCCACCCTATCCACTGATGAATAGCCCTCACCTCTCAGGTGCGTCTAGAGGGGGGGGGGGCAGAGAGAGAAAATGTAATGTTAGAAAAAAAAAATTTGAGGTGGAGGGGGGAGAGGAAGGTGGGGAGAGAGGAGGGGGAGAGAGGAGAGGGGTGGTGATAGGAAGGAGAGGATGGGGAGAGAGGTGAAGGGGGGGGGTTGGAGCGGGCGTGCATGAGTCAAGCCGCGGGCTGTGAAGAGAGGGCTGAGAGAGAGAGAGAGAGAGTGGAGAGACAGAGAGACTAGTATACAAAAAAAAGCTTGAGAAACAGAGCGGGTGCAGCAGCATCTATGGAGCGAAGGAAATAGGCAACGCTTTTGGCCGAAGCCCATCCTCAGACGGGTTTTCTCCCGAAACGTTGCCTATTTCCTTCGATCCATAGATGCTGCTGCACCCGCTGAGGTTATACAGCTTTTTTTTGTGTACCTTCGATTTTCCAGCATCTGCAGTTCCGTCTTAAAGACAGAGAGACTGTTGGCGGGCTGTTTTCCCAACGCGCGTTTGCGGGAGGGGGGGGGCTGCGGCATTATACACACTAACCACCCCCCTAACACACTCGGAGGAGGGGGGGAGAGGAAGACGGGGTGGGGAGAGAAGAGGGGTGAGGGAGAGGTGGTGGGGAGAGAAGAGGAGAGGGGGGAGGGAGGGGAGAGGGGGAGGGGGAAAGGGGAGAGATTGGTGAGGGAGAAGAGAGCAGGGTGGTGGAATGGGAGGGGGTGCAGAGTGGGGAGTGGGAGGAGAGCGGGGAGGGCAGGAAGGGGGGAGAGGGGGGGAGGGGATGTTAGAGGTGGAGAGGGGATGAGGGGAAGGGAAGAGGAGTAGGCGGAAGAGAGGGAGAGAGGGAGGGGGGAGGAGAGAGGTGGGTGAGGGAGAGGGGAAGAGTGGGGAGTGATGGGCAGAGGGGTAGCGGGAAGTGGTGCAAGAGAGAGGAAGGGTGGTGGGGGGGAGATGGGGGTGAAGAGGGGTGGTGGAGGGGGAAGAGAGGGGGTGGGAGGGGAGGGAAGGGGAGAGGAGAGAGGGAAGAGTGGGAGGGCGAGGTGGAAGTAGGAGGGGTAGGGACAGTCCATCTGTTCCCCATTCCCTATCACCCCCAAGCCTCTCTCTATTCCCACACACGTGACGACGCCCTTCGACACAGGCTGCGGGGGTGGGAGGGAGGTGCTGGGGCTGCTGCAATGGCATATGTAAATTGATCCATTCCGATCGGACATCTGTGAGCATTGGGCATTGTGACATCACACAACGGAACCTTCACTAACATTCTATGGCTTAGAGCTGTTTTTTTTAACATTTTGAAATGTTGGGGGTGGGGGGAGAAGTATTTCATTTAAAAAAGTGTACATAAACACTAAGAAATTTTATCAGAAGTGGCTATTCGTAAAGAAAAGTGTAACCTCTTCTGAAATTGAAAATAATATCGCCGTTTCTGCGTGCGGTGTGGGCGTAGGGTGGTATCAAAGGGGCTGGGTGGCAGAAGTCAAGCAGGCGGATGGACGGCGGACGGATGGCAGCCACAGAGTTTTAATATATTACCTAACCTGAGGGGCTGGGGCTGCTGCAAAGGCATATGTAAATGGATCCATTCCGATTGGACATGTGTGAGCATTGGGCATTGTGACATCAAACTTCACTAACATTCTATGGCTGAGAGCTGTTTTTTTTTAACATTTTGAAATGTTGGGGGGGTTGGAGAAGTATTTTATTTAAAAAAGTGTACATAAACACAACCAAATTTAATCAGGAGTGTCTATTCGTAAAGATAAATGTAATCTCTTTAGAAATGGTAAAAAATATTGGCGTTTCCGCGTGCTGTGTGGGCCTAGGGCGGTATCAAAGGGGAATTTTGACGCCGGACGGACGGACAGCCACAGAGTTTTATATAATAGATAGATAGAAGATAGAAGATAGAAGAGAGAGAGAGAGAGAGAGAGAGAGAGAGAGAGAGAGAGAGATTTTTTTTTTGATTTGATTTGATTTGATTTGGATTGATTGATTGATTGATTTCAGGCATTGTCACTTCTTTGAGAAGCCTCTGGGATACACAGTGCATTCAGAAAGTATTCAGACCCCTTCACTTTTTCCACATTTTGTTACGTTACAGCCTTATTCTAAGATGGATTAAATTCTTTTATTTTACCATCAATCTACACACAATACCCATAATAAAAAACAAAAACAGGTGTTTAGAAGTTTTGCAAAGTAATTAAAAAGAAATAACTGATATATCACATTTACGTAAGTAATCAGACCCTTTACTCAGTACTTTGTTGAGGCACCTTTGGCAGCGATTACAGCCTCAAGTCTTCTTGGGTATGACGCTACAAGCTTGGCACACCTGTATTTAGGTAATTTCACCTATTTTACTCTGCAGATCCTCTCAAGCTCTGTCAGGTTGGATGGGGAGCATCGATGCACAGCTATTTTAGGATCCCTCCAGAGATGTTCGATCGGGTTCAAGTCCGGTCTTTGGCTGGGCCACTCAAGGACATTCACAGACTTGTCACGAAGCCACTCCTGCGTTGTCTTGGCTGTGTGCTTAGGTTCATTGTCCTGTTGGAAGGTGAACGTCCGCCCCAGTCTGATGTCCAGAACTTTCTGGAGCAGGTTTTCATCAAGGATCCCTCTGCTCCGTTCATCTTTCCCTCGATCCTGACTAGTCTCCCAGTCCCTGCCGCTGGAAAAAATCCCCACAGAATGGTGCTGCCACCCACCATGCTTCGTAGGTATGGTATTGGCCAGGTGATGAGCGGTGCCCATTTTCCCCCAGACGTGACGCTTGGAATTCAGGCCAAAGAGTTCAATCTTGGTTTCATCAGACTGGAATCTTGTTTCTCATGCCTTTTGGCAAACTCCAGGTGGGCTGTCATGTGCCTTTTAATGAGGAGTGGCTTCCGTCCGGCCACTCGACCATAAAGGCCTGATTGGTGGAATGCTGCAGATATAGTTGTCCTTCTGGAAGGTTCTCCCATCTCCACAGAGGAACTCTGGAGTTCTGTCAGGGTGACCATCGGGTTCTTGGTCACCTCTCTGACCAAGGCCCTTCTCCCCTGATTGCTCAGTTTGGCCAGGCAGTCAGCTCTATGAAGAGTCCTGGTGGTTCCAAAGTTCTTCCATTTAAGAATGACGGAGGCGACTGTACTCTTCAGGACCTGCAATGCTGCAGAAATTGTTTTATACCCTTCCCCAGATCTGTGTCGCGACACAATCCTGTCTCGGAGGTCTACGGACAATTCCATCGTCTTCATGGCTTGGTTTTTGCTCTGACATGCACTGTCAACTGTGGGATTTTATGTAGACAGGTGTGTGCCTTTCCAAGTCATGTCCAATCAATTTAATTTACCACTGGTGGACTAAGATCAAGTTGTAAAAACATCTCAAGGATAATCAATAGAAACAGGATGAACCTGAGCTCAATTTTGAGTGTCAGCAAAGGGTCTGAATACTTATGTAAATGTGATATTTCAGTTATTTCTTTTTAATTACTTTGCAAACATTTCTAGACACCTGTTTTCGCTTCTTCATTCTGGGGTATTGTGTGCAGATTGATGATAAAAAAAAAGAATTTAATACATTTTAAAATAAGACTGATTTCAGTACAATCGGCAGTTTATGATTAAGTAGTCTTAATACTGAGCTGCAGTAAGTTTCGCAGAAAATCATCATTCATGATTTTACTTAAACTTGTGGATTAGAGCCAAAATAATTCAATTTTGCACAACTGACCAGAGCACAATTTGGGAATAATGCTGAGTAAAAATGGTATTGACCATAAATTAAGCGAAAATCCTCATTAAAGCAATCAATTATCCAATCAAACCACACTGAAAGCACCAATGACCTAAAAATTAGTGGATTAATTACCTACTTCATAAAGTAAGATTATATGGGGTAAGGAGTATTTCATCCTGCTCTATATGGAAATGATTCAAGGACAAAAAAAGCTGTCTGATTTACTGACCCAAACGTTATCTGTCTAGGGCTGTTGATTAAATAGCTAGGATACTGTAGTATCCAAATTATTCAAATGTGAAAAGCAGTTGTTACAAGAACCAAAGAAATGGAGAAAACCCCATGTTAAGTCAGTTATGAAAAGACACCAGGAGAATCTTATTAAAATAGTTCACCCCCCTTGATATTCAATCCTTTTTTCATGGAATCTTGGCCTGCTTTGTCATATAAAAATGTAAAATTTATGCAGAACATTTTATGTGTCAAAGTGTTGTGAAACCCAACTGATTTTCTAACGTCTTGGAGAGATGTTTTCCTGCAGTCCCTTTGAGTGGCCTAGCTGGTCACTGAGTTGTTAAAATTGGCAAGATTGGTCCTTGTCAGTGGTAGTACATCTCAGAAAATAATTTATTGAGCTAGTTCAATTATTGATTGAGAACAGTTAGTGAACTGAGTTTCATTTATTTCATTGAATTTAATGGGTGATTTCAATCATCAGTTTCCATCAGTAAATGATTTTGTAAATATTATAGTCATAGAAACAGGCTCTTGTATCTTTTCCCTGCTCCTTCAAGTACCTGTCCAAATGTCTCTTAAATGTTCTTACTTCCAATACCACCTCTGACAGGTCGTTTTAGATACCAACTACTCTGTGAAAACAACTCAATAGACAATAGGAGCAGGAGTGGGCCATTCGGCCCTTCGAGCCAGCACTGCTATTCAATGTGATCGTGGCTGATCATCCCCAATCACTACCCCGTTCCTGCCTTCTCCCCATATCCCCTGACTCTGCTATCTTTAAGAGCCTTATCTAGCTCTCTCTTGAAAGTATCCAGAGAACCGGCCTCCACCGCCCTCTGAGGCAGAGAATTGCACAGACTCACAACTCTCTGTGAGAAAAAGTGTTTCCTCGTCTCCGTTCTAAATAGCTTACCCTTTATTCTTGAACTGTGGCCCCTGGTTCTGGACTCCCCCAACATCGGGAACATGTTTCCTGCCTCTAGCGTGTCCAAACCCTTAACAATCTTATATGTTTCAATAAGAATCCCTCTCATCCTTCTAAACTCCAGAGTGTATAAGCCCACATGCTCCATTCTTTCAGCATATGACAGTCCCGCCATTCCGGGAATTAACCTTGTAAACCTACTCTGCACTCCCTCAATAGCAAGAATGTCCTTCCTCAAATGAGGGGACCAAAACTGCACAAAATACTCCAGGTGTGGTCTCACTAGGGCTCTGTACAACTGGCAGAAGGACCTCTTTGCTCCTATACTCGACTCCTCTTGTTATTGGACTCTCACGTCAGATCCCCTTTAAACCTCCTCCCTCTTCCCCATACCCTTTTTGAGCTTTCTACCATTGGAAACAGACTCTTATTATCTACCCTATCTATGCCTCATAATTTTAGATGCCTTTGTCATGTCACTTATGTGCCTTTATCACGACTTCCCTCACTCCAGGAAAAACAGGCCTGGTTTATCCAAACTCTTGATAAATAAAACCCTCCAATCCAGGTAATATACTTGTGAATCTTTTCTGCCCATTTTGCAGCTGAATCATATTCTTCCTGTTGTATAGTTACCAGAACAGCACACAATATTGCAAGTGCAACTAACTAACATTTTGAACTGTAACATGACAACCAACTCATACTCAGTATGATGAACCACAGAGGACCCAGCATTGCTTCCTTTAGCACATCAGTGATCTGAAGGCTCCAATCTGAACACAATCCTCCACTAGTTCCCTCTTATCCTACCACCTTCCAATTTTATATCCAGTTTGCCATC
>CM075985.1:10396964-10458555 GCA_038087875.1 Malacoraja senta | reverse complement strand
ATTGAAAAAAATATCGGCGTTTCCGCATGGGCGTAGGGCGGTATCAAAGGGCTTGGTGCACAAGTCAGGCGGCCCGCCGGACCGCCGGACGGATGGCAGCCACAGAGTTTTAATATATTACTAGACCAAGTGCAGAACCGTTGGGTCTGGACACCGAACGTGCGTTTGCGGGGGGAGGGGGGCTGTGGCGTTGAAGAGGGGGAGGAGGAGGGTGGAGAGGAAGGGGGAGAGAGGAGGGTGTGGAGAGAGGAAGGAGAGGATGGGGGAGAGGTGAAGGGGGGAGGTTTGGAGCGGGCGTGCATGAGTCGAGCTGCGGGCTGTGAAGAGAGAAGGGCAGAGAGAGAGAGAAAGAGGGGAGAGACAGAGAGACTGGTGCACAAAAAAAAAACTGGAGAAACTCAGCGTGTGCAGCAGCATCTATGGAGCGAAGGAAATAGGCAACGTTTCTGTCCGAAACCCATCTTCAGACGTGTTTCATCCCGAAACATTGCCTATTTCTTTGATCCATAGATGCTGCTGCATCCGCTGATTTTTTACAGCATTTTTTTGTGTACCTTCGATTTTCCAGCATCTGCAGTTCCTTCTTAAAGACAGAGAGACTGTTGGCGGGCTGTTTCCCCAACGCGCGTTTGGGGGGAGGTGGGCTGCGGCTGCGGCATCACACTCACACTAACCACCCCCCAAACACACAGGCGGGGGGAGGGGGGGAGATGGAGACGGGGTTGGGGAGAGAAGAGGGGAGGGAGGGGAGAGGTGGAGGAGGAAAGGGGAGAGATTGTGGAGGGAGAGGAGAGCAGGGTGGGGAGAGGGAGGGGGAGGAGAGTGGGGAGTGGGAGGAGAGCGGGGAGGGCAGGAAGGGGGAGAGTGGGTGGGGGGGTGAGAGAGGGGGGAAGGGGATGTTTGAGGTGGAGAGAGTGGATGAGGGGAAGGGGAGAGGAGTAGGTGGAAGAGAGGGGGAGAGAGAGGGAGGGGGAGGGAGAGAAGAAGAGTGCGGAGTGAAGGGTAGCAGGGAGTGGCGCAAGAGAAAGGGGTTGGGGTGGAGATGGGGGTGAAGAGGGGTGGGGGAGGAGGAGATGGTGTAGGGGAGAGAGGGGGAAGAGTGTGGAGGGAGGAGGAAGAGTGGGTGGGAGGGGTGGGGGGAGAGAGGGATGGGGTGGGAGGAGGAGGGGAGGAGAGGGAGAGGGAGATGGAGAGGGGGAGGAGAGAGGGGTGGGGGAGGGAGGAAAGAGTGATGGGGAGGGAGTGAGGTGTGAAGGAGGTGAGGAGGGAGATGGGGTAGGGGGGTGGGGGAGAGAGGGGTGGGGGTAGGGGAGGGAGGGGGAAGAGTGTGGAGCGAGAGGGAAGGGAGGGGGAGAGAGGGGTGGGGAGGGAGATGGGGAAGAGTGTTGAGGGTAGGGGAGAGGGGTGGGGAGAGAGGGGGAGAGTGGGGGAGGGAGAGAGAAGGGAGGGGGGAGAGGGGTGGGGAGGGGGGTGGTGGAGGGAGATGGGGATGGTTTCGAAGAATGGGAGGGAGGTGGAGAGGTGTAGGGGGAGTGGTGGAAGTGGGAGAGAGGGAGGGGGAGAGGGGTAGGGGAGTGGTGGAAGAGGGACAGCGGGGTAGGGGGAAGGGGATGGGGTGAGAGAGGGAAGGGGAGAGGGGAGTGGGGAGGGAGAGTGGAAGTAGGAGGGGTAGGAACAGTCCATCTGTTCCCCATTCCCCATTCCCTATCACCCCCAATCCTCTTTCTCTATTCCCACACACGTGACGACGCCCTTCGACACAGGCTGCGGGGGTGGGGGAGAGGGGTGGAGGGGCTGGGGCTGTGGCTGCTGCAAAGGCATATGTAAATGGATCCATTCCGATTTGTCATCTGTGAGCATTGGGCTTTGTGACATCACAAAACAGAACCTTCATTAACATTCTATTGCTGAGAGCTGTTTTTTTTAAACATTTTCAAATTTCCCCATTCCCTATCACCCCCACACACGTGACGACGCCCTTCGACACAGGCTGTGGGGTTGGTGGGGAGGGGCTGGGGCTGCTGCAAAGGCATATGTAAATGGATCCATTCCGATTGGACATGTGTGAGCATCGGGCATTGTGACATCACACAATGGAAACTTCACTAACATTCTATGGCTGAGAGCTGTTTTTTTAAACATTTTGAAATGTTTGGGGGGGGGGGTATTTTATTTAAAAAGTGTACATAAACACGACAAATTTAATCTTGAGTGGCTATTCGTAAAGATAAATGTAATCTCTTAGAATTGAAAAAAATATCGGCATTTCCGCGTGCTGTGTGGGCGTAGGGCGGTATCAAAGGTGCTGGGTGGCACAAGTCAGGCGGACCGCCGGACGGCAGCCACAGAGTTTTAATATATTACTAGACCAAGTGCAGACCCGTTGGGTCTGGACGCCGAACGTGCATTTGCGGGGGGTGGGGGCTGTGGCGTCACACTAACCACCCCCTTTCCTCCAAAGCACGGAATCCGGCACCCACAAACACACACACGCATCACACCCCTTGATATTATCTTAATTTTTTTATTTGCTTCTTTTATCCCATCTCCACCCTATCCACTGATGAATAGCCCTCACCTCTCAGGTGCGTCTAGAGGGGGGGGGGCAGAGAGAGAAAATGTAATGTTAGAAAAAAAAATTTGAGGTGGAGGGGGAGAGGAAGGTGGGGAGAGAGGAGGGGGAGAGAGGAGAGGGGTGGTGATAGGAAGGAGAGGATGGGGAGAGAGGTGAAGGGGGGGGTTGGAGCGGGCGTGCATGAGTCAAGCCGCGGGCTGTGAAGAGAGGGCTGAGAGAGAGAGAGAGAGAGTGGAGAGACAGAGAGACTAGTATACAAAAAAAGCTTGAGAAACAGAGCGGGTGCAGCAGCATCTATGGAGCGAAGGAAATAGGCAACGCTTTTGGCCGAAGCCCATCCTCAGACGGGTTTTTCTCCCGAAACGTTGCCTATTTCCTTCGATCCATAGATGCTGCTGCACCCGCTGAGGTTATACAGCTTTTTTTTTGTGTACCTTCGATTTTCCAGCATCTGCAGTTCCGTCTTAAAGGACAGAGAGACTGTTGGCGGGCTGTTTTCCAACGCGCGTTTGCGGGAGGGGGGGGGGGGGCTGCGGCATTATACACACTAACCACCCCCCTAACACACTCGGAGGAGGGGGGGGAGAGGAAGACGGGGTGGGGAGAGAAGAGGGGTGAGGGAGAGGTGGTGGGGAGAGAAGAGGAGAGGGGGAGGGAGGGGAGAGGGGAGGGGAAAGGGAGAGATTGGTGAGGGAGAAGAGAGCAGGGTGGTGGAATGGGAGGGGGTGCAGAGTGGGGAGTGGGAGGAGAGCGGGGAGGGCAGGAAGGGGGGAGAGGGGGGGAGGGGATGTTAGAGGTGGAGAGGGGATGAGGGGAAGGGAAGAGGAGTAGGCGGAAGAGAGGAGAGAGGGAGGGGGGAGGGAGAGAGGTGGGTGAGGGAGAGGGGAAGAGTGGGGAGTGATGGGCAGAGGGGTAGCGGGAAGTGGTGCAAGAGAGAGGAAGGTGGTGGGGGGGAGATGGGGGTGAAGAGGGGTGGTGGAGGGGGAAGAGAGGGGGTGGGAGGGGAGGGAAGGGGAGAGGAGAGAGGAAGAGTGGGGAGGGCGAGTGGAAGTAGGAGGGGTAGGGACAGTCCATCTGTTCCCCATTCCCTATCACCCCCAAGCCTCTCTCTATTCCCACACACGTGACGACGCCCTTCGACACAGGCTGCGGGGGGTGGGAGGGAGGTGCTGGGGCTGCTGCAATGGCATATGTAAATTGATCCATTCCGATCGGACATCTGTGAGCATTGGGCATTGTGACATCACACAACGGAACCTTCACTAACATTCTATGGCTTAGAGCTGTTTTTTTAACATTTTGAAATGTTGGGGTGGGGGGAGAAGTATTTCATTTAAAAAAGTGTACATAAACACTAAGAAATTTTATCAGAAGTGGCTATTCGTAAAGAAAAGTGTAACCTCTTCTGAATTGAAAATAATATCGCCGTTTCTGCGTGCGGTGTGGGCGTAGGGTGGTATCAAAGGGGCTGGGTGGCAGAAGTCAAGCAGGCGGATGGACGGCGACGGATGGCAGCCACAGAGTTTTAATATATTACCTAACCTGAGGGGCTGGGGCTGCTGCAAAGGCATATGTAAATGGATCCATTCCGATTGGACATGTGTGAGCATTGGGCATTGTGACATCAAACTTCACTAACATTCTATGGCTGAGAGCTGTTTTTTTTAACATTTTGAAATGTTGGGGGGGGTTGGAGAAGTATTTTATTTTAAAAAGTGTACATAAACACAACCAAATTTAATCAGGAGTGTCTATTCGTAAAGATAAATGTAATCTCTTTAGAATGGTAAAAAATATTGGCGTTTCCGCGTGCTGTGTGGGCCTAGGGCGGTATCAAAGGGGAATTTTGACGCCGGACGGACGGACAGCCACAGAGTTTTATATAATAGATAGATAGAAGATAGAAGATAGAAGAGAGAGAGAGAGAGAGAGAGAGAGAGAGAGAGAGAGAGAGAGAGAGAGAGAGAGAGAGAGAGAGTCAAGCAGGCGGATGGACGGCGACGGATGGCAGCCACAGAGTTTTTAATATATTACCTAACCTGAGGGGCTGGGCTGCTGCAAAGGCATATGTAAATGGATCCATTCCGATTGGACATGTGTGAGCATTGGGCATTGTGACATCAAACTTCACTAACATTCTATGGCTGAGAGCTGTTTTTTTTAAAACATTTTGAAATGTTGGGGGGGTTGGAGAAGTATTTTATTTAAAAAAGTGTACATAAACACAACCAAATTTAATCAGGAGTGTCTATTCGTAAAGATAAATGTAATCTCTTTAGAAATGGTAAAAAATATTGGCGTTTCCGCGTGCTGTGTGGGCCTAGGGCGGTATCAAAGGGGAATTTTGACGCCGGACGGACGGACAGCCACAGAGTTTTATATATAGATAGATAGAAGAGAGAGAGAGAGAGAGAGAGAGAGAGAGAGAGAGAGAGAGAGAGAGGAGAGAGAGAGAGAGAGAGAGAGAGAGAGAGAGAGATTTTTTTTTTTGATTTGATTTGGATTGATTGATTGATTGATTTCAGGCATTGTCACTTCTTGAGAAGCCTCTGGGATACACAGTGCATTCAGAAAGTATTCAGACCCCTTCACTTTTTCCACATTTTGTTACGTTACAGCCTTATTCTAAGATGGATTAAATTCTTTTATTTTACCATCAATCTACACACAATACCCATAATAAAAAACAAAAACAGTGTTTAGAAGTTTTGCAAAGTAATTAAAAAGAAATAACTGATATATCACATTTACGTAAGTAATCAGACCCTTTACTCAGTACTTTGTTGAGGCACCTTGGCAGCGATTACAGCCTCAAGTCTTCTTGGGTATGACGCTACAAGCTTGGCACACCTGTATTTAGGTAATTTCACCTATTTTACTCTGCAGATCCTCTCAAGCTCTGTCAGGTTGGATGGGGAGCATCGATGCACAGCTATTTTAGGATCCCTCCAGAGATGTTCGATCGGGTTCAAGTCCGGTCTTTGGCTGGGCCACTCAAGGACATTCACAGACTTGTCACGAAGCCACTCCTGCGTTGTCTTGGCTGTGTGCTTAGGTTCATTGTCCTGTTGGAAGGTGAACGTCCGCCCCAGTCTGATGTCCAGAAACTTTCTGGAGCAGGTTTTCATCAAGGATCCCTCTGCTCCGTTCATCTTCCCTCGATCCTGACTAGTCTCCCAGTCCCTGCCGCTGGAAAAAATCCCCACAGAATGGTGCTGCCACCACCATGCTTCGTAGGTATGGTATTGGCCAGGTGATGAGCGGTGCCCATTTTCCCCCAGACGTGACGCTTGGAATTCAGGCCAAAGAGTTCATCTTGGTTTCATCAGACTGGAATCTTGTTTTCTCATGCCTTTTGGCAAACTCCAGGTGGGCTGTCATGTGCCTTTTAATGAGGAGTGGCTTCCGTCCGGCCACTCGACCATAAAGGCCTGATTGGTGGAATGCTGCAGATATAGTTGTCCTTCTGGAAGGTTCTCCCATCTCCACAGAGGAACTCTGGAGTTCTGTCAGGGTGACCATCGGGTTCTTGGTCACCTGCTCTGACCAAGGCCCTTCTCCCCTGATTGCTCAGTTTGGCCAGGCAGTCAGCTCTATGAAGAGGTCCTGGTGGTTCCAAAGTTCTTCCATTTAAGAATGACGGAGGCGACTGTACTCTTCAGGACCTGCAATGCTGCAGAAATTGTTTTATACCCTTCCCCAGATCTGGTGTCGCGACACAATCCTGTCTCGGAGGTCTACGGACAATTCCATCGTCTTCATGGCTTGGTTTTTGCTCTGACATGCACTGTCAACTGTGGGATTTTATGTAGACAGGTGTGTGCCTTTCCAAGTCATGTCCAATCAATTTAATTTACCACTGGTGGACTAAGATCAAGTTGTAAAAACATCTCAAGGATAATCAATAGAAACAGGATGAACCTGAGCTCAATTTTGAGTGTCAGCAAAGGGTCTGAATACTTATGTAAATGTGATATTTCAGTTATTTCTTTTTAATTACTTTGCAAACATTTCTAGACACCTGTTTTCGCTTCTTCATTCTGGGGTATTGTGTGCAGATTGATGATAAAAAAAAAAAGAATTTAATACATTTTAAAATAAGACTGATTTCAGTACAATCGGCAGTTTATGATTAAGTAGTCTTAATACTGAGCTGCAGTAAGTTTCGCAGAAAATCATCATTCATGATTTTACTTAAACTTGTGGATTAGAGCCAAAATAATTCAATTTTGCACAACTGACCAGAGCACAATTTGGGAATAATGCTGAGTAAAAATGGTATTGACCATAAATTAAGCGAAAATCCTCATTAAAGCAATCAATTATCCAATCAAACCACACTGAAAGCACAATGACCTAAAAATTAGTGGATTAATTACCTACTTCATAAAGTAAGATTATATGGGGTAAGGAGTATTTCATCCTGCTCTATATGGAAATGATTCAAGGACAAAAAAAGCTGTCTGATTTACTGACCCAAACGTTATCTGTCTAGGGCTGTTGATTAAATAGCTAGGATACTGTAGTATCCAAATTATTCAAATGTGAAAAGCAGTTGTTACAAGAACCAAAGAAATGGAGAAAACCCCATGTTAAGTCAGTTATGAAAAGACACCAGGAGAATCTTATTAAAATAGTTCACCCCCCTTGATATTCAATCCTTTTTTCATGGAATCTTGGCCTGCTTTGTCATATAAAAATGTAAAATTTATGCAGAACATTTTATGTGTCAAAGTGTTGTTGAAACCCAACTGATTTTCTAACGTCTTGGAGAGATGTTTTCCTGCAGTCCCTTTGAGTGGCCTAGCTGGTCACTGAGTTGTTAAAATTGGCAAGATTGGTCCTTGTCAGTGGTAGTACATCTCAGAAAATAATTTATTGAGCTAGTTCAATTATTGATTGAGAACAGTTAGTGAACTGAGTTTCATTTATTTCATTGAATTTAATGGGTGATTTCAATCATCAGTTTCCATCAGTAAATGATTTTGTAAATATTATAGTCATAGAAACAGGCTCTTGTATCTTTTCCCTGCTCCTTCAAGTACCTGTCCAAATGTCTCTTAAATGTTCTTACTTCCAATACCACCTCTGACAGGTCGTTTTAGATACCAACTACTCTGTGAAAACAACTCAATAGACAATAGGAGCAGGAGTGGGCCATTCGGCCCTTCGAGCCAGCACTGCTATTCAATGTGATCGTGGCTGATCATCCCCAATCACTACCCCGTTCCTGCCTTCTCCCCATATCCCCTGACTCTGCTATCTTTAAGAGCCTTATCTAGCTCTCTCTTGAAAGTATCCAGAGAACCGGCCTCCACCGCCCTCTGAGGCAGAGAATTGCACAGACTCACAACTCTCTGTGAGAAAAAGTGTTTCCTCGTCTCCGTTCTAAATAGCTTACCCTTTATTCTTGAACTGTGGCCCCTGGTTCTGGACTCCCCCAACATCGGGAACATGTTTCCTGCCTCTAGCGTGTCCAAACCCTTAACAATCTTATATGTTTCAATAAGAATCCCTCTCATCCTTCTAAACTCCAGAGTGTATAAGCCCACATGCTCCATTCTTTCAGCATATGACAGTCCCGCCATTCCGGGAATTAACCTTGTAAACCTACTCTGCACTCCCTCAATAGCAAGAATGTCCTTCCTCAAATGAGGGGACCAAAACTGCACAAAATACTCCAGGTGTGGTCTCACTAGGGCTCTGTACAACTGCAGAAGGACCTCTTTGCTCCTATACTCGACTCCTCTTGTTATTGGACTCTCACGTCAGATCCCCTTTAAACCTCCTCCCTCTTCCCCATACCCTTTTTGAGCTTTCTACCATTGGAAACAGACTCTTATTATCTACCCTATCTATGCCTCATAATTTTAGATGCTTTGTCATGTCACTTATGTGCCTTTATCACGACTTCCCTCACTCCAGGAAAAACAGGCCTGGTTTATCCAAACTCTTGATAAATAAAACCCTCCAATCCAGGTAATATACTTGTGAATCTTTTCTGCCCATTTTGCAGCTGAATCATATTCTTCCTGTTGTATAGTTACCAGAACAGCACACAATATTGCAAGTGCAACTAACTAACATTTTGAACTGTAACATGACAACCAACTCATACTCAGTATGATGAACCACAGAGGACCCAGCATTGCTTCCTTTAGCACATCAGTGATCTGAAGGCTCCAATCTGAACACAATCCTCCACTAGTTCCCTCTTATCCTACCACCTTCCAATTTTATATCCAGTTTGCCATCTACGCCTGGATCCCATGAGTTCTAACCGTCCAGGCCAACGTTACAATGCAGGATTCTGTCAAAGTCCTTGCAGACAACATCTATCACCCTGCCCTTATCAATCATTTTGGTCATCGCTTCTCACATGCAAAGCAATGCCACAATTTACAATCACATCTAAAGCCATGCCAACCAGCAAAAATAAATACATTCTGTCCCTCAGAATCCCGTCCATAACATTCCATCACTGATTGTTAGACTCACCAGCCTGTTGTTGCCTTGCTTATCCCTGCTGCCCTTTTTTAAATAGAGGCACATTAGCTATCCTCCATTCTTCCAATACCTCACCTGTAGCTAACAAATATACAAAAAAGATTATATTTTGATTCCTGTAGAACGGATCAGGTCCAAAAATGTATCCACCCTTATGTCTCAAGACTGTTCCTACCTCCTTCTTTGCTTTGTTGATATGCCCCAGGATATCATTTTTCCTCCCCTGAAATCACTTGCTTTTATGGCAGTCTCCATGATAAATACAGACAAGAAATGTTCACACAGACCTCCCTTTATTCTTAATATTACGTATAATCTTTTAGGATTCTTCTTTATCTTTCTGCCAGGGATATCTCGCATCCGTTTTCCCTGCCTAACATTTTTCTTAAGTGTACAATAATTAAGTCCATTATCAAACTTAATCAATTATTGAAGAAATTATTCTTCAACTGTCAATTATTAGGGAGTTAGAAAACCAGAGTTAGAGTTTAGAAAACCAGGATTACCTGTATAATGAATTGTCAAATAGTTAAACGGAATCATTTCATTAAATAAAATAATAATTAAACTGGGTCAGTTACTGAATTAATCTAAAACTGGGTTAATTCTTGAGAGGCCCCATTTAGTGTATTGGTGATACAGAAATGCATCACTAGTTGAATGAATTTGATTAAATGGGATAAATGAATTGGCAAGTTTAGCCATAAAAATAAATATTAATTGAGTCCAATAGTTGAACTGGATAAATAGGACCAATTAATAATTGATTAATTAAATAGAACCTGATAACAATACCAATTTTTAATCTTGGTAATAATTCTTATTAAACAGGATTAATGTATTAATTTGAGCCGTCATCAAGCTAGGTACATTAGGTGAGAATTTAATATTTAATTTAATGTAAATTATTGTAAATTATGTTTGATCATGTAATCAAATAAGATTAAATTGCGTAAATTATGAACGTTTTCAATTAAAGATCAGCAATATGTGAGGCAATAAAATCATTAAACTGAATCAGTTTGTTGCACAGTTCAACAGTTAATTAACATTTTCAACTATTACAAATTGAATTGTTGAAGAAATCCAGTTACATATTTTGGCTAATACATAAGACAAATGTTTAAATTGCATCAATTAATTTCATGCCTAATCATTAAACTTTGATGAATTCACAAGCAAATCACATTGGATGAACATTTAGAAGCCCAATTGTCAAATAGCATCACTCATTGAAATAATCATATCAGCTGTTGGTTCAGTTGCTTTTGGAATCTTTGCTTTTGGAATCCATACTGAAGTACATCAGTTGTAGAATGAATCAGATTAAATAGAATGATTAATTACATGAATGTTATCGTTAGAACATAGAACAGTATAGCACAGGAATGGGGGCTTCGGCCCCAATGTTTGTGCAAACATAATGCCCAAGTTAAAACCTCATTTGGGTGTACATAATCCATATCCCTCTATTCCTTGCACTTCCATGTGCCTATCTAAAGCCTCTTAAACATCGCTTTCTTATCTGCCTCCACCACCACCCCTTGCAATGCATTCCAGGGTCCCACTACTATCAGTGTAAAAAAACTTGCCCTGCACATCACCATTAAACTTTCCTCCTCTCACTTTATCGAGATGCCCTCTAGTGTTCGAAATTTCAATTCCGAGAAAAAGATTCATTCTTTTTTTTTCTTCTTTATCTCTTTCTCTTTCTCTTTCTCTTCTTCTCTCTCTCTCTCTTCTTTCTTTCTTCTTTCTTTCTCTCTCTTTCTTCTCTCTCTCTTCTCTCTTCTCTCTCTATCTCTCTCTCTCTCTCTCTCTCTCCTCTCTCCTCTCTCTCTCTCTCTCTCCCACTCCCTCTCCCTCTCCTCTCTCCCTCTCTCTCTCCCCCCCCTCTCTCTCTCTCTCTCTCTCTCTCTCTCTCTCTCTCTCATCTCTCTCTCTCTCTCTCTATCTCTCTCTCTCTCTATCTCTATCTCTATCTCAAACTTCATACTGAAGATAGAGATCAATAGATATTAACGACATCATGTGATGCAGTTATTGCAGATAAGTAACACTGAAATATCTTATTGCATGTTGAAGGAGGCATGATCTACCACTGCTTAGTTTAGTTCAGAGATACAGCACGAAACAGGTCCTTCGGCCACACGAGTCCATGCCAACCAGCGATCCCGCACATTAACACATCCTCCACACACTGGGGACAATTTACACATATACCAAGCCAATTAACCGACATACCTGTACATCTTTGGAGTGTGGGAGGAAACCGAAGATCTCGGAGAAAACCCACGGGGGTCACGGAGAGAACGTAAAAACTCCGTACAGAGAGCACCCGTAGTCAGGATGGAACCTGGGTCTCTGGCGCTGCAAGCGCTATAAGGCAGCAACTCTACTGCTGCGACCTCTATTTCTATTCTTCATTGCATCTATTTCTTTTTTTTATTGAATCAGGTTGAGAGAATACAATGAGGTTGAACTGACTTTGAACTGAATGTTTCTGGCATTCAGCTGATCCCTCAAGAATCAGAGCTTTGATACAATTCATCTCTTTATGCATACCTACTTAAGGCAGAATATATAGGATTTACTCCATTTACGGATTTCTATGACGGTTTAAGCACGTGCAATATTTACAATTCACTAAAAATATTGACAAAAGATCTCAAATGCATTTGGCCAAATCAGTACACACAATAAGCACAAGTGAATTTCCTCAGCAAATTTCAGACTCCGAAATTCCTGATGAATGTTCCTGATGGAATGAAAGGATAATATCCTGATTTAGCAAATATCCAGATTCAACAGATATTCAAAGGAATAATTTGTGATTGGTTAACACTCTCAAGCAGTAAAATTCTGACAAATTCTGATAACTTTCTTTCAAAATAGTGCTGTGGGAATTTGAATGATAGAGAAAGAAAATAAATTGTATATTATATTTAATGTTACTTAAGAATATTTTTTAGATTTATTCCTGTTTATTCAGCCACTACTGACTTTCCATTCTTTTCTGTCTTTCTGTTCCTATATGACATTGTGCAGTCTCTCTTCAACTACTGTCACTGAATTCTAGTAATTCAGCACATAGAAACATAGAAAATAGGTGCAGGAGTAGGCCATTCGGCCCTTCGAGCCTGCACCACCATTTGATATGATCATGGCTGATCATCCAACTCAGTATCCCATCCCTGCCTTCTCTCCATACCCCTGATCCCTTTAGCCTCAAGGGGCCACATCTAACTCCCTCTTAAATATAGCCAATGAACTGGCCTCAACTACCTTCTGTGGCAGAGAATTCCACAGATTCACCACCACTTCTGTGTAAAAAATGATTTCCTCATCTCGGTCCTAAAAGTCTTCCCTCTTATCCTTAAACTGTGACCCTAGTTTCTGGACTTCCCCAACATCGGGAATAATCTTCCTGCATCTAGCCTGTCCAACCCCTTAAGAATTTTGTAAGTTTCTATAAGATCCCCCCTCAGTCTTCTGAATTCCAACGTGTACAAGCCGAGTCTATCCAGTCTTTCCTCATATGAAAGTCCTGCCATCCCAGGAAATCAGTCTGGTGAACCATCTCTGTACTCCCTCTATGGCAAGAATGCCTTTCCTCAGATTAGGAGACCAAAACTGTACGCAATACTCCAGGTGTGGTCTCACCAAGACCCTGTACAACTGCAGTAGAACCTCCCTGCTCTTATACTCAATCCTTTTGCTATGAATGCTAACATACCATTTATAGCACGGAGCATACACTTTTGCCATGCAACCACAAATACCCATCTTTTCTGTTTTTCTATGTTACTGTGCTATTCAGTTCCAATTTCTGTATTCGGCTTATTTTGTTTCCCTTTTTAAACTCTTTTATATTTTCTTGTCTCTTTTTTTGCATTTTACTGTTTACACTATTTTCATTATGGTTCATGTATTTTCCTCTTTACCTCCAATTTACATGGTCTATTGGCCTTTGGTTTAACCCTCTTTTTTATTGATTTTTTCTGCTGTTTCATTGATCTATTTTCCTCTTGTTTCACTGTATTGTATTTTCTCATTATTGCTATATGTGTATGTAGATCCTTCACTCTAGGTATTATTGTGGGGTCTGCTTTCTCCCTTTTTCATATGTTTATTAAGCTCGAGCTGCAACATTACTAATTATTTCTGTGTTGATATTCTCAATACATCACTCTACTGTTCCTTTGCTTCCCACTATCCCATTCCCAATTTAAGTCTTCAACTTTTTTTCAGAAACTCGTGAAGACCGGACCAAAGCGACTCTTCAGGCATTACACAGTTGGATCTATGATAACTTTTCATCTCACAGGTAGAAATTTTCTTGACATTTTAGCCTTGGCAATATGAAAAAAATGATACTGTGGAGTTTTACCTGGTCAATGATGCATTGTCTGTGCTATAGAAAGATCTCTCCTAATCCAGTATTTACAAAATTCAGGTGATGCAGAACTAGCTGATTTTCTGGACTATTGGATATTACTCCCATTAATACCCTCACACACTTTTAATTCATTAGTATTTTCAAATTTGGCAGTGTAGTATAATAATATTTCAGGAGAACCCAGTAAATTTAAAGGAAGCATGGGAAACAGAGACCTCATGAGTTTTAAAACAAGTGTGGGATGCAAGGCCCTATTGAGCCAGATGCCGAACCATCAGAATTCTAAACAATCAGATACTAGATTGTCAGAATGTATTGGATGCAATAATACAACCCATCAACTATAAAATAGGGCTGGTAAATTGCCATAAACAAATACTGGACATGTTAAATGCCAGTTTTTACAGCACATACAGTGTATATCTTCTCATGCTTTGAGATATATTAACATATCATAGCACTGGTTTGATCTGTGGTTATCGAGTTTCCATCAAAGCAGTGATGGAAATGGATTTTAGGAACTAGGGGTACTCTAAGGTCCGTGAAGTCGAGGTTGGGAAGGAAGGGGGGGGGGGGGGTTATGTGCGGTTATACCATGTAAGAGTACAAGAATGCATAACTTGTTATTGTGTATTTATAATATAGTTTATTGTGTATTATATGTCATAGCTGCTTTCTTGCATATCCCTCTCTCTCTCTCTCCCTCTGTGTGTTGGCTGCAGCCATCGTCTGCTTCTGTGAGGGAAGGGAAGCAGGTCGATGATTGATCAAAAGGACCCTAGGACACTGTGTCTGATTGGCCGCCGAGTGACCAGTGCATTATGTGATTGGACACAATGCCCTTGGAGACGGTGGCTGATTGGACGAGAGGAGACTGATTTGTTGATTGGATGGGAATTTTAAGGGAATCTGGTCGGTTATTGGACGCAAACCCCTTAGAGACAGCGGTTGATTGGCCGCCAAATAATCGGGGTTGGGAAGGAAGGGGGGGGCACAAAAAATTGAAAATAGGAAAACAATAAATCGGAATTACGATTTAAATCGGAAGAATATCATGCTTGATCTGCAGCAAAGATACTAGTATCTTTGATTTGCAGTTCCTTCATATTGAAGAAGAACCCTGGCCCGAAACAACTCCTAATCCATTCCCTCCACAGATGCTGCCTAGCCCGCTGAGTTCCTCCAGCACTCTGTGTTTTTTATTTAACTCTTGAAATTGAAGTTAGAAGTTGAGAGAAGACCCTTCTTCAGACTGAACTGAACTCTCGTCGGTGAGAGTACTTGTGATTGTCTGCAGAAGGGTCTCGACCCGAAACGCCACCCACTCCCTAGAGCCACCGCCCGTCCCGCTGAGCCACCCCAGCCCCCCGTGTCCACCTTCAACTCCAGAACCAAACAAAAAACACAGAGTGCTGGAGGAACTCAGCGGGCCGTAGAGGGAACGGACCAGGAGCCGTCACGGGACAGGGTTCCCCCCCCCCCAACAAGCAGGAACCGCAGATGCAGCCGTCCCCGCATAACGGCAAATGATTCCGGGAATGCCGAGGCGAGAGGGTGAGAGAGAGGGAGTGAGAGAGCGAGAGAGATCCAAAGGTCGGATTCGGATCCCAACTACGCCTCGCTGAAACATCGCCAGAAGTTTCAAACCTACGGCCCCCTCCAGTTCGAGCCACGTGGACCAAGATACCATGTTGTAAACAACCACGTTCGCTACTTTGACTGGGAGTTCGCGTTCCGCCACAGTCCCGCCAGCGGATTACAGCTGTTTGATATTCGCTTCAGGAAGGAGCGGGTGGTCTACGAGTTGAGCGTCCAGGAGGTGAACTCCGTTTATGGTGGAGAGACGCCAGGTCTGATGAGGGCCAAGTTCTTAGACAGTCATTATGGAATTGAGAAAAGTTCCAATGAGCTGGTGAAAGACGTGGACTGCCCTTACCGTGCCACTTTCCTCCACACTCTCCATCTCATGGAGACTCAAAACCAAAGATCCTATAGCGGAGCAAGATAGTCCACTCGACGAAAAAGCCGTAATTGGGTCATGGGTAATCTTCAGCACCATTTCCGTAACCGTACTACTGCAGTTGTACAGGGTCTTGGTGAGACCACACCTGGAGTATTGCGTACAGTTTTGGTCTCCTAATCTGAGGAAAGACATTCTTTCCATAGAGGGAGTACAGAGAAGGTTCACCAGACTGATTCCTGGGATGTCAGGACTTTCATATGAAGAAGGAGTGGATAGACTCGGCTTGTACTCGCTAGAATTTAGAAGATTGAGGGGGGATCTTATAGAAACGTACAAAATTCTTAAGGGGTTGGACAGGCTAGATGCAGAAAGATTGTTCCCGATGTTGGGGAAGTCCAGGACAAGGAGTCACAGTTTAAGGATAAAGGGGAAATCCTTTAGGACCGAGATGAGAAAAAAAAAATTCACACAGAGAGTGGTGAATCTCTGGAACTCTCTGCCACAGAAGGTAGTTGAGGCCAGTTCATTGGCTATATTTAAGAGGGAGTTAGATGTGGCCCTGAGGCTAAAGGGGTCAGGGGGTCAGGAGAGAAGGCAGGTACAGGATACTGAGTTGGATGATCAGCCATGATCATATTGATCAGGCTCGAAGGGCCGAATGGCCTACTCCTGCACCTATTTTCTATGTTTCTATGTTCCTATGTCTCCGCTCCAGTATCTTTGCTTTATTCATGGCTTCTTCATACACAAATCATCTTTTTTTTCTCAGCTGCAGGTGATCATTTTGATATTCCTGCCTAGTCTCCTTTTTAACTTTGAACATACAAAATATTGTCATTTGGAAGGAGCTCCAGAAAAACCTGCACCCACTCAAGCACCCCCCCCCCCCCCCCCCCCCAGGGCCGGCTTTAGGAAGTGCGGGGCCCAATTGGGAACAATTTTGTTGAGCCCCAGGTTCCCAGCCAAGGTCTATAGAATCATAGAATGGTAGAATGGAAAGTAATCAAAATGCGCGCTTAAAAAGTGCCTGCGAGTTAATAGACCAAACCAGATCTAAGCTACATTTTAAGTAAGTAAGTAAGTTTATTGGCCAAGTATTCACATACAAGGAATTTGCCTTGGTGCTCCGCCCACAAGTAACAAGATGACATACAGTGACCGTTACAAATGACTCAGAAAACGAAACATTAATAATAATAAGACATTAATGATAAAATACCATTGATCAAGCATGTGAACCAACAAAATACCAGATCAAAGGGAGGCTACAGATTTTTGGCTGTTGAGTAGAGCAACTACTCGTGGATAAAAACTGTTTTTATATCTGGCTGCGGCAGCTTTGACAATCCGAGTCGCCTTCCAGAGGGAAGTGATTCAAAGAGTTTGTGGCCAGGGTGAGAGGGGTCAGAGATGATCTTGCCCGCTCGCTTCCTGGCCCTTGCAGTGTACAGTTCATCAATGGAGGGAAGGTTGCACCAATAATCTTCACTGTTGATCGGACGATTCGCTGCAGCTTCCAGGTGTCGTGCTTGGTGGCTGAGCCAAACCAGACCATGATGGAGAAGGTGAGAACAGACTCTACGATGGCCGTGTAGAATTGGACCATCATTGCCTGTGGCCGATTGTGCTTCCTCAGCTGCAGCAGGGAGTACATCCGCTCTTGTGCCTTTTTGACTGTGGTCGATGGTAGCCCCCCACTTAAGGTCCTTGGAAATGATGGTTCCCAGGAACTTAAAAGACTCCACAGATGTGACTGTGGTGTTGTTAATGGTGAGTGGGATGAGGGGAGGGGGAGCTCTCCTAAAGTCTACAATCAATTCCACTGTCTTAAGAGCATTGAGCTCTAGGTTGTTGCTACGGCACCAGGACGCCAGCTGTGACACTTCCTGTCTGTAGGCAGATTCCTCCCCATCCTGGATCAGTCCAATCAGGGTTGTGTCGTCCGCAAATTTGAGAAGCTTGACAGAGGTGTCTGTGGAGGTGCATTCGTTGGTGTAGAGAGAGTAGAGGAGAGGAGAGAGTACGCAGCCTTGCGGTGCTCCTATGCTGAGCGTTTGCGGGTCCGAGAAGTGCTTTCCCAGCCTCACATGCTGCTTCCTGTCTGTCAGGAGGTTGGTGATCCACTGACAGAGGGGTTCAGGCACAGTCAACTCGGAAAGTTTGGAGTGTAGTAGCTCTGGCACAATGGTGTTGAATGCAGAGCTAAAATCAACAAACAGGATAGGTCCCCTGGCGGTCTAGGTGCTGTAGGATGAAGTGCAGGCCCAGGTTGACTGCATCATCCACAGAACTATTGGCCCGATATGCAAACTGCAGAGGGTCCAGCAGGGAGTTTGTGATATTTTTCAGCTTGGCCAGCACAAACCTTTCACGTGTCTTCATGACTACAGAGGTCAGTGCGTCAGGCTTGTAGTCATTAAGACAAGTAATCCTTGCCTTTTTGGGTACAGGGACAATAGTGGAGACTTTGAAGCAGGCAGGGACAGTACATGTTTGCAGGGACTGGTTAAAAATGTCTGTATAGACTGGTGCCAGCTGTTTGGCACAGAGCTTAAGAGTAGAGGGGGAAACATTGTCAGGTCCTGGAGATTTCCAGACTCTCCAGACTTAATCACAAATTGCATACATGTAAGCCTACAAGTAGCAAACAAAATGTGTAGATCACCTCTGAAAAGTACATAGTTACAATACCACTTGTTTTAGTGACTGTGAAATGAAAAAAAAAAGTAATTAACTATATCCTGGAAAAAACCAATAACTATTGGGGAAAAACCAGTCCAGGCATTGAATTTGGGCTTCAGCCCCATCCTACCCTTTGGGCTTCTACCCCATCCTAACGTGTGTGTGTGTGTGTGTGTGGTGGGGGTGTGTGTGTGTGTGTTGTCTGCGTGATGTGTGTGTGTTAGTTGTCTGTGCGTTATGTGTGTGTGTGTGGGAGGGAATGAGAGAAGGGAGGGAGAGAGTGAAGGGAGGAAGGAGAGAAGGGAGTGAGGGAAGTAGTGAAAGAAGGGAGGGAGGGAAGGAGAGAAAGAAGGGAGGGAAAGAGAGAAGGAGGGAGGGAAGGAGAGAAGGGAAAAGAGAGAGAGGAAGGAGAGAAAGAAGGGAGGGAGGGAAGGAGAGAAGGGAAAAGAGAGAGAGGAAGGAGGGAGGGAAGGAGAGAAGGGTGGGTGGGAAGAAGGGAAGGGAGGGGGGTGGAAGGGAAGGAGAGAAGGGAGGGAGAGGGCCGGCGGCGTGAGCGGATGCCGGGGTCCGAGCGGACGGGTGTGAGCTGAGGCCGAGGTTTGTAAACGTTGCTCCAACCCCCGGCCCGGTCCTCCCTGTATTGTTTACCGTGTCTCCCCTCCACCCGGGGTAGATCTACCTGAGCCGAGAGTAGATTACTCTAGCGCAGGGCCACCTTAGGCTTAATGCCAGCCCTGCCCCCCCCCCTTCCCACAGACACGGAGCGATCGCCGGCCCACTTTTTTTTGTTAAACATCTATTTCCTTTGGGTGTTTTTTTTTTATTTCCCCCTTACCATTTCCATACTTTTTCGATAGCTGCCATGACCTGTTTGATGTCATCCTTCGCCCTGCTCCTGGTCTCGGCCCGCACCGATCTGCCGGACATGCTCTGTGTGTGTGTTTGTTTGGCGGAGTCCGAGGTGAGAAGCGCCGGCACCAAGAGCGAGCGAACGCGCGGACAGATGGATGAATGCAATGATCATATAGCGGAATAGGTGACATTTCGGGTCGAGACCCTTCTTCAGACTGTCAAGGGAAAGAGAAACGGGAGGTATAGGCATATCTTCCTGTCATTTGTCCTTAGTACCATCTATATCTTTTGTTCCTCTTTCCCCTGACTCAGACTGAAGAAGGGTCTCGACCCAAAATGTCATCTATTCCACTCTATGATTGTTGCTTTTGTCCGCTCGTTCGCTCGCCCTTGGATTAAGTAGCGCAGGATAAAGCTGCGAATTCACGCACAGGATGGAAACTGGAAACTGAAAACTAGGGGAACGCCGTCCCCCTGTGTACCCCCCCCCCCCCCCATTTCCATCACTGCATCAAAGGAATTTCTGGATATTGAAAAGAATAGTGGTGTTTAAAAGGTTTTTAATTGGGCAAAGAACAGAGAATTAAGTATCACTTGCAGACACAAGGAATTCATTTAATTTGGCATCACATTCGGCACAGACATCGTGGCTGCAAGGCCTTTTCCTGTGATGTACTGTTCTATGATTTGTTTAATTCCCATTCTGACGCAGGGGTTTGATATAGAGGATACAGGAGTTAAAGAATAGGAAGAAATTGGCAAGAGGCTGCAAAGTTAACACTGCCTAATCTACTGATAAATTATGAGCCTATTTACAAATAAACTATGAGTTATTAAGGGGAGGCTTTCATTTTCCTGTAATAGAATTTGCCTTCAAGATTTGTTAGAATTCTGGTTGACACTTCATTGCAGTACTGAGGAAGTAGTGCATCGTCAGCGGTTATGTGTTTTAGGCAAATATTTAAATTGAGGTCTTAAGTGGATGCAGTAGTTCACATGGCACTATTAGAAGAAAAATAGAAACGTTCTTGCCAATATTCTGGGCATTATTAATCCTCAACAGTCTTCATTGCTCTGAAACTCCAGCATACAAAATGGCTGCTATGTATATTTTTGAATTTAATTGGATACATTTTATTAGCCAAGTATGTATACATACAAGGAATTTGCCTTGGTGCTTTGCTCGCAAGTAACAACACAATATACAGTAGGCAGTTAAAAATAAAACATTATAATTTAAACATGTGAAGAATGAAATAAAATACTTGAGCACAAGGAGGCTACAGACTTTTGGTTATTGAGGAGAACTACTGCTCATGGAAAAAATGCTGTTTTTATGTCTGGCTGTGGCGGCTTTGACAGTCCGGAGTCGTCTTCCAGAGGGAAGTGCTTCAAAGAGTTTGTGGCCAGGGTGAGAGGGGTCAAAGATGATCTTACCCGCTCTCTTCCTGGCCCTTGCAGTGTACAGTTCGTCGACGGGGGAAAGGTTGCAGCCAACAACCTTCTCGATTGATCGAATGATGTGCTGCAGCCTCCGGATGTCATGCTTGGTGGCTGAGCCAAACCAGACCATGATGGAGAAGGTGAGGACAGACTCTGATGGCAGTACAAAACGGAACCATCATTGCCTGTGGCAGATTGTGTTTTCTCAGCTGCCGCAGGAAGTATATCCTCTGTTGGGCCTTTTTGACTGTGAAGTCGATGGTGGCCTCCCATTTAAGGTCCGTGGAGATGATGGTTGCAAGGAACTTAAATGACTCCATAGATGTGACTATGCTGTTGTTGATGGTGAGAGGGAGGAGGGGAGGGGGAGCTCTCCTAAAGTCTACAATCAATTCCACCATCTTAGGAGCATTGAGCTTGTGACAATATCCATGTAAATTATGCATATGAGCTATACTCATTCTCGCACATTCTCAGACTTGCGCATGTAAATCAGTCAGTGTCCTTTGACTTGGAAATAAATCATTGCGGCTTTTGATCCCAACACAAGTGTGTGGGGAGCCATCTTTCTCCGTCTAATATGTGCTAGTTTTACCTATATCGTAAGCATACACATATCAAAACACGGTGGCAGTGGTGAAAGTGAAAATTTGTGGATCAAATGGATGCTATCATGATTAGCAAAAATTCTTTGAAAAACTTTCAGGAATCAGTGTTTCAAAGCTCAGCGACCGGACTAGCTGCTTGCATGAGGGGAACGGTATGCAGGTCAGTGCACACACAACGCAGTGTGTAAGTCAGTGCTGTGGTAGTCGCGGGTTGAAACGACTTGCTGTGGGAGACTGCTTAAAGATAGCACATGCGTAGTAGAAGAATATTATGCAAATTATGCAGTCACGCATTGTGCTTATAGCTAAATGACACATAAGCTATTAAGAGTGAGGGGATACGCTGATATGTGTGTGTATATTTATATTATGGTATATGGACACACTGATCTGTTTTGTAGTAAATGCCTACTATGTTCTGTGTGCTGAAGCAAAGCAAGAATTTCATTATCCTATCAGGGACACATGACAATAAACTCACTTGACTTGACTTGACTGGAAATATTTCAAAATGGCGCAGGCCAGTCCATCTTTCCACGTGGCTCCAACACCCAATCTAAAGCTCAAAGAGAACCGGGTGGAAGAGTGGAAAATGTTTAAACAAATGTATGAAAATTATGAAGTGATAACAGAACTGGATAAGAAGGAGAAACAGTATCAAAAAGCAGTATTCCTGCATACTGTTGGACCGGAAGGGCTGCGAATCTTCAATACCCTGACGTTCGAAAAGGTAGCAGATGAGACGGATGTGAAAGTCATCATCGACAATATGCCTACCATCATCATAGGAGAGACGAATGAAACGTATGAAAGATTCATTTACGATAAACGAGACCAGAAACCAGGGGAAAGCATTGAATCATATGTTGCAGAGCTGAAGGAGCTTGCTAAGACATGCAACTTCTGTAATTGCCTGAAAGAAAGCCTCTTGGAGATCGCATCGTCATTGGTATTGCAGACCAGTCAACTAGGAAGACACTCCTTCAGAAGAGGAATCTGACAATGCAGGAGACTGTGGACATATGTGGATCCTCGGAGGTAACAGCGACAAGAATGCAGGTCATTGGCGAAGAGTCGACAATACACAAGGTGGAACGATTCAAACCGAGGGAAAAGAAGGTTAATTTTCCTTCGCAGAGGAAGAATCAGGGACTAGTCAAGTGCAAGTTCTGTGCAAGGACGCACAAGCGCAGGAAGGAATGCCCAGCGTATAGGAAGGACTGCAACAGATGCGGCCGACAAAACCACTTTGCATGCTGCTGCAAGCAGAGGAAGGAGAGCACGCAGAAACAAGGTCTGCACAAGGTCGTAGAGTCACCTGACACACCGTCCATTTCCGACACAGAGTTTGTGAGTTGCATTGAGGTCAATGCAGCCGGAAACAATTCCTCTTCAGGCCTATTTGCTGAGATGCAGGACGGCACTGAAGCCATCAAGTTTCAGATTTACTCTGGTGCCAGTGTTAATGTGATTCCCAAGGATCTTGTACCCAACAAAGAGGACATTAGACGGGAGAAAATTGTCTTAAAGATGTACAATGGATCCAACCTGCTGGCAGAAGGTAGGACGAAAGTCATACTCCGGAACAAGATGAATAACAAGAAATACCGTGTTCACTTCATAGTGGTCGTGGGAGGCAGGCTCACACTGCTCCTGAGTGGTACAGCTGCACAGCAGATGAAACTCATCACTGTTCACTACGAGAATTTCAAGAGCCTGAATGCTGTTAGCGAGGCTGACTCATTACTCAAGAGCTACAATGATGTCTTTGACGACAAAAGACCGGGGAGACTACCAGGCAAGGTCAAGTTGGTAACGCAGACAGAGGGTGTGACCCCATCACAGTGTTCTGCAAAGCCGGTACCTGTAGCCATGAAAGGGAAGGACAAGAATGGTCTCATGAAGTTGGTCGAGCAGGACATCTTGACTCAAGTCGAAAAACCAACTGAGTAGTGTGGCAGGCTGGTCGTTACAGAGAAAAGGAACAGCAGAGAGTTGAGGTTCTGCATAGATCCCAGACCCCTCAACAAAGTCTTGAAAAGGGAGATCCACAGGCTATCAGTAATAGAGGACGTACTCCTTGAGCTGTACATGGCGAAGATTTTCTCCAAATACGATCTGAAGTCAGGATACCTCCACTGCGAACTAGATGAGGAGAGCAGTTTCCTAACAACCATGAACACCCCTTTTGGGAGATATCGCTGGAAGAGGTTGCCATTTGGACTGAATGTAAGTGCAGAGATCTTCCAGAAGAAGCTGCAACAAACCCTAGAAGGATTAGAGGGAATAGAATGTGTTGCCGACGACATCATCCTATTCGGAGTGGGAGACACCAGAGAAGATGCAGAAAGGAATCACGATGGAAGACTGCAAGATCTTCTTCAGCGATGCAGAGACAAAGGCATCAAGCTGAACTGGAAGAAGTCGGTAGTGAAAACTACTTGTATCACATTTTTAGTTACAGATCGTGGCCTGAAACCGGATCCGAAGATGATCCAGGCTATCCTAGAGATGCCCAACCCAACCAATCCAACAGAAATCCAATGTTACAAGGCAGTGTAAACAACTTGGCAAGATTCCTGCCAATGTTGTCGGACACATTCGAGCCTTTGAGGAGATTGACCCACAAGGATGCAGAGTGGGACTGGTCATCAGAACATGATGCAGCAATGTCAAAGATCAAGGAGCTGTTGACAACGGCACCTATCCTGGTGTACTACACACCAGATGAACAGCTGACCATACAATGTGATGCAAGCAAGGCAGGTCGAGGTGCAACACTTATGCAGAAAGGACAACCACTGTCCTATGTGAGTCAAGCATTGACGCCAACCGAGTAGAGATATGCTCAGATTGAGAAGGAGGCACTAGCAATAGTGTTTGCCCTCGAGCGCTTCCATCAGTACACCTACGGACAGAGAGTGATCGTTGAGGGTGACCACAAGCCATTGGAAATCATCGTCAAAAAGCTTCTGCATAGAGCACCAAGGTGTCTTCAGGACATGATGATGAGGATGCTACATTATGACATCGAGATCAAATGGGTAAAGGGAAAAGACATGCATCAAGCAGATATGCTCTCCCAAGCATACCTCCCGGACACCACAGGATCGACCAGATTCACTGATGTCAACCTAGTTGAGTCCTTGTGCATGGGAGAGGACAAGGTCAAACGCATCCAAGCCCACACCAGGGAAGATGAAACACTACAGACCATTAAGAAAGTAATCCAAAATGGATGGCCAGATCACAAAGCACAAGTCCCAGAGGCAGCACAACCGTACTTCAACGTCAGAGACTAATTGAGTGTGCAAGACGGACTAGTATTCAGAGGAGAGAGAGTTGTAATCCCTACCACTCTACGCAAAGGTATGAAGGAGACACTCTACACCTCTCACCTAGGAGTAGAAGGAAACCTCAGACGTACTAGAGAATGCATTTCTAGCCCGGAATGAACTCCGATGTGAAGCAGTTCATTTCAAAGTGAAGCCTGCAGGATAACCATATAACCATATAACCATTACAGCACGGAAACAGGCCATCTCGGCCCTTCAAGTCCGTGCCGAACATTTTTTAAAATATAATTAAATAAAAATAAATAAATAAAATACTTCCCCCTAGTCCCATCTACCTGCACTCAGACCATAACCCTCCATTCCTTTCCCGTCCATATACCCATCCAATCTATTTTTAAAGGATAAAATCGAACCAGCCTCCACCACTTCCACTGGAAGCTCATTCCACACAGCTACCACTCTCTGAGTAAAGAAGTTCCCCCTAATGTTACCCCTAAACTTCTGTCCCTTAATTCTCAAGTCATGTCCCCTTGTTTGAATCTTCCCCACTCTCAATGGAAAAAGCTTATCCACGTCAACTCTGTCTAACCCGCTCATAATTTTAAAGACCTCTATTAAGTCCCCTCTTAACCTTCTGCGCTCCAAAGAATAAAGACCTAACTTGTTCAACCTTTCTCTGTAACTTAGTTGCTGAAACCCAGGCAACATTCTAGTAAATCTCCTCTGTACTCTCTCTATTTTGTTGACATCCTTCCTATAATTAGGCGACCAAAATTGTACTCCATACTCCAGAATTGGCCTCACCAATGCCTTGTACAATTTTAACATTACATCCCAACTTTTATATTCAATGCTCTGATTTATAAAGGCCAGCGCACCAAAAGCTTTCTTTACCACCCTATCTACTTGAGATTCCACCTTCAGGGAACTATGCACAGTTATTCCTAGATCCCTCTGTTCAACTGCATTCCTCAATTCTCTACCATTTACCATGTACGTCCTATTTTGATTTGTCCTGCCGAGATGTAGTACCTCACATTTATCCGCATTAAACTCCATCTGCCATCTTTCAGCCCACTCTTCCAAATGGCCTAAATCTCTCTGTAGACTTTGAAAATCTACTTCATTATCCACCACACCACCTATCTTAGTATCATCTGCATACTTACTAATCCAATTTTCCACACCATCATCCAGATCATTGATGTACATGACAAACAACAGTGGACCCAACACAGACCCCACTAGTCACCGGCCTCCAACCTGACAAACAGCCATCCACCATTACTCTCTGGCATCTCCCATTCAGCCACTGTTGAATCCATCTTGCTACTCCACCATTAATACCCAACAATTTAATCTTCTTAACCAACCTTCCATGAGGAACCTTGTCAAAGGCCTTACTGAAGTCCATATAGACAACATCCACTGCTTTACCCTCATCAATTTCCCTAGTAACCTCTTCGAAAAATTCTAGAAGATTAGTCAAACAATAGAAGGATGTGCAAACAATAGAATCAGAAAGAAACTCTGATGCCCCATGACCTCCCAGATCGCCCATGGGAGAAAGTCGGAACCGATCTGTTCGAACTTGAGAGTAAGCATTATTTAATCACAGATGACTATCTAATTTCTGGGAAATAGACATGACCAGCAGGACAGTCATTGTGAAACTCAAGAACCACTTCGCAAGATACGATATTCCCAGCACTGTGATAAGCGACAACGGGACACAGTTCTCATCAGAGGAGTTCGCTAAATTTGCCAGGAAATGCGAATTTGACCACTACACAATTTCTCCAAGACATAGCCAAGCTAATGGTAAGGTGGAATCGGCAGTCAAGGCAGCAAAGCGAGTACTGAAGAAAACCACTCACTCCATGACAGATGTCTACTTGGCAATACTGGCATTGAGCAACACCCCTGCGCAAGGAGTGAACAGTAGTCCTGCTCAAAGGCTACATGGAAGGAGAACAAGAACGACACTTCCAACAACATCAAACCACCTGAAACCACGTGGTGCTGACATACTCACAGAAGAGAGGAAAAAGATGAAGGATTTGCAAGGAAAACAGTCAAAGATCTACAACCAACATGCCAATGATCTGCCAATCCTGGAAGGTGGTGATGTCGTAAGACTCAAACCCTATAAACTAGGAGATACCATATGGCAGAGAGCAACAGTTCAGAATGGAAAGGATGAGAGATCATACGAAGTCGAGACAGAGTCAGGACTTCTAATGCGATGTAATCGAGTGGATCTGAAGAAGACTGGAGAACTACCCCCACACATAACTCCAGAGAAACCACCAGATGCAGAGAAGACTGAGAAACCTTTGCAACCTCAGCTGACACAGGAAAAAAACAACACAATATGCATCACCCGAAAAAGATGCAACTTGTGACACTCAGGACACAGAGAAAACTAAACAATAACAAAGTGACACAAGAGAAGAAACTAAAAGTGATGCACAGAATGTACACACTGAAAAGAAAGACACTTCTGAAAGAAACACCATCACAAAGATTAGGGCAGGAAGAGTTGTGAGACCGCCAGAAAGATACGGCGAGTATGTCAAGAAGTAAGGTGTTTTGTTGTGATGTGCATGCATGCTTATGAGAAGAAAGCATGTAAACATTATTTTGTGTTATTGAAACAAGTATGGCTATGGTTGAAATTGTGAAATAAGACAGAACAGTTGTTTTATTCAGTTAAGTTAAACCATGTTACTACGGTGTAATATTATTAAGTGTTTAGGTTTGCTTTGTTTTGGATCTTTGGAAATGTAATCCCAAAATGTTAAAAAGGAAAGGATGTGACAATATCCATGTAATTTATGTATATGAGCTGTACTCATTCTTGCACATGCTCAGACTCGCACATATAATTATGTAAATCAGTCAGTGACCTTTGATTTGGAAATAAATCATTCCTGCTTTTGATCATGGTGTATCTGGACTTCCAGAAGGCTTTCGACAAGGTCCCACATAAGAGATTAGTATACAAACTTAAAGCACATGGCATTGGGGGTTCAGTATTGATGTGGATAGAGAACTGGCTGGCAAACAGGAAGCAAAGAGTAGGAGTAAACGGGTCCTTTTCACAATGGCAGGCAGTGACTAGTGGGGTACCGCAAGGCTCAGTGCTGGGACCCCAGCTATTTACAATATATATTAATGACCTGGATGAGGGAATTGAAGGCAATATCTCCAAGTTTGCGGATGACACTAAGCTGGGGGGCAGTGTTAGCTGTGAGGAGGATGCTAGGAGACTGCAAGGTGACTTGGATAGGCTGGGTGAGTGGGCAAATGTTTGGCAGATGCAGTATAATGTGGATAAATGTGAGGTTATCCATTTTGGTGGCAAAAACAGGAAAGCAGACTATTTTCTAAATGGTGGCCGACTAGGAAAAGGGGAGATGCAGCGAGACCTGGGTGTCATGGTACACCAGTCATTGAAAGTAGGCATGCAGGTGCAGCAGGCAGTGAAGAAAGTGAATGGTATGTTAGCTTTCATAGCAAAAGGATTTGAGTATAGGAGCAGGGAGGTTCTACTGCAGTTGTACAGGGTCTTGGTGAGACCACACCTGGAGTATTGCGTACAGTTTTGGTCTCCAAATCTGAGGAAGGACATTATTGCCATAGAGGGAGTGCAGAGAAGGTTCACCAGACTGATTCCTGGGATGTCAGGACTGTCTTATGAAGAAAGACTGGATAGACTTGGTTTATACTCTCTGGAATTTAGGAGATTGAGAGGGGATCTTATAGAAACTTACAAAATTCTTAAGGGGTTGGACAGGCTAGATGCAGGAAGATTGCTCCTGATGTAGGGGAAGTCCAGGACAAGGGGTCACAGCTTAAGGATAAGGGGGAAATCCTTTAAAACCGAGATGAGAAGAACTTTTTTCACACAGAGAGTGGTGAATCTCTGGAACTCTCTGCCACAGAGGGTAGTCGAGGCCAGTTCATTGGCTATATTTAAGAGGGAGCTAGATGTGGCCCTTGTGGCTAAAGGGATCAGAGGGTATGGAGAGAAGGCAGGTACGGGATACTGAGTTGGATGATCAGCCATGATCATATTGAATGGCGGTGCAGGCTCGAAGGGCCGAATGGCCTACTCCTGCACCTAATTTCTATGTTTCTATGTTTCTATGAGTGTGTGTGGAGCCACCTTTTTCTGTCTAATATGTGCTAGATTTACCTATATCATAAGCAGACACATATCAAAACAGAGCTCCAGGTTTTTGCGATGGCACCAGGATGAGAGCTGTGTCACTTCCTGTCTGTAGGCAGATTTCTCCCCATCCTGGATTAGGCTGTGGGCCGAGCATCAAAAATGTGTCTACAAATAGATTTTCGTGACCCACGTCACCGAACTACATGAAATTTTCCACAGATTTAGATGAAATATAATTGAGAAGGAAGTCATAACTCGTCATTGCCAAAAGCTGCACATTAATTAATTAAACTAATTAGAAAATAAGATCGGGAAAGTAAGCGCCATCTAGTGGCCAATGCCCATATTACACCATCGGCAGCCTATTTCCGTGTTGCAGTCCATTTAAACTATATATGATTATACCTATATATATATATATATATGACTTGTAAATATGACTGTAATCATATATAATTAAGTATAATTATATTATAAAAATAATATGATGAATATAATTGTGAGTGTTTTTTTAATGACACTGTCGCAGACGTCCTGGTCCTGAACCAGCCTAATTAATGGGTGAGGGCAGTTCTTGTGGGTTCCTCCCTTTACTGAACCCCACTGAGCAGAGTGGGGGGTCACGGCCATAGTGGGACTGGGGCAGTTCCAGGCTGGGGGACAGTCCTGCAAGGCATCTTCCAGTCGCTTTAATAGGAAATGTAATGAGACTGCAGCAGAGGTCCCAGGTTTTAAGAGCTCATGAACCTGCCTAATTAAAGGGTCAGGACAGATACTCTGGGTTCCCCCTTTTACTGAACCCCACTGACTGCCATAGTGGGGAGAGTGGGGGTAACGGCCATAGTGGGACTGGGGCAGTGCCAGGCTGGGTGGCAGACCTGTAAGAGACCTGTCTTATTTCTGATGTAAATGTCACATCCTAACCAAGAATCGAATGCTCTGAAGTTTACTCGATGAGTATTCATTTTAAGCTACAATTAGCCTATATTTATGTTAGAGACCTCCCAATGGTGCCTTTGCAAATGAGGGCTATTACCTTTAACCTAAAACCCCCCGAAAAGTGTTGCATTGTTTATCTGTAGTTTGTGTGTGTGTCTGTGTATACCTGTCAAACGTGTATCTGTGGACGTGTGGATGTAAGTGTGTATGTATGTGTGGATGGATGTATGTGTGTGGATGTATGTGTGTGGATGTATGTGTGTGCATGGATGTGTACATGTATGTCTGCGTACGGATGGATGTGTGTGCGTGTGTGCGGATGTATGTGTGCATGTATATGTGTGTGTATGCATGGAAGTGTGCGTACGGATGGATGTGTGTGTGGATGTGTGTATGTATGTGTGGGTGGACTTTCGCACTGTCATTCACCAGCACGCCATTATCATAATTCACTCATTGTTTAAATAATTTGACCAAATAAACAGTGAAAAGATCGACACCAAAATAAAACTTTATATAATCATTGATTTCCCCAATTTATTTGTTTACATTACATCTGATCTTCATCTGAATATTCTTCATCAGATTCCAAGTCTTTTGATAAGTTTTGATAAGTCCATTGATAAGTTAGTTCAAGTTCAAGTGGAGGGTCAGGCAGAGGCTACAAAAAAAACATCTCATAGTCATTAAGTATGAATGGACTTCAATTCATAAAATTTCAACCTCTACTTAATGTTAATGAGAATAACACTGTTACTACCATAGATAAATTAGTTCAAGTTCAAGTTCACATACATCAATTAATTTCTGCATAAACATCAGCCATTTCTGACCATTTCTCACTCCAATGGAAGCCTATAAAGTGCGATCAATATTCCTCCATTTTTCTCCCGTGGTCGGGGCCTGGAAATGGCCGCTTCCGACGGCACTATGTACAGCCTCCCCCCCCACCCCGCCCGCAGAGATGATCCCAAAACACTCCGCGTTCACGAATCGGCCGCTTCTTAATTGAGACCGCGGCTTCACTATGTTAAGTACATAGGCCCCGCGATCGGAGCACTTGTACTCGGTAAGTTATCGCAGGCAGCTCCGAGATTAGATGTTAAAGACTTATTAGACTACAACAAGCTGGCATTAGTGAAAATGTTTAATTTACCTTGGATTTAACTATGGATACACATAGTTTAGGCCCTCAACTTCATGAATGAATGAATGAATGAGTGAGTGAGTGAGTGAGTGAGTGAGTGAGTGAGTGAGTGAGTGAGTGAGTGAGTGAGTGAGTGAGTGAGTGAATGAATGAGTGAATGAGTGAGTGAGTGAGTGAGTGAGTGAATGAGTGAGTGAATGAGTGAGTGAGTGAATGAGTGAGTGAGTGAATGAGTGAGTGAATGAATGTGAATGAATGAGTGAATGTACAGCCTTCAAATCTCATTTTTTCACATTATAATGGTGCAATTAAATTAATTAAAGTGCATACAGATTAATTTTCATAAATTCAGACTTTAGATCTTACCTTTTCAGTTCGTTGATTCACAAAGATTGACTGCATGGACTTTGCTTTCAAGACTTTCTTCCACTTAGCTGCACATTCTTCAGACTTCTTCATGCTTTTCTCACTAAATTCAATTACCCTGCTGCAAGTTTCCACGACATGTATTCCACAGAACTAGAAAGAATCTTCATCGGAATCTCCAGTAAAACAGGCATCTGTGAAGCCCTCTCAGCCATGTTGTGTGCTCCCTGCCTAGCTAGCCTGAAACAAAGCGTGTGATTGGCCAACTGGCATACAACTCAATGTTAAACGTGCTTTGATTGGACTAAAAATACCCTAAAATGTTCCGGTTTTTCTCTAATTTAATAAAAAATGTGCAAGTCGTGTTCATGACGAGTTTCAGGGGTGATTTATATAATTTTTTTACACAATATGTGAAAATTTCATGTAGTTCGGTGACTTGGGTCACGAAACACTGGAATAAAGCTCCTCGGCCCACAGCCTAGATCAATCCAATCAGGGTTGTGTCATCCGCAAACTTGAGAAGCTTGACAGAGGAGTCTGTGGAGTTGCAATCGTTGGTGTAGAGAGAGTAAAGGAGAGGGGAGTTTACGCAGCCTTGTGGTACTCCTATGCTGAGGTTCAGTGGGTCAGAGATGTGCTTTCCCAGTCTCACATGCTGCTTCCTGTCTGTCAGAGAATATTTTTGGAAGAATGTTACATTAATGTAAGTTAGTGCTGTAACTTAGGTACAGTATACTTGGAATCAGAAGACGAATTTAGATGCTGCAAATATTAAATGAAAACAGAAAGTGCTGGAAGCACTCAGAAAATTAGGCCGTGTTTTTGGAAATCATTACAGATCGAAGACCCTTTGTCAAAACTGGGAAAGATGGGGAAAAGAGTGTTTCAAGTTGCAGAGAAGTTGGAGGGAGCAGTTAATGAGTCAAGTGAGAATATCTGTGATTAAGATCAGGGGCAGCACAGTGGCATGCCTGGTAGAGCTGCTGCCTCACAGTGCTGGAGACCCGAGTTGGCTCCTAACCTGGGTGTATGTGCGGAGTTTGCACGTTCTCCCTGTGACCGCATATGTTTATTCTGGGTGCTCCGATTTCCTCCCACATCCCAAAGATGTGTGGGTGTGTTGGTTAATTGGCCTCTGTAAATTGCCTCTGGTGTCGGGAGTGGGGCGATGGGATGATATGGAGCTGATGTGGATGGGTGATCGATAGTCGGCATGAACTCGATGGGCTGAAGGGCCTGTTTCCATGCTCCAAATTAAACTAAACTATACAGGGTTGTCATGAAGATAAGTAATGATTAAAGAATTAATGGTGGCAGTTAGAGAATGATACAAAGGAACGTAAAAGATGGAATTATACTTTCAGACATGCCCAGCAGGTCAGGTTGTGCTCATTGCAATGAAAAATTATGAGCCAGTAACACAGATGGCTGAGTTCTATTCCAAACATAGTATCTGATGCAAGCACAGATAGTAAGTGACCAAGTTACCTGACATTGTAGCATTCAATACAGAATCAAGAAGTCTATCATGGGTCAGGCAGCATCTCTGGAGAAAAGGAATAAGTGACGTTTCGAGTCAAGACCCATCTTCAGAATGAGATTCGGGGGGAGGGAAACTAGAGGTATGAAAAGGTACAGAACAGATCAGAGCCGGCACCGATGACTCAGGAAAGGTGGAGCCTTATGTCAGATAACACTATACATAAATACGATGAAGTCAAAATCAAGTACAATATATAATAATATATCGATAACAATCAGCACGGGAGCACCTCAAGGCTGCGTGCTCAGCCCCCTGCTGTACTCACTCTATACTCATGACTGCGTAGCCGGTCATAGTGCGAACTCCATCATCAAGTTCGCTGACGACACCACTGTTGTGGGACGTCAGAGTATAGAAGAGAGATCAAGCAACTGTCCATATGTTGCCAGCACCATAACCTGGCCCTCAACACCAGCAAAACCAAGGAACTGATTGTGGACTTTGGAAGGAGTAGGATGGGGACCCACAGTCCCGTTTATATCAACGGGTCGATGGTTGAAAGGGTCAAGAGCTTCAAATTCCTGGGCGTGCACATCTCTGAAAATCTTTCCTGGTCCGAGAACACTGATGCATTTACTAAGAAAGCACATCAGTGCCTCTACTTCCTGAGAAGATTACAGAGAGTCGGTTTGTCAAGGAGGACTTTCTCTAACTTCTACAGGTGCACAGTAGAGAACATGCTGACCAGTTGCATCGTGGCTTGGTTCGGCAACTTGAGCGCCCTGGAGAGGAAAAGACTACAAAAAGTAGAAAACACTGCCCAGTCCATCATCGGCTCTGACATCGAGGGGATCTATCGCAGTCGCTGCCTCAAAAAGGCTGGCAGTATCATCAAGGACCCACACCATCCTGGCCACACACTCATCTCCCTACTACCTTCAGGTAGAAGGTATAGGAGCCTGAAGACTGCAACGACCAGGTTCATGAATAGCTACTTCCCCACAGCCATCAGGCTATTAAACTTGGCTCGGACAAAACTCTGAACTTTAATTAGCCCATTAACTGTTATTTGCACTTTATCAGTTTATTTATTCATGTGTGTATATATTTATAGAATGGTATATGGACACACTGATCTGTTTTTTAGTCAATGCCTACTATGTTCTGTTATGCTGAAGCAAAGCAAGAATTTCATTGTTCTATCAGGGACACATGACAATAAACTCACTTGAACTTGATATACAGGAAAGTGCAAGATACAGAGTCGAGAATATAGTTCTCAGCATTGTCGTGCTAGGGTGAAGCTAAGGTTCAGGGTGAGTTGGTTCATAGCGGTAGAGTTGCAGCACTTGCCACGCCGGAGACCCGGGTTCGATCCTGACTACGGGTGCTGTCTGTACAGAGTTTGTACGTTCTCCTTGTGACTGCGTGGATTTTCTCAGAGATCTTCGGTTTCCTCCCACACTCCAAAGAAATACAGGTATGTAGGTAAATTGGCTTGGTATAAGTGTAAGTTGTCCACTGTGTGTAGAATAGTGTTAGTGTGCTGGGATCGCTGGTCGGTGCGGACTCAGTGGGCCGATGGGCCTGTTTCCGCGCTGTATCTCTAAAGGTAAAGAAGAAGAAAGACATCTCAGAATCGCCAGTGTGAAAGGTCTCGTCGTCAGAGAAATACAATTGAGATGGAGGGATCTGGGAGAATGGAATGGAGGTACAGAGTGCAGCCCATACCTGTGAACTCAAAAATGTTTTCTTTTGAAAACTATTGTGTTTGTTTGGTCAAAAGTCTGTGATCTCATCACATTGCATATTGTGCTCTGCCCAATCATTTTACTTAGCTCCTGTGTGTTTGCTCCCTCTGTATTTCCTTCTCACACCTAGGGCTCCCAGCTGGCTTTGTGTTCAGATTCAGGTTAGTTTATTATCATATACACCAGGGTGCAATGAAATTCCTTGTTCATGTGAAGCTCACAGAGCAAACAAATGATAAATGCAATGACAAGTGCAAAGCAGCAGAATGAGGCAAGACTTGAGTAAAATTGGAGGATGTTGCCAGGACTTGAGAGCATGAGCTACATGGAGACGTTGGGCAGGTGAGGACTTTATTTTCTTGGATGCAGGAGGATGAAGAGAGATGAAGAGGTGTATACGATTGTGAGGAGAATAGATGAGATAACAACACTGTTTTTTACCCAAAGTATGGGAATCAAGAACCAGTGGACATCGGTTTAGGCTAAAAAGGAAAAGATTAATAGGAACCTGAGAGATAACTTTTTCACAGTGTGGTAGATATATGGAACAAGCTGCCATTGGGGATATTTGAGGAAAGTACTATAACAACATTTAAAAGTCATTTGGACAGCTTTATGGATAGGAATGATTTAGAGGGATATGGGCCTAACGCGGCCAGGTGGCTCTGGAGTAGATGGGACATCTTGGTCGGCATGGGCAATTTGGGCTGAAGGGCCATGCTGAATGACTATAACTCTAGGTGCACAATAATATTAAAGTACAATAACAGAATGAGGTAGAGTTCAGAATAAGAGTTCCTAGCAGCACCTTTGAGAATAGGGTATAAAGGAGGTAGTATGTTCAGGAGTCGGATAGCTATTTTTAAGTTTGGAAACTTTCAAACTCCTGTATATTCTCCTTGAAAGGCAAGGAGACAGGCATCATTGACAATACTTGCAACCTTCCTGATGCATGAAGATGGACAGGATGAAAGGATGTGACAAGTCTGTGATGGTCTGAGCTGTGTTTACCAGTCGGCAGGTTTAGGGGGGGGGTCAAGAACAGAGCAGTTGCCATAACAGGATGAGGTGTATCCCATCAGAAGACTTTCTAGAGTGCATCTCAGTAATGAGTAGGTTACCTATGATGAGCATTTGTCGGCACTAGGCCTGTACTCGCTGGAGTTTAGAAGAATGAGCAAGGTGGGGAGGGGGGGGAGAGCAGCCCTATCCACAGAGATGGTCAGTAGCTTCACTTGACATTCATATCATGAATTGAAACATACAGAATACTGAAAGGCTTGGATAGAGTGGATGTGGAGAGGATGTTTCCATTAGTTGGAGAGTCTAGGATTAGAGGTCATAGTCTCAGAATTAAAGGACGTTCTTTTAGGAAGGAGATGAGGAGAAATTTCTTTAGTCAGGGGGTGGTGAATCTGTGGAATTCTTTGCCACAGAAGGCTGCAGGGGCCGTCAGTGGATATTTTTAAGGCATAGATAGATAGATTCTTGATTAGTACAGGTGTCAGAGGTTAAGAGGAGAAGGCAGGAGAATGGGATTAGGAGGGAGATAGAGCAGCCATGATTGAATGGCAGAGTAGACTTGATGGGCCGAATGTCCTATCTCTACTCCTAACCCATATGATCTATAGAAATCAGAGAGAATCATTGTGAGTTTTTCAAATCTACGCAATTTACTTAAGAAAGTAAATTCTGCTGTTGCACTTTATTTATCATTGCCAATCAGTGTGAAGAGACCAGATTACATTACTGGTGATATGAATGCCAAGCAAGTTGAAGCTGCTGACCATCTCTGTGGCTAGGACTGCACTCACCCCCTCGCTTGGTGAACAACCAACTCTTTGGCCTTGCAGACATGAAGGATTAGGCTATTGTCCTGACACATGACACTAGATTCTCTATTTATTTCTGTACTTCTTCTCATTGCTTGTTATACATCTGGCTGACAACAGAAGTATCATCAGCGAATGTAAAGATCGAGTTGATGTACTTGGCCACACAGTCATGGGTGTACAAGGAACTGAACATTCAACCCTGAGGGGCAATAATATTGAGGGTTCTGGTGAAGGTAATGACTAATTCTGAGAACTATAATCTGCACCCTGTATCGCTGACCACTGTATTCTGCACTCTGTATCTCTGAGAACTATATTCTGCATTCTGTATCTTTCTCTTAACTCTACCTATTATATTTGAATTTAGTTTGATTGTATATATGTATAGTATTATCTGATTTTATCGGATAGCACGCAAAACAAAGCTTTTCACTATACCTCAATGCACATTGAGGTCTGTCAAGAAGTTCAGAAGCCGATGATCCCAAGACCAAGGTTCAAATGTTTACGGTTGAGCTTATTCAATATTATGATGATACCAGCTAAGCAGTAGTCAATGAATAGTATCTTGACATAGCTGTTATTATTGTCAAGGTAATGTAGGGCTGAATATAATGCATACATATTATGGAGAGTCTCAATGCTGACTTGGTCTCTGGCGCGCTATAAGGCACCATTGCACCATTGTATACACAGGAGACTGAGGAAGTTTGCATGTCTCTAATGGCTCTTACGAACTTCTAAAGAGGTAATATAGAAACCAACTATCAGGTTATATCACAGTTTGGTTTGGGAACAGATCTTCCTAAGACCACAAGAAATTGCAGAGAGTTGTGGATGTAGCCCAGTCCATCATTAAGACAAAACTCCCCACCATCGACTCCATCTACACTTCACGCTACCTTTTTGATCCCGGTCATTCCCTCTTCACCCCGCTCCCAAAAAGGCAGAAAATACATAAAGCATGTACCACCAAACTTAGGAACAGCTTCTTCCCCTCTGTTGTCCGACTTCTGAATGGTTCTTCTATAAACCATACTGTAGTCCTGTAAATTGCTCGTTCTAAGCTTCCTCCCAGTCTAGTTTCAGCCAAAAAAACACTGAATCAGCACTTGCGCAACTAATCTTTATTTTGACAAAACACAATTACAATTCAACTACTATACCTAACCACCGCGGGTTTGATCCTTGTATCTGCCTGATCAAGCTCTCTAGGCCTCGCTCAAACAGAGACACTCCAGAAGGTCACGCAGTCCCAAGCGCTCTCCCAGAGGCTCGACGCAGGACCTCGTGGCAGCGGACTTTTATAGGTCCCCGGACCTCGAGGGGCCGAACCACATGGGGGTGGTCTCTTTACAATCCAATTACAGATATCGATTAACCCCATACATAACAGACATTTCCCAAACCCAATAATACAGTGGCTAATACATTGTATTCAAAGTGTTTCTTGGAGGAAGCGAACATCACAACATATACAAGAAAACCAGACAAGACTCAATACCTCAACCTATCAACATTCAGTAAAGCACAGCTTTGCAACATTATTTACAAGGTGTATGTCTGATTTCCATTCATCCAATCCATTCTATGCATTTTGCACCAAATTTTCAGAGTGCAGATATTCCCATTCCCTTCCTGCAGCTTGGATCTAGGCTCTAGACAAACTGGCACCACTCTGCAGGTTGTCCCAGTTCGACAGAGAGCACTTTCAAATTGACCAAATGGCCCAGCAGCCCTGAAGCCTTTACTCAATTTTAGAGTCCTAGCCTCTCCAATCTGGCCAGGATTAACATTCCTTCCTTTTTATCATATATGATAACCCATCATTTATGATAACCAAATAGTCCAATAATCAGCTAACCAGATACACATAAGTGTGTCCATTACATTTTCCATCTATCAGCAACACAAGATGATGATGTTTCTTCCCAGAATCTTCTCAAGCTTCCCGAGTTTTCGTGGGCGTAGCTTCACAATTTCCGTCTGATGAGTCTTCACCTCCCGAGTTTACGTGGGCGCGAATTCCCTCCATCCGTGTTGTTGCCCATTCTTCCATCCCTTTCCATAGTTGAACCTATAACCTAAGATTCCTGAAAAACTTGGGACAAAGCAAGTTACCATCATGCACCCATGCTTTCCCATACATCACTGTAATTCTGTAATACTATCCTTTCCATTGCATTATTCTGCTCTACTATAGTATTACTATATTCTGCTCTACTATACTATTATTATCTACTCTATCACTGTATTTCTATTCCTATTCTGTTCCCTAATATACTCTTTATTAACCTAGGATCAACACTAATCAGCTCTCCCCATATTCACACCATATTATAATATGTGTATATGATGATGGGTTCCCATATAAATTTCAGCTGGGTTCAGTCCAGATTTCCCTACAGGCATGACTACAATTTAAAGCAAACCATGATAAATGTTTCAATTTAACCAAATTCAGTCTCAGCCTTCAATTTACTATTTTAATTTTCAATGTCCATCTCATCCTTCTTATTCCACAGCAATGTGGCCGATAACACAATTCCATTCCAATTCCTGTGGAATTCCCAGCTGTTCAAATTTAAACAATCAATTTCTATATGTCGTCAATTTCATCATGAATCCAATTAAGAATACCGAATCCAGGGGCAATTTCTTTCCACCTTGATAATAGAACCCACTTTACCATCAAGGGTGAAACAATTTAGATCCATCGGTTAAATATGCATCGGCTCTGCTATTCCTACACCCATTCAAATTTTCTCCCTCTACAATTCACTAGGTTTCTCCTCCAGTACTCCTTCCTATTTATGTTGACTCTTTACTATGTTGGCTCCATTCTCAGTCGAGGGGTTCTCGCTTATACTAGTTCCTTTTATCTCTAAATAACTCTTCTGGATGGTTATTATTGACTTTCCGAGGGGAACTCATAAATTTTCAGTCTACCTCATCATTTTATACTACCACCTTACATTTCCAGGGTATGTCTTAATTCCTGATAACTGCTAGGGTCAGTCCCTTCCTTGATAGTAACTAAATAGTCCAGTCTCATCTTCGACTATCCTCCTAAGGGTGAGACAAGAGAAGAATGCCAAATCAACAGTCAATTCTCTAACAATTTTTAAGACTGTATCCCATAAGCCCTCTTTAAATTAATTTATAACTAAATTTAGGTGCAAAGTGCCCCGAACCGCAGAGGAATTTATTTTTATTCGAATCCAGTTCTTTAAAGAGGAGCTTGGCTCAATAGTCGTTACAAGTTGTCAGTGTTTCTTTAAGGATATTGATTAGTAGGACTGGATGTTACAATCCCTAAGATTCTTCACCACAACTGACACCCGGTATTCTTGGGGGTGACCACTAGGTGATTTTGCTACGAATCAGACAAATCTTCAGTTGTGTACCTCAACGTCACTGGGTGTTTCGGCCTTTTATCACAAGATACCCTCAGTCGAGGCAGGCCCACCGCAGGGTGATCAGTCCTGGGTGTGTGTCTAATGGTTAGCCTCTAGATGGTCACGTGGCAGCCCAGACAGCATCTTTTCTCTTCAGCCACAGCCAGTGACTGCTCCATTCTGCTTTTTTCCTTCCATCTTCCTCTCTACCGCTGACTGTGGCTGGTTGGGCTCTGGACTCGTGTCCGTTGGTGGGACAGTACTTGGTTGAGCTTCGCCTGGGGTGCTGATACCCTGTGGACTGTGGTGGTTAACCTGCCACTGGGGTTCACTCGACTGATTTGGCCTACCTCTTAGAAGGTAATGGTCAATGCGAGGCCCCACACCAAGCTCCCCCAGGCACTTTTCCCTGCCCTGGTGGATCTTGAGACCCTTCTCTGATGTTATATTTTCCCAGCCACAGATGCAGCTTCATAGCTTATGTGCTGCCGGGGCTGCTGCTCTGTCAATTCCTGTGCAAGTTGTAATATTCATGGTCGATTCCTTCCTTAGCAATATAAGGGTGGATCCAAAACGCTGATTAGTGATGGATCCTGCTGGCATGAGGAGCTAGCCCATGCCAGCCCCGGTGGGGTCTATTCCTTCCGGTCACCAGGCTCTCCAGGCCGTCACTAGGTCTTTCCCTGGTGGTCAGCTGCCCTTTCGCAGCGGTCACTGGTTTGATCCAGATGTTCATATTGATTAGTAGGACTGGATGTTACAATCCCTAAGGTTCTTCACCACAACTGACACCCGGTATTCTTGGGGGTGACCACTAGGTGATTTTGCTACCAATCAGACACATCTTCAGTTGTGTACCTCAATTTCACTGGTGTTTTGGCCTTTTATCGCAAGACACCCTCAGTCGAGGCAGGCCCACCGCAGGGTGATCAGCCCTGGGTGTGTGTCTTATGGTTAGCCTCTAGATGGTCACGTGGCAGCCCAGAGAGTGTCCTTTACTTTCCTTCCTTTTCTTTCTTCAAAAGCTAGATGATGTTAAAGTTGGGCACTCGGGTAGGTCTTCTTCTCTTTTCTGGTGTCAGTTACAAGGGAATAGGGATACTGAGGAGCTCTGTCTATCGGTTGGCTTTCCCAAATTTGTCTTAAAGGGCCAGGACAGTATCATTTCCTCCTGCTAGTTGATTCCTGTTTCTGGGGAGCTACATTAACATATTATACATACCATACATTACGTTCTCAAGGGGTCTGTGTGTTCTTTACCTCACCCCAGTTATATGTTGTCGAAATATTGTCCTGCAGCACAAACTCAGTAACACGTTAGTATAATAACTTTTTTCACCACTCCCATACCTCTTGCACAATAAGTTTGTTTCTTCTCTCCCTAGTGCCATTTCCATTCCTTAGTTACAATTCCTTCTCACCAGTTACTATGTTCCTTTTCTTACTTTCTTTACTACCCCTTGTTTTTTCTTCCGTCCTGCTATATTCAGTCTTCTCGCTGGGCACTCCTTGATCCAATGACCTAATTGGGTACAGTTGTTACAAGCTCCTTGATTTACAATCTCCTTTGCTCTAAGGTTTTTCTGGGGTAGTCATAAGATGGTTTACAATTTTCTTCTATGTGATTTTCAGTTTTTACTACAATAGTACATCCAATTCGTTCATTCTGGTAAATTACTTGAGGAGGTTCTAGAGTAGGGGTCATGTCTCCATGCCCACAATTCCAGACGGGTTGGTAAGTCAGGACTGAGAAAAAGGGTTATCTTGAGTGAATGGTGTGTGACTTCTTGGTTCCTGACATTCGGGCCATCTCTCTCTCTGGTCTCTTGGGTCCCAGTAGTCTCTTGAATTAAAGGACCTCCCATAATTCGGATCTCGGATGTTTCTATATTCCCTAGGATCTCTAATTTCTTCGTAATCCTGTAAATCCCTTCTTTGACCCCTATCTCTCCAATGTCCCATTCCCCACAAGTATAGCATTGGTTAGGCAACATGGTTGGTCTTATTCTACCCCTTGGTTCCATTGGAATAGGTTCTAAATTGGGAGTGTAGTGGTGATAATAATCTGAGTAATCTGGAACCCTAATTTCTCCCAATCCATAATTTGTTGGTACTCTGGGAATCCATGGTTCAGAGTTAGATCTTGGCAATCCTCTCTTGGCTATGCGTTCACTTTCTCTTCTAGTTACAGGGTAATTTTCCTGGTTCCTACCCTCCTTCCAATAGTGCCTCACAGCTCTGGCCAATTGACTGGCTCGGTTCTCAGACCAGTTCCTGTTATCTGTTTTAATTAAATCTGCTACTTTAGTGGGGAGACAATTCAATAGGATAGCACAATACTGAGGGGAACTTGCTCTATTCTGATAGTCTAAATCACCTGATTGGTCCATACATAATTTTGTAAAGCTGTCTAGAAATTCGTCTGCTCCTTCATCCTTTTCTGGTCTTATTTCCAGAACTCGTTTTAAATCGCCTGGTCTCTGAAACGTTTTTGCAAGGGCCATTAAAACAGCCTCTTCTCTTGCACTGTCATTCATTACTACGTTTGCCAAGGCTTCATAAGTTGGGTGTCCCAGGGCTACTCGAAATTTGGTATTTTCAGCTGGAGTAATTATCTGTTGTATGGTCCCCCACAAATCCCGGGAATCTGCATGATATACACGCATTGTGGTTCTTAAATAATCTATAAAGGCAACAGGTGACTTCTTCCTATCGGGAATTCTGTTTAGTACTGCCATTATTTCATGGGGCTTCCACAGAGTATGGACGTCTGTGGCACGAGAATTATTCATACATACTCACTGGTCGAATCTGCTGTACCCAGCCCTTCCCTTACTGGGAACTGCTATGGGATATCTGTTCAATTTGTAAACTTTCGGTTACGTCAAAATCTATCTCGGTATCTTCAATCACTGTCTCACCCTCAGATGAATCTTCCCGTTCGCTAGGGGTTTCCCGATACTGCCCAAATAAATCATTCCTCTTTCTACTCGTGTAATCTGTCTAGGTTGTGGCTCACAGAAATACTCTTGCGGTTGCACTATATCTAACATACCTTCCTTTTCTTTCAACACCGGAGCTAACCTTTTCGTTCTACTCCGGGTGCCATAAGCCACTGTACGATCAATGAGGGCGTGGATAGGATAGAAGAATCTGGTACCTCAGTATCTGCTGTTGGTAGAACCTGTTCAGATGTAGAATCTGCAGGAGTTGTTATAGATTCTGCAGACCTAAAATATTTATTACGGACACAAGTCATACATGGTGTTAGTGAAGCCTGGGAAATGCAAGAGGAACATGGTGGGAGCTGTGACTCACACTAGCGTTAACATTTGTCCACTCTTAAAAATATTAATCTCCTTCCTCCTCGAAGTCACCACTAACCATCGGATTCCTAATCTTTATTCTACAGGGACTAATTTCCTTTCCAGGAGATCTGCCTTTCCCTTGTTCTGTGTTTCCCTTCATCTCCACTCCTGCCCTTCCTATGCCTGGAGGTCGATCCACTTCACCTTCTTTTAGCTCTATTCCGAGTTTAGCGATCGCTTTTACCCAACTAGCCATTCTCTTAACCACTTTATTCGCCTTCCGTTCCTTGTAAATGTTTTCTCCATAACCCTATTAATTCTTTTGTACTTTCGTTATTACTATGCTGCCAAATAATCCGTTCTATGTATTTTATCACTTTTACTGTTCTAATACCCCCCGGCGGCCATAGCTTGTTTTCTAATTTCTTTTTTAATGCTCCTGATAAATTTCGTAATTTATCTGCCTTGTGAGGGAACTCATTACACATTAGTTGCAATGGGCTCGTTTCCTCTTCGGTCACACCCCGATCTACATTATTCCCCATGCTTCCGAACACCCAAAACAGAATTCCTAAATCCTTCCTTTTCATCCCTAAATTTATCAAGCTCGCTCTTAAACAATGGCTAATGGTTCAAAGCGTTCGCAGCCTCGCCATTCTTTACTCCGTTGCTCACCAATCCTACTCTCCTATTCAAATTCTTCTCTATCTCCCACAAGTCCACACCCTTTCAACCTTACAACTTTCTCAATCCCCAGTCATTCAAGGATCAGAGTACTCCAGGGAACAATCAAACAAATCCAAGCACAATCAAACACATTCCCGCGCTCATTTAATCCTCAATCGAAACACCCGAAAATGATCTTCAGACACGCACGTACACAGTACACAAGCAGGATATCACACTACCTATCACTATCAGGCACAACCACACTCCTACATAAACCACAAACATTTGTTTATTATAAATCACGCACTCTAATAAATCCTCCTCGTGGCGCAATTGGTCAGCGGAATGACTCCTCCCCCGACACAGCGATCGAAAGAGTACAACCCCTGATCGAACCACCATGACTTAGAATTCTCATAATACTACACTCTAAATAATTACAAATATTTAATTCAACACTTTTACTTTAATCATCCAACATCCAAAAATCCTTAAGCACTCACACAAGCAGTAATACTAATGACGGTCCGCGAAACTTAACACACTCTAAATCTTAACTTTCTAAATCTTAAATACATTCTTAATACACACAAGTTTATTTACATATACAGAATATTTACACAATTCGGATCCGATAACAATACAAAAAGCTAGATTTTTATACTTTATAAAAATGATTTAAAGCACAAGCGCACAGTTTAAAAAAACTCGATCTCGACGCCACGTCACACTGTTATCAGTGAACCTCTCCCTCTGATACCTGAAGATTTTCCCCTTCCTAGGTTACTCTTTGCTGAGGGGTACTACTCCTTAAATGACTACTTTTCCTCCCAAATGTTACTATCCTCATGCTAAGACTGAACTTCTTTAGGGGGACCTCTATCCCTCCTCTCTAAGTTCTACAGAATTAGGGTACCCTTCGCATTCGGATTACTTTTCACCAAGTAAACAGTTCCAGTCTCTCTGGTACTCTTCGCTATCAGGTACTAATCAACAATCGATCAGAGGGTTACTAATCACTGTTGATCAGTCGCTATTCAGAATCGATCATGGACGTGCACCAACTCCGAAGTTCTATCTACAAGAATTCAAATTCTACTTTACGGGCAGAACTTCAATGTGAAATTCTGTAATCGGAAATTTGATTCAGCAAATCGAGACTCGTTCTTGAACTCCTAGTTTTAGTGTGTACCACTCCACATACGCGGGCTCGCTAATTAAATTAAATTGCCCAATGAAAAAATCTCGAATGGACTAGAGTATTCCCACCCAATCTATACTCTGTCCACCGAGCCTCGTCCGTCACTCCAGGGAGGGACTCAGATACCTTCACGCAGACACTCCTCTCTGCTGGGCATTGGGAGTTCAGCGCCTAGTCTCTTCATGCTGGCAGTCGTCGATGCCGATTTTCAGAGCGCACCTTTCCAATTCGCGCTCCCGGCAAAGATAGATCAATACGTCGGTCACAACTGTGTTTCAATACCCCACCAATTGGATACCAAATCTAACCTTGCGCCACCGCTCGCCCAATGAAGGGTGAACCCCCACCCCCCCCCCCCCCCGCGCTTGCCAGACTCTATTCTAATGATCCCTATTAGACCCTTTCCCAAGCCCGAATGATCGATCCGCTCCGACTAACAAAGTGCAGAAAACCAATGCGGAAACCGAACAGTGGGCCCAATTTCTGCACTCGCGATCGAAACAGCTCAACACCCTTGATCGCAAACTTGTGTTTGGGGTCTGTAGAGATCCCGGACGAGCCCTAATGTAAATTGCTTATTCTAAGCTTCCCCCCAGTCTAGTTTCAGTCAAAAACCACTGAATCAACACTTGATCAACTAATCTTTATTTTGACAAAACACAATTACAGTTCAACTACTATACCTAACCACCGCGGGTTCGATTCTCGTATCTGCCAGATCAAGCACTCTAGGCCTCGCTCAAACAGAGACACTCCAGAAGGTCAAGCAGTCCCAAGCGCTCTCCCAGAAGATCGACACAGGACCTCGTAGCAGCGGACTTTTATAGGTCCCCGGACCTCGAGGTCCGAACCACATGGGGGTAGTCTCTTTGCAATCCAATTACAGATATCGATTAGCCCCATACATAACAGACATTTCCCTAACACAATAATACAGTGGCTATTACATACAAGATACAAGATATATTGATTTGTCACATGTGCCAGTTGGCACAGTGAAATGTGATCACCATACAGCCATACAATAAAATAAAGAACACAACACGATAGAGTTCAACATAAAACATCCCCACACAGCAGAATCAAAAGTTTCCCACTGTGAGGGAAGGCACCAAAGTCAGTCTCTTCCTCGAAGTTCACCCATGGTCGGGGCCTCCGGAGCCCTCCACAGTCGCTGCTACGGGCAGCCCGCCGCTTAGGCCCGCTCGCCGGGATGTTGGAACTCCGACGTCGGGACCTGGAGGCCAACCTCAGCGGCTTGGACCTCCGAATCGGCCACTTCCCACCAGAGTCCGCGGCTCCCGACTTCCCCAGGCCGCGCCGGGCGGAGACTCACGCTGGAGGCCCTCGGCAAAGGGCCCCAGGGACTCCGCGATGTCGGTCAGCGCCGCCCGCGTTGGGAGCTCCACGAACCACAGCTCCTCGATGTTGGAGCAGCGGGCCCAACGCTCCGGAGCTCCAAACGGCGACCCAGGAAGGCATCGTCCGCTCCGTGGTGAATCCAGCCCGCACCGCCGCTACCGGAAGCTCTGGTCCGGTCCCTGGTCTCAGGTAGTAAAGGCCGCTCCGATCCAGCTGGTAGGCCGCGAGGAGGGGGGGCGAGGACGCGACTCGGAGAAATAGTTGCATCCTCGCCAGGAAGTGACTAGGAAATGGTTTCCCCTTACCCTACCCCCCTCCCACACATAGAAAAGCTAAAGAATCCCCAAAACAAACAGTTTAGACAAACTAAAATTAAAAAAAAGAGGGGGAAAAACGGACAGGCTGTAGGCAGAGCGCCTTCAATGCAGCGCCCCTAATGTCATTGTATTCAAACAGTGTTTTCGGAGGAATTGTATTCAAACAGTGTTTCTCGGAGGAAGCGAACATCACAACACATGCACTGATATGCAAGAAAACCAGACACAGACTCAATACCTCATCCAATCAACATTCAGTAAAAGCAAAGTTTTGCAACATTATTTACAATTATTTACAAGGTGTATGTCTGGTTTGCTTTTATCCAATCCTTCTATGCATTTGCACCCAATTGTCAGGGCCTGTAGATATTCCCATTCCCTTCCTGCAGCTTGGATCTAGGCTCTAGACAAACTGGCACCACTCTGCAGCTTGTCCCAGTTCTACAGAGAGCACTTTCAAATTGACCAAATGGCCCAGCAGCCCTGAAGCCTTTACTCAATTTTAGAGTCATAGCCTCTCCAATCTGGCCAGGATAACAGTCCCAATCTTACACCCTACCTCTTGCAGTCATTGGACTTTTTCTCTGGAACTGCGAAGCTATAACACTGCAAAACTATATTCTGCATTCTGGTATTTTTCACTTTGCTTTACTTGTATGGCTCGATTATATTCATGTATTATCTGATTTAATTAGATAGTACAGAGATAGAAGCTTTTCATTGTTCCTCGGTACACCATACAATAATAATCCAATACTAATTCATCTTATACTGAAGTTCAAGTTCAAGTGTGCATTTATTGTCACTTAACCAACTAAGGTACAGTAAAATTTGAGTTACCATACAACCATAGTCAGTGAAAAGAACACAATACACACATAAAATAAAATTAACGTAAACATCCACCACAGTGGAATCAACATTCCTCACTGTGATGGAAGGCAATAAAGTTTCAGTCATCTTCCTCTTTGTTCACCATGGTCGGGGCTTGAATCCTCTGCATTTCGCCACTGCCGACGGTCCGATGTCCAGCCCTCTCGTCAGGATGATCGAAACCCGGCATTGGGACGGAATGCAACACTCCGCAGCATGGAGCTCCCGAATCGGCCACTTCTTACCAGAGACTGCGGGCTTCACGGTGTTAAAGTTCACAGGTCCCACAGTCGGAGCTCTTCTCTCTTATTCCGAATACCATTTTCACCAGCCTACCATGCATTACCATTAAAAGGCCTTTAGCCCATAACTATAGCCCTGCCTTTATTGAGCTTCTTGGTTACTGCGTCAAAATCCAATCAAATTTGTGAGATATGATCTCCCTCCTCAAACTGTGCAAACTTCCCCAAATTAGACCCTGTCTTTCCACGGGAACACAAATATTGTTCCTCAGTATCTTCAACAACTTTCCTATCACTGATGTAAGGCTCACCGGCATATAATTTCCAGGCTTATCCCTACTGCCCATGTTTGCACAAGTGGACAACATTAGCTCTGTCTTGGTTTTTTTAGGTTTAGGCTTAGATTTATTATTGTCACATGTGCTAATGTACAGTGAAAAACTTTGTTTTGCATGCTATCCAATCAAATCAGATAACAATGGACAATAGACAATAGGTGCAGGAGTAGGCCATTTGGCCCTTCGAGCCAACACTGCCATTCAATGTGATCATCCCCAATCAGTACCCCGTCCTGCTTTCTCCCCATATCCCTGACTCCACTATCTTTAAGAGCCCTATCTAGCTCTCTCTTGAAAGTATCCAGAGAACCGGCCTCCTCCTCCCTCTGGGGCAGAGAATTCCACCTTCGCGATGTGTTTGTGTGTGTGTGCGGTCGGTAGCAAAGATCCTGTTGGATCTTTGGTCAGGTTGATGCAGCTCACGCTTCGGTCGAGGCTTTCCAGGCAAGTGACCAAAACCCTGGCGACTCATGGAAACCTTGGGTGGGGCGTAAGGTCTCCAGAGGTTTTCGTTCGGGTTCCTAAGTGGGCCAGGGGCATAACTTACCAACTTTGCTTTTTACCCCTACATCCATTTAATTGGAACAAAGCTGCATTTTGTGGCCCAGATATTTGTACATTGCCACAGAGTGAAAATGATGAGTCCTTATTGCACTTCTTTGCTTTGAAAGAGGGGTATGTCAAGGATGTACCTGTCCAGCCACTAGGTATTCTATCTGCATGAAACTTCCTGCGTCTTCTTCAGAAGAGCCTGATGAGTCTGGCTTTGCACAGGCCGAGCATGGAGGTGTCATTTCGGCTTATGCCAACAATGTGTTCCTCATGATCATAGATCCTGTTAATCTGCAGTGGATGCATGAGTGCCAGCAGGTCTTTACACCTGTGGATTGGGAGAAATGTTCCAAAATTATTTTGGGAGTCTGAACCCCCACTGAGGAAGGCTAGCCACCCAGCTCAGGTGCTGATAAGGACTGCTCCAAGTGTTTTCCCTTAGGGCACTGATCATGAACCAACTGGTGACTTCTTGCTCCGGAAATACCAAAGTTGGTCATTTGGTCTTGCCCCCAGCCTCAGCCACCAAGATCCAGAAGAACCTGGTGATTTCTTCTGGGGCAGAAGGAAACCCCTGCTCTCTGCTGAGGTTCTTATGGCGACTGCATGAGACTATGCAGTCGCCACATGTTCGCCGGTAGTTGCCGGGGATTCGCCTTCATGGTCGTGAGGAGTTCCCCGCATTCTGGGAACTGGTCGCGGCCTCATATGGTCGGCGCGAATTTTTCAACATGTTGAAAAATTAGCGGCGTAGAATGAAGCCGCCATGGAGAGTAGCGAGAATTCTCGTGCCGTAGGTGGGTCGCCAGGAGGTCTTAGTGGGTTGCCATGAGGTCGAAAGTTCTCAGAGGTTCTCGTAGGTTGTTGCCGGTGCTGACCGGTGAATTTAATTGGCTCATTGGGGGGAAAAAAACATAAGCAGTAGTTTTCACAACCACGGATAATGGACCGGTAATGTTAATGTCCGCCGAGCTTCACAGCCGTGTATCTATGGCTTCTTAAAAATTGTCTCCACTCCTTCTCCCCCCTTCTTTTAAAGGACTTACCGTATACTGGGGGGAAAAAACATAAGCAGTAGTTACCGACCGGTAATGTTAAATGTCCCCCGAGCTTCATGTATCTCTGGCTTCTTAAAAGTTGTCTGGCTTCTTAAAAGTTGTCTCCACACCTTCTCCCTCCTTCTCCCCCTTCCCCTCTCCCCCTCTTTTAAAGGACTTACATGTGTGTCTGTATCACCTTGGCTTTGCACTGTGTGAATTTCACTCAGACAGTGCTCCCCCCGCTTGCCCTGTCTCCCGCCAGCATAACAGGCTGGTGAAGGAAGCGATGTGTGTGTTTGTTCCACTCTGACAGTCGCCGTTCCAGTTGCAGGTTTTTCAGGCGACTGCCGGCAACTTGACAGTCGCTGGCAGTTGCCTGAAAAATCGCCTAAGTTGGACAGGCCCATTAGTCTCCCAATTGAGGAAGGAAGATAGCTGCTGGTGTTTGTCTGCATCTAAGTGTTTGTGCTCTACCTTTGGAGTACTCCACCTCTGCCGAAATAGAGTAGCTGCACATTGAGCATCAAATCAGATGGCAGCATAATTTTTCTGCCAGGGCCACAGCCTTCAGGACAATATTAGACCTCCCAATGGCAATCATCAGGCAACTCTGTCTGCTGGAGTTGTCTGTCTTATACCAGGACTTTTGCAGTCTCCGACGAGTGAGCTGCTTAGCACTATTGCTCGTGACCAAAGTCTCTGGTCATCTCATCACAATGGGTGTAGAGTGGGCTTATGAGTGTAGGGAAATTAACTGGGTTGACCCCTGCTCGACTACAAGTGCCCATCAGATTTAGACCTTACCAGGAGCCAGTCCCTGACAACATGCGCCATCTTCTGAAAAGTCGTCCAAGCTGTTCCATGCCACACAAAGACATATCTTTTCAGCTACTCCTGCACACTCTCCACTTTTTTACTGTTGTCTTCTGTCCGGATACACTGTGACAATCTGTTCTGCCATCTGTTGGTGAGCGGGTTTCCCAGTGGTGTTCTCTGCACAACAGATTTTTAAGCTTGTTTAAAGATTCGATAAATTCCCAGGACGCCGGTCAATTTTGTGGCCTGTAGGAGTCTGTATTTCATGTGTATGTGGACAGTGAGAGGTTGCACCTCTATTTGAGAACTTGAAGGGGCTCTCTTTAAGTTCTTGTTGCACTTCAGCCTTGTGTTCCTGATCTTTGGGCACCCGATGCAGAGGAATAGGGTGTGCAAGTCTGTGAGGGGGCCATGCCAAGGTAGCTATTCATAGTTCCATGCAGCTGGTCTTAAGGGGTCTGCCCAAACCAACTGCCTGCCCCCCTTTGGAGGATACATCCATGTTCTGGCATATGTGGAGAGGGAACATGCTCTGTCCAGGTGCTCCTGGAAGGCCTTCTGACATCAGTGGGCATACCAGGGGCTGGAGTGCATCATGACAATATTGAAATTAGTGAATCATGTAAATATTCTGATATAGTCATAAAGCCATAGTCTTACAGCGTGGAAACAGGCCGATCGTCCTAACCTGCCCACACCGGCCAACTAGTCCCACCTGTCTGCATTTGGCCCATATCCCTCTAAACCTGTCTTATCCACCTGTCTGTCAAAATGTTTCTTTTACATTGCGATAGTATCTGCCTCAACTACCTCCTCCAGCAGCTCGTTCCATACACCCACCACTTTTTGTGCGAAAACGTTATCCCACAGGTTCCTATTGAATCTTTCCCCCTCACCTTAAATCTATGTCCTCTGGTTCCCAATTCCCCTACTCTGGACAAGAAACTGTGCGTCTCCCCGATCTGTTCTGCTCATGATTTTGTACACCTCTATAAGATCACCCCTCATCCTTTTACGCTCCAAGGAATAGAGTCCTAGTCTGCTCAACTTCTCCCCATACCTGAGGCCCTCGAGTCCTAGCAACATCCTCATAAATCTTCTCTGCACCCTTTCCAGCTTGACATCTTTCCTACAACATGGTGCCCAAAACTGAACACACTACTCTAAAAGCAGCCTCACCAACATCTTATACAACTGCAACATGACCTACATGGCTATAATAGCTGCCTGCAGATGGTTTATATCTCTCCAGCCCTGGTTATTCATATGCTTGTCTAAATGCCTTTTAACTGGTGCTATGATATCTGCTTCCACCCCCTCTGGCAACTTATTCCAGGCACACACCATTCTCTGTGCATCACAAATCTTTAAACTTTTGCCTCCACACCTTAAATCTAATTGGGCGGCATGGTGGCGCAGCGGTAGAGTTGCTACTTTACTGCCAGAGACCTGCATTCAATCCTGACTACTGGCGTTGTCTATATGGAGTTTGTACATTCTCCCCATGACCTGCGTGGGTTTTCTCCAAAGACGTGCAGGTTTGTAGGGTAATTGGCTTCATAAAACCTTGTATATTGTCCCGAATGTGTGTAGGATAGCGTTAGTGTCCGCGGATCACTGATCGGCGAGGACTCGATGGGCTGAAGGGTCTGTTTCCGTGCTGTCTCTAAACCAAACTAGACTAAACTCTGCCAGATATTTGACATTTTTATCTGGGAAAAAGACTGAATCTCTACATAAATTTCATAATTTTGTAAACTTCTTCCAGGTCTCCTCGCAACCTACCGATACTCCAGAGAAAACTATCCAAATTTGTCCAATCTGCGTTTATACACTCTAAAACAGGCAACATCCTTGTGAACATCTCTTGCTCCCTCTCCAAACCATCTACATCTTTCCTGCAATGAGGCAACCAAAATTGCACATAGAAAGTAAAACTTAGAATTGTTCAGCCCACAGAGCCTGTGTTGAACATGATGATGCCAAGTTAAACGAATCTCCACTGCCTACTCGTGATCCATATCAATAGACAATAGACAATAGGTGCAGGAGTAGGCCATTTGGACCTTCGAGCCAGCACCGCCATTCAATGTGATCATGGCTGATCATCCCCAATCAGTACCCCGTTCCTGCCTTCTCCCCATATCCCCTAACTCCGCTATTTTTAAGAGCCCTATCTAGCTCTCTCTTGAAAGAGCCCTATCTAGCTCTCTCTTCCTCATCTCCGTTCTAAATGGCTTACTCCTTATTCTTAATATCCCTCTATTCCCTCTTCTTCTTCTTGCATATGGCGTGCACAGCCTAAAGTTGTAGGTCAACTTATTCTATTTGATCTATTTGTTTGTGCACGTCGGGTTGCTTGCATTAGTCGAAACCAGGTGGATCATGTGAAGGGTGCAATCTCCCACTCTCCTCTATTCCCTGCATTCCATCTAAAAACCTCTTAAAATGCCCCTAATGCATCTGCCTCCCCCTAACATCACATTCCAGGTGCCAACTACTCTCTATGTAAAATAAACTTGCCCCCACATATCTCTTAAAGCTATGCCCTCTAGTCTATGACATGTATTGCCTTGGAAAAAGGTTCAGCCTCTCTACTCTATATATTCTATTAAGTCTCTCCTCAACCTCTGACATTCCAGAAAGAAAATCCAAGTTTGTTCAACCTAATGCTCTCTAATCCAGAGAGCATTCTGTCAAACCTCTTCTGAACCTTCTCTGAAGCCTTTACATCCATCATGTCATGGGGATGTTAGAACTGCACACAATCCTACAAATGTGGCCTAATCAAAGTCCTATAAAGTTGCAACATGACTACCTGACTCTTAAACTAAGTTCCGCAACCACTGAAAGCAAGCATGCCATATGCATTCTTTACCACTTTATCTGCGTTTCATCAACTTTTAGGGAGCTCAGGGTTTGGGTCCCAAGATCCATCTGTACGCCAATGCTGCAAAAGGTCTTGCCATTAACTGTATACTTTCCCCCTACATTCGACCTCCCAAATTGTAACATCTCATACTTGCTCCGATTAAACTCCTGCTGCTGTTTTTCTGCCCATTTTTGTAGCTGTTCTAATATCATGCTGTATACTTTTAACAGCCTTCCTCATGTCCTCAACACCACTCATTTTGGTGCTGATGCAAACCTACTAATTTATCCATTTACATTTATGTTTTTGTTGATGTATCAGAAACAACAGAAGATCAATTACTGATAAAGGCAGATTGAGCTATGGAACCTCAAAATCCCTCTGTACATCGATGCTCCTCATGTATTGTCTATACTTTCCCCATAGGTCTGACCTCCCAACGTGCAATATTTCATGCCTGTCTGTATTAAATGACATCAGCGATTTCTCATCCCATATTCTCAACTTTTCTATATTCTGCAGTGTTTGACAACCTTCCTCACGATCAACAACTCTGTAATTGTTTGTGTCATCTGCAAACTTACTTATCAGTTCCCCTAGATTTTCAAACAAACAGGTGTTATTCCCACAGCAACTGCTCCCAATCTACCTCTCCCAGGACCTATCGTTATTAAAAATCATCTTCCTAACTGAAGGACCAACTTAATATTTTATCATGTCTGCCTTACTGAATTAAGGTCACTATTTCCAAAGGGTTCCATAACAATCATTTCAATCACTTACCCATGCTCATTCTTTTGGTACAGCCTCCACACTAATAGAATCCTCCACATACTGCTTCAGAAAACTTTCCCAAATGCATTTACAAATTATTCTCCATGTAAACCTACTAATCCCAGTAAATATTTGAAAAGTTAAAACCCCTTTCTATTGCATCCAGTGACTATTGGGAGGACTACATGATAACCTCATCAAAGTGACCACTCCTTCTTATTCATAAATTCTTCCCTTACAGCCTCTTTGGCCGACTCCTCTAGGATATTCTCCCTCAGTACAGTTACAATATTTTTCATAATCAGCCATGCAATACTTCTTCCTATTTTGCACTCCTGAAAGTTTTCTTCCCCAGAACATTGAGTTGCCAGTCTTGTCCTTCCCTCAACAATGTTTCTGTGATTGCAATAATTTCAATAGCCCATGCAATGATCCACACTCTCAGCTCATCTGTTTTACCTGTGAAGCACCTTATATTAAAGTAAATGCAGTTAAGTCGACTGATCTCTCATACCTCCACTCTAGACTCTGCCTTCTCTTTTCACTGGACTTGCCTGTTCTATTGTTTACATACGAGTCAGCCTCTACCTGCTGTACTGGGTCCCAGTGCTCTGACATGCTAATTCCAACCCTCTTGAGTGGTACCAGCAAACCACCCTGCAAGAATATTGGTTCCCCTCCAGTTTAGGTGCAACCTGTTCTTCTTGCACAGGCCACACATGCCACAAAAGAGATCCTAATGATATTAGAAACTTGAAGTCCTCCTTCCTGCTCCACCTCTTTAGCCACTCATTCATCTGTCCTATTTTCCTATTTCTATACTCATTATCACATGGCAGTGGAAGCAATCCTGAGATTACAACCTTTGAGGTGCAGCTTCTCAACTTTCCACCTAACTCCCAAAATTTCCCTCTCAGGAACTCGTCTCTCATTACCTATGTCATTACTACCAATATAGACTGCGACCTCTGGTTGCTCACCAATCCCAACCCCCGGCCCCTCTTCAGAATGCCCCTTACCTTCTCCAAGACATTCTTAACCCTGGCACAAGGAAGGCCACATACCATCCTGGAGTTTCGGTTGGTTACAAAACACCAGTCCGTCCCACTCACTGTTAAGTTACTTACCACATTTGCTTGTCTTGGCTTTGAACTTCAAAACAGCATTTCTTAAATTAGTAGTTTTAAAATGAATCATCTGTCACCTCTTTACTTAGACACCCGATGATACTTCATATGCCTGTACTGACAAAGGGAAGATTTCTGCTCTTATTACCTTTTACCTTTTCACAATCAGTAAGCTGGGAAGGTGAATGAACTTAAACTTAACCCTGTCATCAATATAATCACTGCAAGCATACCATCCTAATACAGCTAAGCTCACACACAACATTAAATGAGGACAGTATGTAATGTACTGCATTACTATGTTGTGTTCCATCCTTGCAGATCACCATTCTAACCTCTTTAGCAAGGCTGATGGCCCAGAAGATATAATTTAACAGAAACACATGCTCTCCAAAGGAAATTGAAATTTACAAATTCTACAATGATAACAGGAGCTTATGCACCTTTGACGACAGTTTATTTGTTTTCTCTACATGGTGCTCCCCAATGCGAGAAGCAGGCAACTGGAAAGCTAGCTGTAGTGATCATACTGGAACATTGCTCCATTACAGAAGGTGAAACTGTAGATGAAATTGAAGGTTGTCTATGAGCAGCTACCGTGCCCTCCATAATGTTTGGGACAAAGACCCATCATTTATTTATTTGCTTCTGTACTCCGCAATTTGAAATTGTTATAATAGAAATAATCACATGTGCTTAAAGTGCACATTGTCAGATTTTATTATTTTTATATATTTTGGTTTCATCAAGTAGAAATTACAGCTGTGTTTATACATAGCCCCCCCCCCCCCCCCCCCCCCCATTTCAGGGCACCATAATGTTTGGGACACATGGCTTCACAGGTGTTTGTAATTGTTCGGGTATGTTTAAATGCCTCATTAATGCAGGTATAAGAGAGCTCTCAGCACCTCGTCTTTCCATCACATTTGGAAACTTTTATTGCTGTTTATCAACATGAGGACCAAAGTTGTGCCAATGAAAGTCAAAGAAGCCATTATGAGTGAGAAACAAGAATAAAACTGTTGGAGACATCAGCCAAACTTTAGGCTTACTAAAATCAACTGTTTGGAGCATCATTAAGAAGAAAGTGAGCACTGGTGAGCTTACTAATCTCAAAGGGACTTGCAGGCCAATGAAGACCTCCACAGCTGATTCAATTCAATTCAACTTTAATTGTCATTGCACAGATACAAGTATGGGTACAACGAAATGCAGTCTAGCGTCTGCTCGTAGCAATATTGCAATATAGAAATAAAAACACAGAACAAGAACAATATACAGAATAAAATACAGAATAAGCAAACAATGTGGACGGAGAGACTGGAGAAATCTATCGGCGGGACTCCGAGTTCAGCAATGTGATAGTGTTGTTAAAGAAGCTGTTCCTCATCCTGCTTGTACGAGACCTGAGGCTTCTGTACCGCCTCCCTGATGGGAGGAGGGCAAACAGTCCATGGTTAGGGTGGGAGGGGTCCTTGATGATCTTCCCGGCCCGTCTCAGACACCGTTTTCGGTGGAGGGCATCCATTGCAGGGAGCGGGGCACCGATGATGTACTGAGCGGTCTTCACCACCCGTTGTAGTGCCTTCCTGTCAGCTACCGTGCAACTGCTGTACCATACCGTGATGCAGGTGGTCAGGATGCTTTCGATGGTACAGCGGTAAAAGTTGGTCAGGATCTGGGGGGACAGGTGAGCTTTCTTGAGCCTCCTCAGGAAGTAAAGGCGCTGCTGCGCCTTCTTGATCAGTTTGGAGGTATTGAGGGACCAGGACAAATCCTCCGAGATGTGTACCCCAAGGAATTTGTAGTTGGAGACGCGCTCCACCTCAGTCCCGTTTATATGGATGGGGGTATGTCTGCCCCCTCTGTTCTTCCTGAAGTCAACAATAATTTCCTTCGTCTTCTTGGAGTTGAGGACGAGGTTATTGTTGGCACACCAGACTGCCAGGTGCTGGACCTCCTCCCTGTAGGCTGACTCGTCGTTGTCACTGATCAGTCCTACCACCGTGGTATCGTCGGCAAATTTAATGATGGCGTTGGAGCCATTCTTAGGGATGCAGTCATGGGTGAAGAGGGAGTAGAGGAGAGGGCTGAGCTCCCTTCAGTGTTATAGTGGAGGAGGTGAGGTTGTTGACCCTAACAGACTGTGGTCTGTTGGTGAGGAAATCCAGTGTCCAATTGCAGAGGGAGGTGGAGATGCCAAGTACGCTGAGTTTGGTGATCAAGCTAGCGGGGATGACAGTGTTAAAGGCGGAGCTGAAATCAATAAACAGCAGCAACTGTAGGTATTATTGCTGTCCAGGTGGGTCAGGGCAGAGTGTAGGGCCGCCGATATGGCGTCCTCTGTAGACCTGTTGGTCCGGTAGGCAAACTGATGGGGGTCCAGTGTGGGGGGGAGGCTGGCTTTCAGGTGAGCCAGGATCAGCCGCTCAAAGCACTTTGCAATGACAGGGGTGAGTGCCACTGGGCGGAAGTCGTTGAGACTCCCTGTAGCTGATTGTCCCGGTCGAAGCGAGCATAGAATTTAAGCGAGCATAGAATGACAAAAGAATTCTCTCTATAAAAAAGAAAAATCCCCAAACATCTGTCCGACAGATCAGAAACACTCTTCGGGAGTCAGGTGTGGATTTGTCAATGACCACTGACCGCAGAAGACTTCAGGAACAGAAATACAGAGGCTACATTGCAAGATGCAGACGACTGGTTAGCCGCAAAAATTGGACGGCCAGGTTACAATTTTGCCAAGAAGTACTTAAAAGAGCAACCACGGTTCTGGAAAAAGGTCTTGTGGACAGATGAGATGAAGATTAACTTATATCAGAGTGATGGTAAGAGCAAAGTATGGAGGAGAGAAAGAACTGCCCAAGATCCAAAGCATACCACCTCATCTGTGAAACAGGGTAGTGGGGGTGTTATGGCTTGGGCATGTATGGCTGCTGAAGGAACTGGCTCACTTATTGTAATTGATGATACAACTGCTGATGGTAGTAGCATAATGAATTCGGAAGTATAGACACATCCTATCTGCTCAAGTTCAAACAAATGCATCACCAGAGAAGACACTCAGCAACTGGTGATGTCCATGAATCACAGAATTCAAGCAGTCATTGCACGCAAAGGATATGCAACAAAATACTAAATATGACTACTTTCATTTACATGAAGACATTGTCCAAAACATTATGGTGCCCTGAAATGGGGAGACTATGTATAAACACTGCTGTAATTTCTCCATGGTGAAACCAAAATGTATTAAAATGGCTTTTATTAAAATCTGACAAATGTGCACTTTAACCACATGTGATTTTTTCTATTACAAATCTCAAATTGTGGAGTACAGAGGCAAATAAATAAATGATGGATCTTTGTCCAAAACATTATTGAGGGCACTGTATGAGCCCAGATAACCCAGCAGTTGATGACACCATCTCAGCATGAACATCTGTATTTTGGCTCATTTGGCTGTAAATCAAATGTGAGAATGCTTCTGATGGCAGAGCAATGCTTTCATTCTGATAGAGGGCACCAAGTCCCTGCTGCATAGAACTACTCATGCTCTCCTGAAACATTATCTTCAGATAGAATTTAGATGGACTGAGATTGTTCCACTGCACGCATGCTTTTGGTAGCTGCGTATCACCTACTGGTAGAAGTCTGATAAAGATGGACTCTTCTACAGTCCCAATGAGAGGCTAGGAAGGACTTTACTGTCTTTCTTGGCAGTTCTTGCATTTTATCTGGTAAGTGGCTAAAGCACTAAGCATTTAAAAATCTACACTTATAACTCACAAAGATCACCACACCAATGCAATTTAGCACATCGTTTAATGCTTAAAATAATTTCTAACCTAAAGAGAAATAATCATAGAGATTTAAACTTCTGAAATAAGATAACTCGTTTAAATATTGAAAAACAATTAATGCAATGGAATGTTTTCGATATGCATAGGGTATCTCTCTTGCTTATTACAAAAATAAATTAAAAATAGAGGAATAACTGTTGGATTTATCAACAGGAAATGAACCAGAATACAGAAGAAAATGTAGAAGTAAGCCGACAGGAATATCTATGCAGTTGTGGTCACAGTGCAATAAACCAAGAAAATTATTGAGAACTTTATATAAATAGGGGAAATTTATTAAAGGAAAACTTACAAAGTTTGAGAGTATCAAAATTGAACCAGGATAGTTAAATAGAACAATTTTACAGATTTTACTAGATATTCTCAGATTTGACTAAGAATGAGGTTCTGCCAAAAGAATATGCGAAAGAGCTTGGATTGAAATTTAAATTCATTCTCTCATGAGAAAGAATCTCTGGTCTTTTATCTGAGCCATGTGCAAATTGACAGATAACCAAATCAAAGAGTTGCTTGTGCATGCAACAGTGGAGGAAAGGGAGAGGGAAGGAAATGTTCCATGGGGTCAGATTCCAGCTAAATCGGCTAAGCATCAATTTCCCAGTAGACAGATAACTGGCCTGCAGATGATTTTTTAAAGTAGAGTAAAAAAGAGTGCAAAAGGAAAGTTCAGGTTAAGTGAAAGTTAAAAATAGGAAAATCAAGGGAATACTACAAAATAGCAAGTTGAATAATGATAAGCAGCATGTAACAGGAATTGAGAGTCAATTAAAGATAGTGAAAGACAGAAAAAAAGGCCTGCATTTCAAAAGAACCCAAAGCACTTTAAAGCTGATGACCTACTTTTCAAGGGGATATGGACAGGCCTAGTGAGTGGGCAAGAACATAGTAGATGGAATATATCATACAAATTCACATTGATGTACAAAATTGGAAAGCAGAGTATTGTTTAATATATTTTGCAATGTTTTTTAAATTTATCTCGATCTCCTACTGCAAATAGCTCAAAAGGGTTTGAGTCCAATAATAAAGATATCTTACTGCAATTATATAGACCCTTAGTGAGACCACACCTGAAGTATTGTATAAAGTTTTGTTTTATTTAAAATTATATGTTTGCTGTTGAGGAAATGCATCAAAGATTCACTTGGCTCATTTCTGGGATGACAGTTTTGCCATACGAGGTGATGTTGAGTTGACTAGGCCTATTATCTCTCAAGGTTAGAAGAATGCGAGATGATCTCTTTGAAACTTTCAACATTCTTACAGATCTCAACATGGTGGATGCAATGGGAAATGTTTCCTTGCCTGAAGTATCAGTCTCAGAATAAGGGGTTAGCCATTTTGGACTAAGATGAAGAGTGTATATTAGAGTTTTCACAGCACCAGAAATCCATATTCATCTTCAATCTCTCAAGGTCCAAGGTTCCCATCAGCTTTAAAAGGGTATCAATAAATACTGGTGCACAAGTTGAGTTAGCTGACATGCCTCAATGACTACTGACCAGCGGCACTAATGTCCATGGTGATGAACTGCTTTAAGAGGTTGATTATGACGTATATCTAGTTCTACTTTCGCAAGGACATGGACCTACTACAATTTGCTAGCCCCCACAATAGATCCACAATGGTTGTGATCTTGGTGGATCTCCAGTCTGCACTGGACCACTTGGACAATAAGAACATATACATCAGGCTGTTGATCATCAATTATAGTTTCAACACCATCAGCCCTTCCACACTTGTTCAACTCACTCTATAACCATAACTTTGTAGCCGGACACAGTTCCAATGTCGTATTTAAATTTGCCGACAATACCTTTACATTTGTCAGACAAATAATGAGTTAGGATGAGACAGTCTAGGAGAGAGATTGAAATGGTAGCTTTAGAAGGAAAAAGTCGAGGATCTATGAACCTGTCTTCATCGATGGTTTGGTGGTAGAGAGAATCAACAACTTCCTGGTGTGCATTCTCTGAAGATCTGTCCTGGGCCCAGCACATTGATGCAATCACAAAGAACGCCCATGAAAACCTCTACTTCCTCAAAACAATGAGGAGATTTGGTATGTTTGGTATACTCGTAGTGTATGGTAAAGGACATGTTGACTGATTGCACCATAACCTGGTTTGGCAACTCGAACACCCAGAAACAAAGGAGATTACACAAAATCCTCGACACTGCCCAGTCCATCACAGGTACTGACCTCCCCACCATCAAAGGGATCTAGAGGAGGTGCTGTCTCAAAAATGAAGCCAATATCATCAAGGACACATCACCCTGGCCACGCTTCAAATTCACTCTTACCATCGGAAAGAAGGTATAGGTGTCTGTAAACTGTGACCACCAGGTTCAATAATAGTTTTTTCCCAACAACCCTCTGGCTCTTGAACACGACACACTAGTCTCACTATACACTTCTATGGGCTGTCTTTGGATGCTCTAAGGAGGTTGTTTTTTTGCACTAGAATTGTGGTTATTAATTTATTGAATTTTTGCTTATCTATTATCTATGTATATCATGTTTTCAGTTCTATTATGCTATTGCAAGTAAGTTATGTAAATTATTAGGTCCTTGGGATATATCAGCTTTCTATCTCAGTGACATCTTTAGTAGTATTTTTATGTTCATGTAAGTCATAGGAGCAGAATTAGGCCATTCGGTCCATTGACTTTACTGCCCATGCAATCATAGCTGATCTAACATTCCCTCTCAACCCCATTCTCCTGCCTTGTCCCCATTACCTTTATACCCTTAAGAATCTGTCAATCTCCACTACAAATATCTCCTTTGAAATATTGTGACATATTTAGAC
>CM075985.1:10298751-10396764 GCA_038087875.1 Malacoraja senta | reverse complement strand
TTCGCTGCAGCTTCCAGGTGTCGTGCTTGGTGGCTGAGCCAAACCAGACCATGATGGAGAAGGTGAGAACAGACTCTACGATGGCCGTGTAGAATTGGACCATCATTGCCTGTGGCCGATTGTGCTTCCTCAGCTGCAGCAGGGAGTACATCCGCTCTTGTGCCTTTTTGACTGTGGAGTCGATGGTAGCCCCCCACTTAAGGTCCTTGGAAATGATGGTTCCCAGGAACTTAAAAGACTCCACAGATGTGACTGTGGTGTTGTTAATGGTGAGTGGGATGAGGGGAGGGGGAGCTCTCCTAAAGTCTACAATCAATTCCACTGTCTTAAGAGCATTGAGCTCTAGGTTGTTGCTACGGCACCAGGACGCCAGCTGTGACACTTCCTGTCTGTAGGCAGATTCCTCCCCATCCTGGATCAGTCCAATCAGGGTTGTGTCGTCCGCAAATTTGAGAAGCTTGACAGAGGTGTCTGTGGAGGTGCATTCGTTGGTGTAGAGAGAGTAGAGGAGAGGAGAGAGTACGCAGCCTTGCGGTGCTCCTATGCTGAGCGTTTGCGGGTCCGAGAAGTGCTTTCCCAGCCTCACATGCTGCTTCCTGTCTGTCAGGAGGTTGGTGATCCACTGACAGAGGGGTTCAGGCACAGTCAACTCGGAAAGTTTGGAGTGTAGTAGCTCTGGCACAATGGTGTTGAATGCAGAGCTAAAATCAACAAACAGGATAGGTCCCCTGGCGGTCTAGGTGCTGTAGGATGAAGTGCAGGCCCAGGTTGACTGCATCATCCACAGAACTATTGGCCCGATATGCAAACTGCAGAGGGTCCAGCAGGGAGTTTGTGATATTTTTCAGCTTGGCCAGCACAAACCTTTCACGTGTCTTCATGACTACAGAGGTCAGTGCGTCAGGCTTGTAGTCATTAAGACAAGTAATCCTTGCCTTTTTGGGTACAGGGACAATAGTGGAGACTTTGAAGCAGGCAGGGACAGTACATGTTTGCAGGGACTGGTTAAAAATGTCTGTATAGACTGGTGCCAGCTGTTTGGCACAGAGCTTAAGAGTAGAGGGGGAAACATTGTCAGGTCCTGGAGATTTCCAGACTCTCCAGACTTAATCACAAATTGCATACATGTAAGCCTACAAGTAGCAAACAAAATGTGTAGATCACCTCTGAAAAGTACATAGTTACAATACCACTTGTTTTAGTGACTGTGAAATGAAAAAAAAAAGTAATTAACTATATCCTGGAAAAAACCAATAACTATTGGGGAAAAACCAGTCCAGGCATTGAATTTTGGGCTTCAGCCCCATCCTACCCTTTGGGCTTCTACCCCATCCTAACGTGTGTGTGTGTGTGTGTGTGGTGGGGGTGTGTGTGTGTGTTGTCTGCGTGATGTGTGTGTGTTAGTTGTCTGTGCGTTATGTGTGTGTGTGTGGGAGGGAATGAGAGAAGGGAGGGAGAGAGTGAAGGGAGGAAGGAGAGAAGGGAGTGAGGGAAGTAGTGAAAGAAGGGAGGGAGGGAAGGAGAGAAAGAAGGGAGGGAAAGAGAGAAGGAGGGAGGGAAGGAGAGAAGGGAAAAGAGAGAGAGGAAGGAGAGAAAGAAGGGAGGGAGGGAAGGAGAGAAGGGAAAAGAGAGAGAGGAAGGAGGGAGGGAAGGAGAGAAGGGTGGGTGGGAAGAAGGGAAGGGAGGGGGGTGGAAGGGAAGGAGAGAAGGGAGGGAGAGGGCCGGCGGCGTGAGCGGATGCCGGGGTCCGAGCGGACGGGTGTGAGCTGAGGCCGAGGTTTGTAAACGTTGCTCCAACCCCCGGCCCGGTCCTCCCTGTATTGTTTACCGTGTCTCCCCTCCACCCGGGGTAGATCTACCTGAGCCGAGAGTAGATTACTCTAGCGCAGGGCCACCTTAGGCTTAATGCCAGCCCTGCCCCCCCCCTTCCCACAGACACGGAGCGATCGCCGGCCCACTTTTTTTTGTTAAACATCTATTTCCTTTGGGTGTTTTTTTTTTATTTCCCCCTTACCATTTCCATACTTTTTCGATAGCTGCCATGACCTGTTTGATGTCATCCTTCGCCCTGCTCCTGGTCTCGGCCCGCACCGATCTGCCGGACATGCTCTGTGTGTGTGTTTGTTTGGCGGAGTCCGAGGTGAGAAGCGCCGGCACCAAGAGCGAGCGAACGCGCGGACAGATGGATGAATGCAATGATCATATAGCGGAATAGGTGACATTTCGGGTCGAGACCCTTCTTCAGACTGTCAAGGGAAAGAGAAACGGGAGGTATAGGCATATCTTCCTGTCATTTGTCCTTAGTACCATCTATATCTTTTGTTCCTCTTTCCCCTGACTCAGACTGAAGAAGGGTCTCGACCCAAAATGTCATCTATTCCACTCTATGATTGTTGCTTTTGTCCGCTCGTTCGCTCGCCCTTGGATTAAGTAGCGCAGGATAAAGCTGCGAATTCACGCACAGGATGGAAACTGGAAACTGAAAACTAGGGGAACGCCGTCCCCCTGTGTACCCCCCCCCCCCCCCCCCCCATTTCCATCACTGCATCAAAGGAATTTCTGGATATTGAAAAGAATAGTGGTGTTTAAAAGGTTTTTAATTGGGCAAAGAACAGAGAATTAAGTATCACTTGCAGACACAAGGAATTCATTTAATTTGGCATCACATTCGGCACAGACATCGTGGCTGCAAGGCCTTTTCCTGTGATGTACTGTTCTATGATTTGTTTAATTCCCATTCTGACGCAGGGGTTTGATATAGAGGATACAGGAGTTAAAGAATAGGAAGAAATTGGCAAGAGGCTGCAAAGTTAACACTGCCTAATCTACTGATAAATTATGAGCCTATTTACAAATAAACTATGAGTTATTAAGGGGAGGCTTTCATTTTCCTGTAATAGAATTTGCCTTCAAGATTTGTTAGAATTCTGGTTGACACTTCATTGCAGTACTGAGGAAGTAGTGCATCGTCAGCGGTTATGTGTTTTAGGCAAATATTTAAATTGAGGTCTTAAGTGGATGCAGTAGTTCACATGGCACTATTAGAAGAAAAATAGAAACGTTCTTGCCAATATTCTGGGCATTATTAATCCTCAACAGTCTTCATTGCTCTGAAACTCCAGCATACAAAATGGCTGCTATGTATATTTTTGAATTTAATTGGATACATTTTATTAGCCAAGTATGTATACATACAAGGAATTTGCCTTGGTGCTTTGCTCGCAAGTAACAACACAATATACAGTAGGCAGTTAAAAATAAAACATTATAATTTAAACATGTGAAGAATGAAATAAAATACTTGAGCACAAGGAGGCTACAGACTTTTGGTTATTGAGGAGAACTACTGCTCATGGAAAAAATGCTGTTTTTATGTCTGGCTGTGGCGGCTTTGACAGTCCGGAGTCGTCTTCCAGAGGGAAGTGCTTCAAAGAGTTTGTGGCCAGGGTGAGAGGGGTCAAAGATGATCTTACCCGCTCTCTTCCTGGCCCTTGCAGTGTACAGTTCGTCGACGGGGGAAAGGTTGCAGCCAACAACCTTCTCGATTGATCGAATGATGTGCTGCAGCCTCCGGATGTCATGCTTGGTGGCTGAGCCAAACCAGACCATGATGGAGAAGGTGAGGACAGACTCTGATGGCAGTACAAAACGGAACCATCATTGCCTGTGGCAGATTGTGTTTTCTCAGCTGCCGCAGGAAGTATATCCTCTGTTGGGCCTTTTTGACTGTGAAGTCGATGGTGGCCTCCCATTTAAGGTCCGTGGAGATGATGGTTGCAAGGAACTTAAATGACTCCATAGATGTGACTATGCTGTTGTTGATGGTGAGAGGGAGGAGGGGAGGGGGAGCTCTCCTAAAGTCTACAATCAATTCCACCATCTTAGGAGCATTGAGCTTGTGACAATATCCATGTGAATTATGCATATGAGCTATACTCATTCTCGCACATTCTCAGACTTGCGCATGTAAATCAGTCAGTGTCCTTTGACTTGGAAATAAATCATTGCGGCTTTTGATCCCAACACAAGTGTGTGGGGAGCCATCTTTCTCCGTCTAATATGTGCTAGTTTTACCTATATCGTAAGCATACACATATCAAAACACGGTGGCAGTGGTGAAAGTGAAAATTTGTGGATCAAATGGACGCTATCATGATTAGCAAAAATTCTTTGAAAAACTTTCAGGAATCAGTGTTTCAAAGCTCAGCGACCGGACTAGCTGCTTGCATGAGGGGAACGGTATGCAGGTCAGTGCACACACAACGCAGTGTGTAAGTCAGTGCTGTGGTAGTCGCGGGTTGAAACGACTTGCTGTGGGAGACTGCTTAAAGATAGCACATGCGTAGTAGAAGAATATTATGCAAATTATGCAGTCACGCATTGTGCTTATAGCTAAATGACACATAAGCTATTAAGAGTGAGGGGATACGCTGATATGTGTGTGTATATTTATATTATGGTATATGGACACACTGATCTGTTTTGTAGTAAATGCCTACTATGTTCTGTGTGCTGAAGCAAAGCAAGAATTTCATTATCCTATCAGGGACACATGACAATAAACTCACTTGACTTGACTTGACTGGAAATATTTCAAAATGGCGCAGGCCAGTCCATCTTTCCACGTGGCTCCAACACCCAATCTAAAGCTCAAAGAGAACCGGGTGGAAGAGTGGAAAATGTTTAAACAAATGTATGAAAATTATGAAGTGATAACAGAACTGGATAAGAAGGAGAAACAGTATCAAAAAGCAGTATTCCTGCATACTGTTGGACCGGAAGGGCTGCGAATCTTCAATACCCTGACGTTCGAAAAGGTAGCAGATGAGACGGATGTGAAAGTCATCATCGACAATATGCCTACCATCATCATAGGAGAGACGAATGAAACGTATGAAAGATTCATTTACGATAAACGAGACCAGAAACCAGGGGAAAGCATTGAATCATATGTTGCAGAGCTGAAGGAGCTTGCTAAGACATGCAACTTCTGTAATTGCCTGAAAGAAAGCCTCTTGGAGATCGCATCGTCATTGGTATTGCAGACCAGTCAACTAGGAAGACACTCCTTCAGAAGAGGAATCTGACAATGCAGGAGACTGTGGACATATGTGGATCCTCGGAGGTAACAGCGACAAGAATGCAGGTCATTGGCGAAGAGTCGACAATACACAAGGTGGAACGATTCAAACCGAGGGAAAAGAAGGTTAATTTTCCTTCGCAGAGGAAGAATCAGGGACTAGTCAAGTGCAAGTTCTGTGCGAGGACGCACAAGCGCAGGAAGGAATGCCCAGCGTATAGGAAGGACTGCAACAGATGCGGCCGACAAAACCACTTTGCATGCTGCTGCAAGCAGAGGAAGGAGAGCACGCAGAAACAAGGTCTGCACAAGGTCGTAGAGTCACCTGACACACCGTCCATTTCCGACACAGAGTTTGTGAGTTGCATTGAGGTCAATGCAGCCGGAAACAATTCCTCTTCAGGCCTATTTGCTGAGATGCAGGACGGCACTGAAGCCATCAAGTTTCAGATTTACTCTGGTGCCAGTGTTAATGTGATTCCCAAGGATCTTGTACCCAACAAAGAGGACATTAGACGGGAGAAAATTGTCTTAAAGATGTACAATGGATCCAACCTGCTGGCAGAAGGTAGGACGAAAGTCATACTCCGGAACAAGATGAATAACAAGAAATACCGTGTTCACTTCATAGTGGTCGTGGGAGGCAGGCTCACACTGCTCCTGAGTGGTACAGCTGCACAGCAGATGAAACTCATCACTGTTCACTACGAGAATTTCAAGAGCCTGAATGCTGTTAGCGAGGCTGACTCATTACTCAAGAGCTACAATGATGTCTTTGACGACAAAAGACCGGGGAGACTACCAGGCAAGGTCAAGTTGGTAACGCAGACAGAGGGTGTGACCCCATCACAGTGTTCTGCAAAGCCGGTACCTGTAGCCATGAAAGGGAAGGACAAGAATGGTCTCATGAAGTTGGTCGAGCAGGACATCTTGACTCAAGTCGAAAAACCAACTGAGTAGTGTGGCAGGCTGGTCGTTACAGAGAAAAGGAACAGCAGAGAGTTGAGGTTCTGCATAGATCCCAGACCCCTCAACAAAGTCTTGAAAAGGGAGATCCACAGGCTATCAGTAATAGAGGACGTACTCCTTGAGCTGTACATGGCGAAGATTTTCTCCAAATACGATCTGAAGTCAGGATACCTCCACTGCGAACTAGATGAGGAGAGCAGTTTCCTAACAACCATGAACACCCCTTTTGGGAGATATCGCTGGAAGAGGTTGCCATTTGGACTGAATGTAAGTGCAGAGATCTTCCAGAAGAAGCTGCAACAAACCCTAGAAGGATTAGAGGGAATAGAATGTGTTGCCGACGACATCATCCTATTCGGAGTGGGAGACACCAGAGAAGATGCAGAAAGGAATCACGATGGAAGACTGCAAGATCTTCTTCAGCGATGCAGAGACAAAGGCATCAAGCTGAACTGGAAGAAGTCGGTAGTGAAAACTACTTGTATCACATTTTTAGTTACAGATCGTGGCCTGAAACCGGATCCGAAGATGATCCAGGCTATCCTAGAGATGCCCAACCCAACCAATCCAACAGAAATCCAATGTTACAAGGCAGTGTAAACAACTTGGCAAGATTCCTGCCAATGTTGTCGGACACATTCGAGCCTTTGAGGAGATTGACCCACAAGGATGCAGAGTGGGACTGGTCATCAGAACATGATGCAGCAATGTCAAAGATCAAGGAGCTGTTGACAACGGCACCTATCCTGGTGTACTACACACCAGATGAACAGCTGACCATACAATGTGATGCAAGCAAGGCAGGTCGAGGTGCAACACTTATGCAGAAAGGACAACCACTGTCCTATGTGAGTCAAGCATTGACGCCAACCGAGTAGAGATATGCTCAGATTGAGAAGGAGGCACTAGCAATAGTGTTTGCCCTCGAGCGCTTCCATCAGTACACCTACGGACAGAGAGTGATCGTTGAGGGTGACCACAAGCCATTGGAAATCATCGTCAAAAAGCTTCTGCATAGAGCACCAAGGTGTCTTCAGGACATGATGATGAGGATGCTACATTATGACATCGAGATCAAATGGGTAAAGGGAAAAGACATGCATCAAGCAGATATGCTCTCCCAAGCATACCTCCCGGACACCACAGGATCGACCAGATTCACTGATGTCAACCTAGTTGAGTCCTTGTGCATGGGAGAGGACAAGGTCAAACGCATCCAAGCCCACACCAGGGAAGATGAAACACTACAGACCATTAAGAAAGTAATCCAAAATGGATGGCCAGATCACAAAGCACAAGTCCCAGAGGCAGCACAACCGTACTTCAACGTCAGAGACTAATTGAGTGTGCAAGACGGACTAGTATTCAGAGGAGAGAGAGTTGTAATCCCTACCACTCTACGCAAAGGTATGAAGGAGACACTCTACACCTCTCACCTAGGAGTAGAAGGAAACCTCAGACGTACTAGAGAATGCATTTCTGGCCCGGAATGAACTCCGATGTGAAGCAGTTCATTTCAAAGTGAAGCCTGCAGGATAACCATATAACCATATAACCATTACAGCACGGAAACAGGCCATCTCGGCCCTTCAAGTCCGTGCCGAACATTTTTTAAAATATAATTAAATAAAAATAAATAAATAAAATACTTCCCCCTAGTCCCATCTACCTGCACTCAGACCATAACCCTCCATTCCTTTCCCGTCCATATACCCATCCAATCTATTTTTAAAGGATAAAATCGAACCAGCCTCCACCACTTCCACTGGAAGCTCATTCCACACAGCTACCACTCTCTGAGTAAAGAAGTTCCCCCTAATGTTACCCCTAAACTTCTGTCCCTTAATTCTCAAGTCATGTCCCCTTGTTTGAATCTTCCCCACTCTCAATGGAAAAAGCTTATCCACGTCAACTCTCTCTAACCCGCTCATAATTTTAAAGACCTCTATTAAGTCCCCTCTTAACCTTCTGCGCTCCAAAGAATAAAGACCTAACTTGTTCAACCTTTCTCTGTAACTTAGTTGCTGAAACCCAGGCAACATTCTAGTAAATCTCCTCTGTACTCTCTCTATTTTGTTGACATCCTTCCTATAATTAGGCGACCAAAATTGTACTCCATACTCCAGAATTGGCCTCACCAATGCCTTGTACAATTTTAACATTACATCCCAACTTTTATATTCAATGCTCTGATTTATAAAGGCCAGCGCACCAAAAGCTTTCTTTACCACCCTATCTACTTGAGATTCCACCTTCAGGGAACTATGCACAGTTATTCCTAGATCCCTCTGTTCAACTGCATTCCTCAATTCTCTACCATTTACCATGTACGTCCTATTTTGATTTGTCCTGCCGAGATGTAGTACCTCACATTTATCCGCATTAAACTCCATCTGCCATCTTTCAGCCCACTCTTCCAAATGGCCTAAATCTCTCTGTAGACTTTGAAAATCTACTTCATTATCCACCACACCACCTATCTTAGTATCATCTGCATACTTACTAATCCAATTTTCCACACCATCATCCAGATCATTGATGTACATGACAAACAACAGTGGACCCAACACAGACCCCACTAGTCACCGGCCTCCAACCTGACAAACAGCCATCCACCATTACTCTCTGGCATCTCCCATTCAGCCACTGTTGAATCCATCTTGCTACTCCACCATTAATACCCAACAATTTAATCTTCTTAACCAACCTTCCATGAGGAACCTTGTCAAAGGCCTTACTGAAGTCCATATAGACAACATCCACTGCTTTACCCTCATCAATTTCCCCAGTAACCTCTTCGAAAAATTCTAGAAGATTAGTCAAACAATAGAAGGATGTGCAAACAATAGAATCAGAAAGAAACTCTGATGCCCCATGACCTCCCAGATCGCCCATGGGAGAAAGTCGGAACCGATCTGTTCGAACTTGAGAGTAAGCATTATTTAATCACAGATGACTATCTAATTTCTGGGAAATAGACATGACCAGCAGGACAGTCATTGTGAAACTCAAGAACCACTTCGCAAGATACGATATTCCCAGCACTGTGATAAGCGACAACGGGACACAGTTCTCATCAGAGGAGTTCGCTAAATTTGCCAGGAAATGCGAATTTGACCACTACACAATTTCTCCAAGACATAGCCAAGCTAATGGTAAGGTGGAATCGGCAGTCAAGGCAGCAAAGCGAGTACTGAAGAAAACCACTCACTCCATGACAGATGTCTACTTGGCAATACTGGCATTGAGCAACACCCCTGCGCAAGGAGTGAACAGTAGTCCTGCTCAAAGGCTACATGGAAGGAGAACAAGAACGACACTTCCAACAACATCAAACCACCTGAAACCACGTGGTGCTGACATACTCACAGAAGAGAGGAAAAAGATGAAGGATTTGCAAGGAAAACAGTCAAAGATCTACAACCAACATGCCAATGATCTGCCAATCCTGGAAGGTGGTGATGTCGTAAGACTCAAACCCTATAAACTAGGAGATACCATATGGCAGAGAGCAACAGTTCAGAATGGAAAGGATGAGAGATCATACGAAGTCGAGACAGAGTCAGGACTTCTAATGCGATGTAATCGAGTGGATCTGAAGAAGACTGGAGAACTACCCCCACACATAACTCCAGAGAAACCACCAGATGCAGAGAAGACTGAGAAACCTTTGCAACCTCAGCTGACACAGGAAAAAAACAACACAATATGCATCACCCGAAAAAGATGCAACTTGTGACACTCAGGACACAGAGAAAACTAAACAATAACAAAGTGACACAAGAGAAGAAACTAAAAGTGATGCACAGAATGTACACACTGAAAAGAAAGACACTTCTGAAAGAAACACCATCACAAAGATTAGGGCAGGAAGAGTTGTGAGACCGCCAGAAAGATACGGCGAGTATGTCAAGAAGTAAGGTGTTTTGTTGTGATGTGCATGCATGCTTATGAGAAGAAAGCATGTAAACATTATTTTGTGTTATTGAAACAAGTATGGCTATGGTTGAAATTGTGAAATAAGACAGAACAGTTGTTTTATTCAGTTAAGTTAAACCATGTTACTACGGTGTAATATTATTAAGTGTTTAGGTTTGCTTTGTTTTGGATCTTTGGAAATGTAATCCCAAAATGTTAAAAAGGAAAGGATGTGACAATATCCATGTAATTTATGTATATGAGCTGTACTCATTCTTGCACATGCTCAGACTCGCACATATAATTATGTAAATCAGTCAGTGACCTTTGATTTGGAAATAAATCATTCCTGCTTTTGATCATGGTGTAGCTGGACTTCCAGAAGGCTTTCGACAAGGTCCCACATAAGAGATTAGTATACAAACTTAAAGCACATGGCATTGGGGGTTCAGTATTGATGTGGATAGAGAACTGGCTGGCAAACAGGAAGCAAAGAGTAGGAGTAAACGGGTCCTTTTCACAATGGCAGGCAGTGACTAGTGGGGTACCGCAAGGCTCAGTGCTGGGACCCCAGCTATTTACAATATATATTAATGACCTGGATGAGGGAATTGAAGGCAATATCTCCAAGTTTGCGGATGACACTAAGCTGGGGGGCAGTGTTAGCTGTGAGGAGGATGCTAGGAGACTGCAAGGTGACTTGGATAGGCTGGGTGAGTGGGCAAATGTTTGGCAGATGCAGTATAATGTGGATAAATGTGAGGTTATCCATTTTGGTGGCAAAAACAGGAAAGCAGACTATTTTCTAAATGGTGGCCGACTAGGAAAAGGGGAGATGCAGCGAGACCTGGGTGTCATGGTACACCAGTCATTGAAAGTAGGCATGCAGGTGCAGCAGGCAGTGAAGAAAGTGAATGGTATGTTAGCTTTCATAGCAAAAGGATTTGAGTATAGGAGCAGGGAGGTTCTACTGCAGTTGTACAGGGTCTTGGTGAGACCACACCTGGAGTATTGCGTACAGTTTTGGTCTCCAAATCTGAGGAAGGACATTATTGCCATAGAGGGAGTGCAGAGAAGGTTCACCAGACTGATTCCTGGGATGTCAGGACTGTCTTATGAAGAAAGACTGGATAGACTTGGTTTATACTCTCTGGAATTTAGGAGATTGAGAGGGGATCTTATAGAAACTTACAAAATTCTTAAGGGGTTGGACAGGCTAGATGCAGGAAGATTGCTCCTGATGTAGGGGAAGTCCAGGACAAGGGGTCACAGCTTAAGGATAAGGGGGAAATCCTTTAAAACCGAGATGAGAAGAACTTTTTTCACACAGAGAGTGGTGAATCTCTGGAACTCTCTGCCACAGAGGGTAGTCGAGGCCAGTTCATTGGCTATATTTAAGAGGGAGCTAGATGTGGCCCTTGTGGCTAAAGGGATCAGAGGGTATGGAGAGAAGGCAGGTACGGGATACTGAGTTGGATGATCAGCCATGATCATATTGAATGGCGGTGCAGGCTCGAAGGGCCGAATGGCCTACTCCTGCACCTAATTTCTATGTTTCTATGTTTCTATGAGTGTGTGTGGAGCCACCTTTTTCTGTCTAATATGTGCTAGATTTACCTATATCATAAGCAGACACATATCAAAACAGAGCTCCAGGTTTTTGCGATGGCACCAGGATGAGAGCTGTGTCACTTCCTGTCTGTAGGCAGATTTCTCCCCATCCTGGATTAGGCTGTGGGCCGAGCATCAAAAATGTGTCTACAAATAGATTTTCGTGACCCACGTCACCGAACTACATGAAATTTTCCACAGATTTAGATGAAATATAATTGAGAAGGAAGTCATAACTCGTCATTGCCAAAAGCTGCACATTAATTAATTAAACTAATTAGAAAATAAGATCGGGAAAGTAAGCGCCATCTAGTGGCCAATGCCCATATTACACCATCGGCAGCCTATTTCCGTGTTGCAGTCCATTTAAACTATATATGATTATACCTATATATATATATATATGACTTGTAAATATGACTGTAATCATATATAATTAAGTATAATTATATTATAAAAATAATATGATGAATATAATTGTGAGTGTTTTTTTAATGACACTGTCGCAGACGTCCTGGTCCTGAACCAGCCTAATTAATGGGTGAGGGCAGTTCTTGTGGGTTCCTCCCTTTACTGAACCCCACTGAGCAGAGTGGGGGGTCACGGCCATAGTGGGACTGGGGCAGTTCCAGGCTGGGGGACAGTCCTGCAAGGCATCTTCCAGTCGCTTTAATAGGAAATGTAATGAGACTGCAGCAGAGGTCCCAGGTTTTAAGAGCTCATGAACCTGCCTAATTAAAGGGTCAGGACAGATACTCTGGGTTCCCCCTTTTACTGAACCCCACTGACTGCCATAGTGGGGAGAGTGGGGGTAACGGCCATAGTGGGACTGGGGCAGTGCCAGGCTGGGTGGCAGACCTGTAAGAGACCTGTCTTATTTCTGATGTAAATGTCACATCCTAACCAAGAATCGAATGCTCTGAAGTTTACTCGATGAGTATTCATTTTAAGCTACAATTAGCCTATATTTATGTTAGAGACCTCCCAATGGTGCCTTTGCAAATGAGGGCTATTACCTTTAACCTAAAACCCCCCGAAAAGTGTTGCATTGTTTATCTGTAGTTTGTGTGTGTGTCTGTGTATACCTGTCAAACGTGTATCTGTGGACGTGTGGATGTAAGTGTGTATGTATGTGTGGATGGATGTATGTGTGTGGATGTATGTGTGTGGATGTATGTGTGTGCATGGATGTGTACATGTATGTCTGCGTACGGATGGATGTGTGTGCGTGTGTGCGGATGTATGTGTGCATGTATATGTGTGTGTATGCATGGAAGTGTGCGTACGGATGGATGTGTGTGTGGATGTGTGTATGTATGTGTGGGTGGACTTTCGCACTGTCATTCACCAGCACGCCATTATCATAATTCACTCATTGTTTAAATAATTTGACCAAATAAACAGTGAAAAGATCGACACCAAAATAAAACTTTATATAATCATTGATTTCCCCAATTTATTTGTTTACATTACATCTGATCTTCATCTGAATATTCTTCATCAGATTCCAAGTCTTTTGATAAGTTTTGATAAGTCCATTGATAAGTTAGTTCAAGTTCAAGTGGAGGGTCAGGCAGAGGCTACAAAAAAAACATCTCATAGTCATTAAGTATGAATGGACTTCAATTCATAAAATTTCAACCTCTTCTTAATGTTAATGAGAATAACACTGTTACTACCATAGATAAATTAGTTCAAGTTCAAGTTCACATACATCAATTAATTTCTGCATAAACATCAGCCATTTCTGACCATTTCTCACTCCAATGGAAGCCTATAAAGTGCGATCAATATTCCTCCATTTTTCTCCCGTGGTCGGGGCCTGGAAATGGCCGCTTCCGACGGCACTATGTACAGCCTCCCCCCCCACCCCGCCCGCAGAGATGATCCCAAAACACTCCGCGTTCACGAATCGGCCGCTTCTTAATTGAGACCGCGGCTTCACTATGTTAAGTACATAGGCCCCGCGATCGGAGCACTTGTACTCGGTAAGTTATCGCAGGCAGCTCCGAGATTAGATGTTAAAGACTTATTAGACTACAACAAGCTGGCATTAGTGAAAATGTTTAATTTACCTTGGATTTAACTATGGATACACATAGTTTAGGCCCTCAACTTCATGAATGAATGAGTGAGTGAGTGAGTGAGTGAGTGAGTGAGTGAGTGAGTGAGTGAGTGAGTGAATGAATGAATGTAATGAATGAATGAATGAATGAGTGGATGAGTGGATGAGTGAATGAATGAGTGAGTGGATGAGTGAGTGAGTGAGTGAATGAGTGAGTGAGTGAATGAGTGAGTGAATGAGTGAGTGAATGAATGTGAATGAATGAGTGAATGTACAGCCTTCAAATCTCATTTTTTCACATTATAATGGTGCAATTAAATGAATTAAAGTGCATACAGATTAATTTTCATAAATTCAGACTTTAGATCTTACCTTTTCAGTTCGTTGATTCACAAAGATTGACTGCATGGACTTTGCTTTCAAGGACTTTCTTCCACTTAGCTGCACATTCTTCAGACTTCTTCATGCTTTTCTCACTAAATTCAATTACCCTGCTGCAAGTTTCCACGACATGTATTCCACAGAACTAGAAAGAATCTTCATCGGAATCTCCAGTAAAACAGGCATCGGTGAAGCCCTCTCAGCCATGTTGTGTGCTCCTGCCTAGCTAGCCTGAAACAAAGCGTGTGATTGGCCAACTGGCATACAACTCAATGTTAAACGTGCTTTGATTGGACTAAAAATACCCTAAAATGTTCCGGTTTTTCTCTAATTTAATAAAAAATGTGCAAGTCGTGTTCATGACGAGTTTCAGGGGTGATTTATATAATTTTTTTACACAACATGTGAAAATTTCATGTAGTTCGGTGACTTGGGTCACGAAACACTGGAATAAAGCTCCTCGGCCCACAGCCTAGATCAATCCAATCAGGGTTGTGTCATCCGCAAACTTGAGAAGCTTGACAGAGGAGTCTGTGGAGTTGCAATCGTTGGATTAGAGAGAGTAAAGGAGAGGGGAGTTTACGCAGCCTTGTGGTACTCCTATGCTGAGGTTCAGTGGGTCAGAGATGTGCTTTCCCAGTCTCACATGCTGCTTCCTGTCTGTCAGAGAATATTTTTGGAAGAATGTTACATTAATGTAAGTTAGTGCTGTAACTTAGGTACAGTATACTTGGAATCAGAAGACGAATTTAGATGCTGCAAATATTAAATGAAAACAGAAAGTGCTGGAAGCACTCAGAAAATTAGGCCGTGTTTTTGGAAATCATTACAGATCGAAGACCCTTTGTCAAAACTGGGAAAGATGGGGAAAAGAGTGTTTCAAGTTGCAGAGAAGTTGGAGGGAGCAGTTAATGAGTCAAGTGAGAATATCTGTGATTAAGATCTGGGGCAGCACAGTGGCATGCCTGGTAGGAGCTGCTGCCTCACAGTGCTGGAGACCCGAGTTGGCTCCTAACCTGGGTGTATGTGCGGAGTTTGCACGTTCTCCCTGTGACCGCATATGTTTATTCTGGGTGCTCCGATTTCCTCCCACATCCCAAAGATGTGTGGGTGTGTTGGTTAATTGGCCTCTGTAAATTGCCTCTGGTGTCGGGAGTGGGGCGATGGGATGATATGGAGCTGATGTGGATGGGTGATCGATAGTCGGCATGAACTCGATGGGCTGAAGGGCCTGTTTCCATGCTCCAAATTAAACTAAACTATACAGGGTTGTCATGAAGATAAGTAATGATTAAAGAATTAATGGTGGCAGTTAGAGAATGATACAAAGGAACGTAAAAGATGGAATTATACTTTCAGACATGCCCAGCAGGTCAGGTTGTGCTCATTGCAATGAAAAATTATGAGCCAGTAACACAGATGGCTGAGTTCTATTCCAAACATTAGTATCTGATGCAAGCACAGATAGTAAGTGACCAAGTTACCTGACATTGTAGCATTCAATACAGAATCAAGAAGTCTATCATGGGTCAGGCAGCATCTCTGGAGAAAAGGAATTAAGTGACGTTTCGAGTCAAGACCCATCTTCAGAATGAGATTCGGGGGGAGGGAAACTAGAGGTATGAAAAGGTACAGAACAGATCAGAGCCGGCACCGATGACTCAGGAAAGGTGGAGCCTTATGTCAGATAACACTATACATAAATACGATGAAGTCAAAATCAAGTACAATATATAATAATATATCGATAACAATCAGCACGGGAGCACCTCAAGGCTGCGTGCTCAGCCCCCTGCTGTACTCACTCTATACTCATGACTGCGTAGCCGGTCATAGTGCGAACTCCATCATCAAGTTCGCTGACGACACCACTGTTGTGGGACGTCAGAGTATAGAAGAGAGATCGAGCAACTGTCCATATGTTGCCAGCACCATAACCTGGCCCTCAACACCAGCAAAACCAAGGAACTGATTGTGGACTTTGGAAGGAGTAGGATGGGGACCCACAGTCCCGTTTATATCAACGGGTCGATGGTTGAAAGGGTCAAGAGCTTCAAATTCCTGGGCGTGCACATCTCTGAAGATCTTTCCTGGTCCGAGAACACTGATGCATTTACTAAGAAAGCACATCAGTGCCTCTACTTCCTGAGAAGATTACAGAGAGTCGGTTTGTCAAGGAGGACTTTCTCTAACTTCTACAGGTGCACAGTAGAGAACATGCTGACCGGTTGCATCGTGGCTTGGTTCGGCAACTTGAGCGCCCTGGAGAGGAAAAGACTACAAAAAGTAGAAAACACTGCCCAGTCCATCATCGGCTCTGACATCGAGGGGATCTATCGCAGTCGCTGCCTCAAAAAGGCTGGCAGTATTATCAAGGACCCACACCATCCTGGCCACACACTCATCTCCCTACTACCTTCAGGTAGAAGGTATAGGAGCCTGAAGACTGCAACGACCAGGTTCATGAATAGCTACTTCCCCACAGCCATCAGGCTATTAAACTTGGCTCGGACAAAACTCTGAACTTTAATTAGCCCATTAACTGTTATTTGCACTTTATCAGTTTATTTATTCATGTGTGTATATATTTATAGAATGGTATATGGACACACTGATCTGTTTTTTAGTCAATGCCTACTATGTTCTGTTATGCTGAAGCAAAGCAAGAATTTCATTGTCCTATCAGGGACACATGACAATAAACTCACTTGAACTTGAACTTGATATACAGGAAAGTGCAAGATACAGAGTCGAGAATATAGTTCTCAGCATTGTCGTGCTAGGGTGAAGCTAAGGTTCAGGGTGAGTTGGTTCATAGCGGTAGAGTTGCAGCACTTGCCACGCCGGAGACCCGGGTTCGATCCTGACTACGGGTGCTGTCTGTACAGAGTTTGTACGTTCTCCTTGTGACTGCGTGGATTTTCTCAGAGATCTTCGGTTTCCTCCCACACTCCAAAGAAATACAGGTATGTAGGTAAATTGGCTTGGTATAAGTGTAAGTTGTCCACTGTGTGTAGAATAGTGTTAGTGTGCTGGGATCGCTGGTCGGTGCGGACTCAGTGGGCCGATGGGCCTGTTTCCGCGCTGTATCTCTAAAGGTAAAGAAGAAGAAAGACATCTCAGAATCGCCAGTGTGAAAGGTCTCGTCGTCAGAGAAATACAATTGAGATGGAGGGATCTGGGAGAATGGAATGGAGGTACAGAGTGCAGCCCATACCTGTGAACTCAAAAATGTTTTCTTTTGAAAACTATTGTGTTTGTTTGGTCTAAAGTCTGTGATCTCATCACATTGCATATTGTGCTCTGCCCAATCATTTTACTTAGCTCCTGTGTGTTTGCTCCCTCTGTATTTCCTTCTCACACCTAGGGCTCCCAGCTGGCTTTGTGTTCAGATTCAGGTTAGTTTATTATCATATACACCAGGGTGCAATGAAATTCCTTGTTCATGTGAAGCTCACAGAGCAAACAAATGATAAATGCAATGACAAGTGCAAAGCAGCAGAATGAGGCAAGACTTGAGTAAAATTGGAGGATGTTGCCAGGACTTGAGAGCATGAGCTACATGGAGACGTTGGGCAGGTGAGGACTTTATTTTCTTGGATGCAGGAGGATGAAGAGAGATGAAGAGGTGTATACGATTGTGAGGAGAATAGATGAGATAACAACACTGTTTTTTACCCAAAGTATGGGAATCAAGAACCAGTGGACATCGGTCGGTTTAGGCTAAAAAGGAAAAGATTAATAGGAACCTGAGAGATAACTTTTTCACAGTGTGGTAGATATATGGAACAAGCTGCCATTGGGGATATTTGAGGAAAGTACTATAGCAACATTTAAAAGTCATTTGGACAGCTTTATGGATAGGAATGATTTAGAGGGATATGGGCCTAACGCGGCCAGGTGGCTCTGGAGTAGATGGGACATCTTGGTCGGCATGGGCAATTTGGGCTGAAGGGCCATGCTGAATGACTATAACTCTAGGTGCACAATAATATTAAAGTACAATAACAGAATGAGGTAGAGTTCAGAATAAGAGTTCCTAGCAGCACCTTTGAGAATAGGGTATAAAGGAGGTAGTATGTTCAGGAGTCGGATAGCTATTTTTAAGTTTGGAAACTTTCAAACTCCTGTATATTCTCCTTGAAAGGCAAGGAGACAGGCATCATTGACAATACTTGCAACCTTCCTGATGCATGAAGATGGACAGGATGAAAGGATGTGACAAGTCTGTGATGGTCTGAGCTGTGTTTACCAGTCGGCAGGTTTAGGGGGGGGTCAAGAACAGAGCAGTTGCCATAACAGGATGAGGTGTATCCCATCAGAAGACTTTCTAGAGTGCATCTCAGTAATGAGTAGGTTACCTATGATGAGCATTTGTCAGCACTAGGCCTGTACTCGCTGGAGTTTAGAAGAATGAGCAAGGTGGGGAGGGGGGGGAGAGCAGCCCTATCCACAGAGATGGTCAGTAGCTTCACTTGACATTCATATCATGAATTGAAACATACAGAATACTGAAAGGCTTGGATAGAGTGGATGTGGAGAGGATGTTTCCATTAGTTGGAGAGTCTAGGATTAGAGGTCATAGTCTCAGAATTAAAGGACGTTCTTTTAGGAAGGAGATGAGGAGAAATTTCTTTAGTCAGGGGGTGGTGAATCTGTGGAATTCTTTGCCACAGAAGGCTGCAGGGGCCGTCAGTGGATATTTTTAAGGCATAGATAGATAGATTCTTGATTAGTACAGGTGTCAGAGGTTAAGAGGAGAAGGCAGGAGAATTGGATTAGGAGGGAGATAGAGCAGCCATGATTGAATGGCAGAGTAGACTTGATGGGCCGAATGTCCTATCTCTACTCCTAACCCATATGATCTATAGAAATCAGAGAGAATCATTGTGAGTTTTTCAAATCTACGCAATTTACTTAAGAAAGTAAATTCTGCTGTTGCACTTTATTTATCATTGCCAATCAGTGTGAAGAGACCAGATTACATTACTGGTGATATGAATGCCAAGCAAGTTGAAGCTGCTGACCATCTCTGTGGCTAGGACTGCACTCACCCCCTCGCTTGGTGAACAACCAACTCTTTGGCCTTGCAGACATGAAGGATTAGGCTATTGTCCTGACACATGACACTAGATTCTCTATTTATTTCTGTACTTCTTCTCATTGCTTGTTATACATCTGGCTGACAACAGAAGTATCATCAGCGAATGTAAAGATCGAGTTGATGTACTTGGCCACACAGTCATGGGTGTACAAGGAACTGAACATTCAACCCTGAGGGGCAATAATATTGAGGGTTCTGGTGAAGGTAATGACTAATTCTGAGAACTATAATCTGCACCCTGTATCGCTGACCACTGTATTCTGCACTCTGTATCTCTGAGAACTATATTCTGCATTCTGTATCTTTCTCTTAACTCTACCTATTATATTTGAATTTAGTTTGATTGTATATATGTATAGTATTATCTGATTTTATCAGATAGCACGCAAAACAAAGCTTTTCACTATACCTCAATGCACATTGAGGTCTGTCAAGAAGTTCAGAAGCCGATGATCCCAAGACCAAGGTTCAAATGTTTACGGTTGAGCTTATTCAATATTATGATGATACCAGCTAAGCAGTAGTCAATGAATAGTATCTTGACATAGCTGTTATTATTGTCAAGGTAATGTAGGGCTGAATATAATGCATACATATTATGGAGAGTCTCAATGCTGACTTGGTCTCTGGCGCGCTATAAGGCACCATTGCACCATTGTATACACAGGAGACTGAGGAAGTTTGCATGTCTCTAATGGCTCTTACGAACTTCTAAAGAGGTAATATAGAAACCAACTATCAGGTTATATCACAGTTTGGTTTGGGAACAGATCTTCCTAAGACCACAAGAAATTGCAGAGAGTTGTGGATGTAGCCCAGTCCATCATTCAGACAAAACTCCCCACCATCGACTCCATCTACACTTCACGCTACCTTTTTGATCCCGGTCATTCCCTCTTCACCCCGCTCCCAAAAAGGCAGAAAATACATAAAGCATGTACCACCAAACTTAGGAACAGCTTCTTCCCCTCTGTTGTCCGACTTCTGAATGGTTCTTCTATAAACCATACTGTAGTCCTGTAAATTGCTCGTTCTAAGCTTCCTCCCAGTCTAGTTTCAGCCAAAAAAACACTGAATCAGCACTTGCGCAACTAATCTTTATTTTGACAAAACACAATTACAATTCAACTACTATACCTAACCACCGCGGGTTTGATCCTTGTATCTGCCTGATCAAGCTCTCTAGGCCTCGCTCAAACAGAGACACTCCAGAAGGTCACGCAGTCCCAAGCGCTCTCCCAGAGGCTCGACGCAGGACCTCGTGGCAGCGGACTTTTATAGGTCCCCGGACCTCGAGGGGCCGAACCACATGGGGGTGGTCTCTTTACAATCCAATTACAGATATCGATTAACCCCATACATAACAGACATTTCCCAAACCCAATAATACAGTGGCTAATACATTGTATTCAAAGTGTTTCTTGGAGGAAGCGAACATCACAACATATGCAAGAAAACCAGACAAGACTCAATACCTCAACCTATCAACATTCAGTAAAGCACAGCTTTGCAACATTATTTACAAGGTGTATGTCTGATTTCCATTCATCCAATCCATTCTATGCATTTTGCACCAAATTTTCAGAGTGCAGATATTCCCATTCCCTTCCTGCAGCTTGGATCTAGGCTCTAGACAAACTGGCACCACTCTGCAGGTTGTCCCAGTTCGACAGAGAGCACTTTCAAATTGACCAAATGGCCCAGCAGCCCTGAAGCCTTTACTCAATTTTAGAGTCCTAGCCTCTCCAATCTGGCCAGGATTAACATTCCTTCCTTTTTATCATATATGATAACCCATCATTTATGATAACCAAATAGTCCAATAATCAGCTAACCAGATACACATAAGTGTATCCATTACATTTTCCATCTATCAGCAACACAAGATGATGATGTTTCTTCCCAGAATCTTCTCAAGCTTCCCGAGTTTTCGTGGGCGTAGCTTCACAATTTCCGTCTGATGAGTCTTCACCTCCCGAGTTTACGTGGGCGCGAATTCCCTCCATCCGTGTTGTTGCCCATTCTTCCATCCCTTTCCATAGTTGAACCTATAACCTAAGATTCCTGAAAAACTTGGGACAAAGCAAGTTACCATCATGCACCCATGCTTTCCCATACATCACTGTAATTCTGTAATACTATCCTTTCCATTGCATTATTCTGCTCTACTATAGTATTACTATATTCTGCTCTACTATACTATTATTATCTACTCTGTATCACTGCCACTATCACTGTATTTCTATTCCTATTCTGTTCCCTAATATACTCTTTATTAACCTAGGATCAACACTAATCAGCTCTCCCCATATTCACACCATATTATAATATGTGTATATGATGATGGGTTCCCATATAAATTTCAGCTGGGTTCAGTCCAGATTTCCCTACAGGCATGACTACAATTTAAAGCAAACCATGATAAATGTTTCAATTTAACCAAATTCAGTCTCAGCCTTCAATTTACTATTTTAATTTTCAATGTCCATCTCATCCTTCTTATTCCACAGCATTGTGGCCGATAACACAATTCCATTCCAATTCCTGTGGAATTCCCAGCTGTTCAAATTTAAACAATCAATTTCTATATGTCGTCAATTTCATCATGAATCCAATTAAGAATACCGAATCCAGGGGCAATTTCTTTCCACCTTGATAATAGAACCCACTTTACCATCAAGGGTGAAACAATTTAGATCCATCGGTTAAATATGCATCGGCTCTGCTATTCCTACACCCATTCAAATTTTCTCCCTCTACAATTCACTAGGTTTCTCCTCCAGTACTCCTTCCTATTTATGTTGACTCTTTACTATGTTGGCTCCATTCTCAGTCGAGGGGTTCTCGCTTATACTAGTTCCTTTTATCTCTAAATAACTCTTCTGGATGGTTATTATTGACTTTCCGAGGGGAACTCATAAATTTTCAGTCTACCTCATCATTTTATACTACCACCTTACATTTCCAGGGTATGTCTTAATTCCTGATAACTGCTAGGGTCAGTCCCTTCCTTGATAGTAACTAAATAGTCCAGTCTCATCTTCGACTATCCTCCTAAGGGTGAGACAAGAGAAGAATGCCAAATCAACAGTCAATTCTCTAACAATTTTTAAGACTGTATCCCATAAGCCCTCTTTAAATTAATTTATAACTAAATTTAGGTGCAAAGTGCCCCGAACCGCAGAGGAATTTATTTTTATTCGAATCCAGTTCTTTAAAGAGGAGCTTGGCTCAATAGTCGTTACAAGTTGTCAGTGTTTCTTTAAGGATATTGATTAGTAGGACTGGATGTTACAATCCCTAAGATTCTTCACCACAACTGACACCCGGTATTCTTGGGGGTGACCACTAGGTGATTTTGCTACGAATCAGACAAATCTTCAGTTGTGTACCTCAACGTCACTGGGTGTTTCGGCCTTTTATCACAAGATACCCTCAGTCGAGGCAGGCCCACCGCAGGGTGATCAGTCCTGGGTGTGTGTCTAATGGTTAGCCTCTAGATGGTCACGTGGCAGCCCAGACAGCATCTTTTCTCTTCAGCCACAGCCAGTGACTGCTCCATTCTGCTTTTTTCCTTCCATCTTCCTCTCTACCGCTGACTGTGGCTGGTTGGGCTCTGGACTCGTGTCCGTTGGTGGGACAGTACTTGGTTGAGCTTCGCCTGGGGTGCTGATACCCTGTGGACTGTGGTGGTTAACCTGCCACTGGGGTTCACTCGACTGATTTGGCCTACCTCTTAGAAGGTAATGGTCAATGCGAGGCCCCACACCAAGCTCCCCCAGGCACTTTTCCCTGCCCTGGTGGATCTTGAGACCCTTCTCTGATGTTATATTTTCCCAGCCACAGATGCAGCTTCATAGCTTATGTGCTGCCGGGGCTGCTGCTCTGTCAATTCCTGTGCAAGTTGTAATATTCATGGTCGATTCCTTCCTTAGCAATATAAGGGTGGATCCAAAACGCTGATTAGTGATGGATCCTGCTGGCATGAGGAGCTAGCCCATGCCAGCCCCGGTGGGGTCTATTCCTTCCGGTCACCAGGCTCTCCAGGCCGTCACTAGGTCTTTCCCTGGTGGTCAGCTGCCCTTTCGCAGCGGTCACTGGTTTGATCCAGATGTTCATATTGATTAGTAGGACTGGATGTTACAATCCCTAAGGTTCTTCACCACAACTGACACCCGGTATTCTTGGGGGTGACCACTAGGTGATTTTGCTACCAATCAGACACATCTTCAGTTGTGTACCTCAATTTCACTGGGTGTTTTGGCCTTTTATCGCAAGACACCCTCAGTCGAGGCAGGCCCACCTGATCAGCCCTGGGTGTGTGTCTTATGGTTAGCCTCTAGATGGTCACGTGGCAGCCCAGACAGTGTCCTTTACTTTCCTTCCTTTTCTTTCTTCAAAAGCTAGATGATGTTAAAGTTGGGCACTCGGGTAGGTCTTCTTCTTCTTTTCTGGTGTCAGTTACAAGGGAATAGGGATACTGAGGAGCTCTGTCTATCGGTTGGCTTTCCCAAATTTGTCTTAAAGGGCCAGGACAGTATCATTTCCTCCTGCTAGTTGATTCCTGTTTCTGGGGAGCTACATTAACATATTATACATACCATACATTACGTTCTCAAGGGGTCTGTGTGTTCTTTACCTCACCCCCAGTTATATGTTGTCGAAATATTGTCCTGCAGGCACAAACTCAGTAACACGTTAGTATAATAACTTTTTTCACCACTCCCATACCTCTTGCACAATAAGTTTGTTTCTTCTCTCCCTAGTGCCATTTCCATTCCTTAGTTACAATTCCTTCTCACCAGTTACTATGTTCCTTTTCTTACTTTCTTTACTACCCCTTGTTTTTTCTTCCGTCCTGCTATATTCAGTCTTCTCGCTGGGCACTCCTTGATCCAATGACCTAATTGGGTACAGTTGTTACAAGCTCCTTGATTTACAATCTCCTTTGCTCTAAGGGTTTTTCTGGGGTAGTCATAAGATGGTTTACAATTTTCTTCTATGTGATTTTCAGTTTTTACTACAATAGTACATCCAATTCGTTCATTCTGGTAAATTACTTGAGGAGGTTCTAGAGTAGGGGTCATGTCTCCATGCCCACAATTCCAGGACGGGTTGGTAAGTCAGGACTGAGAAAAAGGGTTATCTTGAGTGAAGGGTGTGTGACTTCTTGGTTCCTGACATTCGGGCCATCTCTCTCTCTGGTCTCTTGGGTCCCAGTAGTCTCTTGAATTAAAGGACCTCCCATAATTCGGATCTCGGATGTTTCTATATTCCCTAGGATCTCTAATTTCTTCGTAATCCTGTAAATCCCTTCTTTGACCCCTATCTCTCCAATGTCCCATTCCCCCACAAGTATAGCATTGGTTAGGCAACATGGTTGGTCTTATTCTACCCCTTGGTTCCATTGGAATAGGTTCTAAATTGGGAGTGTAGTGGTGATAATAATCTGAGTAATCTGGAACCCTAATTTCTCCCAATCCATAATTTGTTGGTACTCTGGGAATCCATGGTTCAGAGTTAGATCTTGGCAATCCTCTCTTGGCTATGCGTTCACTTTCTCTTCTAGTTACAGGGTAATTTTCCTGGTTCCTACCCTCCTTCCAATAGTGCCTCACAGCTCTGGCCAATTGACTGGCTCGGTTCTCAGACCAGTTACTGTTATCTGTTTTAATTAAATCTGCTACTTTAGTGGGGAGACAATTCAATAGGATAGCACAATACTGAGGGGAACTTGCTCTATTCTGATAGTCTAAATCACCTGATTGGTCCATACATAATTTTGTAAAGCTGTCTAGAAATTCGTCTGCTCCTTCATCCTTTTCTGGTCTTATTTCCAGAACTCGTTTTAAATCGCCTGGTCTCTGAAACGTTTTTGCAAGGGCCATTAAAACAGCCTCTTCTCTTGCACTGTCATTCATTACTATGTTTGCCAAGGCTTCATAAGTTGGGTGTCCCAGGGCTACTCGAAATTTGGTATTTTCAGCTGGAGTAATTATCTGTTGTATGGTCCCCCACAAATCCCGGGAATCTGCATGATATACACGCATTGTGGTTCTTAAATAATCTATAAAGGCAACAGGTGACTTCTTCCTATCGGGAATTCTGTTTAGTACTGCCATTATTTCATGGGGCTTCCACAGAGTATGGACGTCTGTGGCACGAGAATTATTCATACATACTCACTGGTCGAATCTGCTGTACCCAGCCCTTCCCTTACTGGGAACTGCCTATGGGATATCTGTTCAATTTGTAAACTTTCGGTTACGTCAAAATCTATCTCGGTATCTTCAATCACTGTCTCACCCTCAGATGAATCTTCCCGTTCGCTAGGGGTTTCCCGATACTGCCCAAATAAATCATTCCTCTTTCTACTCGTGTAATCTGTCTAGGTTGTGGCTCACAGAAATACTCTGGCGGTTGCACTATATCTAACATACCTTCCTTTTCTTTCAACACCGGAGCTAACCTTTTCGTTCTACTCCGGGTGCCATAAGCCACTGTACGATCAATGAGGGCGTGGATAGGATAGAAGAATCTGGTACCTCAGTATCTGCTGTTGGTAGAACCTGTTCAGATGTAGAATCTGCAGGAGTTGTTATAGATTCTGCAGACCTAAAATATTTATTACGGACACAAGTCATACATGGTGTTAGTGAAGCCTGGGAAATGCAAGAGGAACATGGTGGGAGCTGTGAACTCACACTAGCGTTAACATTTGTCCACTCTTAAAAATATTAATCTCCTTCCTCCTCGAAGTCACCACTAACCATCGGATTCATAATCTTTAATTCTACAGGGACTAATTTCCTTCCAGGAGATCTGCCTTTCCCTTGTTCTGTGTTTCCCTTCATCTCCACTCCTGCCCTTCCTACTGCCTGGAGGTCGATCCACTTCACCTTCTTTTAGCTCTATTCCGAGTTTAGCGATCGCTTTTACCCAACTAGCCATTCTCTTAACCACTTTATTCGCCTTCCGTTCCTTGTAATGTTTTCTCCATAACCCTATTAATTCTTTTGTACTTTCGTTATTACTATGCTGCCAAATAATCCGTTCTATGTATTTTATCACTTTTACTGTTCTAATACCCCCCGGCGGCCATAGCTTGTTTTCTAATTTCTTTTTTAATGCTCCTGATAAATTTCGTAATTTATCTGCCTTGTGAGGGAACTCATTACACATTAGTTGCAATGGGCTCGTTTCCTCTTCGGTCACACCCCGATCTACATTATTCCCCATGCTTCCGAACACCCAAAACAGAATTCCTAAATCCTTCCTTTTCATCCCTAAATTTATCAAGCTCGCTCTTAAACAATGGCTAATGGTTCAAAGCGTTCGCAGCCTCGCCATTCTTTACTCCGTTGCTCCACCAATCCTACTCTCCTATTCAAATTCTTCTATCTCCCACAAGTCCACACCCTTTCAACCTTACAACTTTCTCAATCCCCAGTCATTCAAGGATCAGAGTACTCCAGGGAACAATCAAACAAATCCAAGCACAATCAAACACATTCCCGCGCTCATTTAATCCTCAATCGAAACACCCGAAAATGATCTTCAGACACGCACGTAACACAGTACACAAGCAGGATATCACACTACCTATCACTATCAGGCACAACCACACTCCTACATAAACCACAAACATTTGTTTATTATAAATCACGCACTCTAATAAATCCTCCTCGTGGCGCAATTGGTCAGCGGAATGACTCCTCCCCCGACACAGCGATCGAAAGAGTACAACCCCTGATCGAACCACCATGACTTAGATTCTCATAATACTACACTCTAAATAATTACAAATATTTAATTCAACACTTTTACTTTAATCATCCAACATCCAAAAATCCTTAAGCACTCACACAAGCAGTAATGCTAATGACGGTCCGCGAACTTAACACACTCTAAATCTTAACTTTCTAAATCTTAATACATTCTTAATACACACAAGTTTATTTACATATACAGAATATTTACACAATTCGGATCCGATAACAATACAAAAAGCTAGATTTTTATACTTTATAAAAATGATTTAAAGCACAAGCGCACAGTTTAAAAAAACTCGATCTCGACGCCACGTCACACTGTTATCACTCAGTGAACCTCTCCCTCTGATACTGAAGATTTTCCCCTTCCTAGGTTACTCTTTGCTGAGGGGTACTACTCCTTAAATGACTACTTTTCCTCCCAAATGTTACTATCCTCATGCTAAGACTGAACTTCTATAGGGGGACCTCTATCCCTCCTCTCTAAGTTCTACAGAATTAGGGGTACCCTTCGCATTCGGATTACTTTTCACCAAGTAAACAGGTTCCAGTCTCTCAGGTACTCTTCGCTATCAGGTACTAATCAACAATCGATCAGAGGGTTACTAATCACTGTTGATCAGTCGCTATTCAGAATCGATCATGGACGTGCACCAACTCCGAAGTTCTATCTACAAGAATTCAAATTCTACTTTACGGGCAGAACTTCAATGTGAAATTCTGTAATCGGAAATTTGATTCAGCAAATCGAGACTCGTTCTTGAACTCCTAGTTTTAGTGTGTACCACTCCACATACGCGGGCTCGCTAATTAAATTAAATTGCCCAATGAAAAAATCTCGAATGGACTAGAGTATTCCCACCCAATCTATACTCTGTCCACCGAGCCTCGTCCGTCACTCCAGGGAGGGACTCAGATACCTTCACGCAGACACTCCTCTCTGCTGGGCATTGGGAGTTCAGCGCCTAGTCTCTTCATGCTGGCAGTCGTCGATGCCGATTTTCAGAGCGCACCTTTCCAATACGCGCTCCCGGCAAAGATAGATCAATACGTCGGTCACACCTGTGTTTCAATACCCCACCAATTGGATACCAAATCTAACTTTGGGCCACCGCTCGCCCAATGAAGGGTGAACCCCCACCCCCCCCCCCGCGCTTGCCAGACTCTATTCTAATGATCCCTATTAGACCCTTTCCCAAGCCCGAATGATCGATCCGCTCCGACTAACAAAGTGCAGAAAACCAATGCGGAAACCGAACAGTGGGCCCAATTTCTGCACTCGCGATCGAAACAGCTCAACACCCTTGATCGCAAACTTGTGTTTGGGGGTCTGTAGAGATCCCGGACGAGCCCCTAATGTAAATTGCTTATTCTAAGCTTCCCCCCCAGTCTAGTTTCAGTCAAAAACCACTGAATCAAACACTTGATCAACTAATCTTTATTTTGACAAAACACAATTACAGTTCAACTACTATACCTAACCACCGCGGGTTCGATTCTCGTATCTGCCAGATCAAGCACTCTAGGCCTCGCTCAAACAGAGACACTCCAGAAGGTCAAGCAGTCCCAAGCGCTCTCCCAGAAGATCGACACAGGACCTTGTAGCAGCGGACTTTTATAGGTCCCCGGACCTCGAGGGTCCGAACCACATGGGGGTAGTCTCTTTGCAATCCAATTACAGATATCGATTAGCCCCATACATAACAGACATTTCCCTAACACAATAATACAGTGGCTATTACATAAAAGATACAAGATATATTTATTTGTCACATGTGCCAGTTGGCACAGTGAAATGTGATCACCATACAGCCATACAATAAAATAAAGAACACAACACGATAGAGTTCAACATAAAACATCCCCACACAGCAGAATCAAAAGTTTCCCACTGTGAGGGAAGGCACCAAAGTCAGTCTCTTCCTCGAAGTTCACCCATGGTCGGGGCCTCCGGAGCCCTCCACAGTCGCTGCTACGGGCAGCCCGCCGCTTAGGCCCGCTCGCCGGGATGTTGGAACTCCGACGTCGGGACTGGAGGCCAACCTCAGCGGCTTGGACCTCCGAATCGGCCACTTCCCACCAGAGTCCGCGGCTCCCGACTTCCCCAGGCCGCGCCGGGCGGAGACTCACGCTAGAGGCCCTCGGCAAAGGGCCCCAGGGACTCCGCGATGTCGGTCAGCGCCGCCCGCATTGGGAGCTCCACGAACCACAGCTCCTCGATGTTGGAGCAGCGGGCCCAACGCTCCGGAGCTCCAAACGGCGACCCAGGAAGGCATCGTCCGCTCCGTGGTGAATCCAGCGCCGCACCGCCGCTACCGAAGCTCTGGTCCGGTCCCTGGTCTCAGGTAGTAAAGGCCGCTCCGATCCAGCTGGTAGGCCGCGAGGAGGGGGGGGCGAGGACGCGACTCGGAGAAATAGTTGCATCCTCGCCAGGAAGTGACTAGGAAATGGTTTCCCCCTTACCCTACCCCCCTCCCACACATAGAAAAGCTAAAGAATCCCCAAAACAAACAGTTTAGACAAACTAAAATTTAAAAAAAGAGGGGGAAAAACGGACAGGCTGTAGGCAGAGGCGCCTTCAATGCAGCGCCCCTAATGTCATTGTATTCAAACAGTGTTTTCGGAGGAATTGTATTCAAACAGTGTTTCTCGGAGGAAGCGAACATCACAACACATGCACTGATATGCAAGAAAACCAGACACGACTCAATACCTCATCCAATCAACATTCAGTAAAGCAAAGTTTTGCAACATTATTTACAATTATTTACAAGGTGTATGTCTGGTTTGCTTTTATCCAATCCTTTCTATGCATTTTGCACCCAATTGTCAGGGCCTGTAGATATTCCCATTCCCTTCCTGCAGCTTGGATCTAGGCTCTAGACAAACTGGCACCACTCTGCAGCTTGTCCCAGTTCTACAGAGAGCACTTTCAAATTGACCAAATGGCCCAGCAGCCCTGAAGCCTTTACTCAATTTTAGAGTCATAGCCTCTCCAATCTGGCCAGGATTAACAGTCCCAATCTTACACCCTACCTCTTGCAGTCATTGGACTTTTTCTCTGGAACTGCGAAGCTATAACACTGCAAAACTATATTCTGCATTCTGGTATTTTTCACTTTGCTTTACTTGTATGGCTCGATTATATTCATGTATTATCTGATTTAATTAGATAGTACAGAGATAGAAGCTTTTCATTGTTCCTCGGTACACATACAATAATAATCCAATACTAATTCATCTTATACTGAAGTTCAAGTTCAAGTGTGCATTTATTGTCACTTAACCAACTAAGGTACAGTAAAATTTGAGTTACCATACAACCATAGTCAGTGAAAAGAACACAATACACACATAAAATAAAATTTAACGTAAACATCCACCACAGTGGAATCAACATTCCTCACTGTGATGGAAGGCAATAAAGTTCAGTCATCTTCCTCTTTGTTCACCATGGTCGGGGCCTTGAATCCTCTGCATTTCGCCACTGCCGACGGTCCGATGTCCAGGCCCTCTCGTCGGGATGATCGAAACCCGGCATTGGGACGGATTGCAACACTCCGCAGCATGGAGCTCCCGAATCGGCCACTTCTTACCAGAGACTGCGGGCTTCACGGTGTTAAAGTTCACAGGTCCCACAGTCGGAGCTCTTCTTCTCTTATTCCGAATACCATTTTCACCAGCCTACCATGCATTACCATTAAAAGGCCTTTAGCCCATAACTATAGCCCTGCCTTTATTGAGCTTCTTGGTTACTGCGTCAAAATCCAATCAAATTTGTGAGATATGATCTCCCCTCCTCAAAACTGTGCAAACTTCCCCAAATTAGACCCTGTCTTTCCACGGGAACACAAATATTGTTCCTCAGTATCTTCAACAACTTTCCTATCACTGATGTAAGGCTCACCGGCATATAATTTCCAGGCTTATCCCTACTGCCCATGTTTGCACAAGTGGACAACATTAGCTCTTGTCTTGTTTTTTTTTAGGTTTAGGCTTAGATTTATTATTGTCACATGTGCTAATGTACAGTGAAAAACTTTGTTTTGCATGCTATCCAATCAAATCAGATAACAATGGACAATAGACAATAGGTGCAGGAGTAGGCCATTTGGCCCTTCGAGCCAACACTGCCATTCAATGTGATCATCCCCAATCAGTACCCCGTTCCTGCTTTCTCCCCATATCCCCTGACTCCACTATCTTTAAGAGCCCTATCTAGCTCTCTCTTGAAAGTATCCAGAGAACCGGCCTCCTCCTCCCTCTGGGGCAGAGAATTCCACCTTCGCGATGTGTTTGTGTGTGTGTGCGGTCGGTAGCAAAGATCCTGTTGGATCTTTGGTCAGTTGATGCAGCTCACGCTTCGGTCGAGGCTTTCCAGGCAAGTGACCAAAACCCCTGGCGACTCATGGAAACCTTGGGTGGGGCGTAAGGTCTCCAGAGGTTTCCGTTCGGGTTTCCTAAGTGGGCCAGGGGCATAACTTACCAACTTTGCTTTTTACCCCTACATCCATTTAATTTGGAACAAAGCTGCATTTTGTGGCCCAGATATTTGTACATTGCCACAGAGTGAAAATTGATGAGTCCTTATTGCACTTCTTTGCTTTGAAAGAGGGGTATGTCAAGGATGTACCCTGTCCAGCCACTAGTATTCTATCTGCATGAAACTTCCTGCGTCTTCTTCAGAAGAGCCTGATGAGTCTGGCTTTGCACAGGCCGAGCATGGAGGTGTCATTTCGGCTTATGCCAACAATGTGTTCCTCATGATCATAGATCCTGTTAATCTGCAGTGGATGCATGAGTGCCAGCAGGTCTTTACACCTGTGGATTGGAAGAAATGTTCCAAATTATTTTGGGAGTCTGAACCCCACTGAGGAAGGCTAGCCACCCAGCTCAGGTGCTGATAAGGACTGCTCCAAGTGTTTTCCCTTAGGGCACTGATCATGAACCAACTGGTGACTTCCTTGCTCCGGAAATACCAAAGTTGGTCATTTTGGTCTTGCCCCCAGCCTCAGCCACCAAGATCCAGAAGAACCTGGTGGATTTCTTCTGGGGGCAGAGGAAACCCCTGCTCTCTGCTGAGGTTCTTATGGCGACTGCATGAGACTATGCAGTCGCCACATGTTCGCCGGTAGTTGCCGGGGATTCGCCTTCATGGTCGTGAGGAGTTCCCGCATTCTGGGAACTGGTCGCGGCCTCATTATGGTCGGCGCGAATTTTTCAACATGTTGAAAAATTAGCGGCGACTAGAATGAAGCCGCCATGGAGAGTAGCGAGAATTCTCGTGCCGTAGGTGGGTCGCCAGGAGGTCTTAGTGGGTTGCCATGAGGTCGAAAGTTCTCAGAGGTTCTCGTAGGTTGTTGCCGGTGCTGACCGGTGAATTTAATTGGCTCATTGGGGGGAAAAAACATAAGCAGTAGTTTTCACAACCACGGATAACGGACCGGTAATGTTAATGTCCGCCGAGCTTCACAGCCGTGTATCTATGGCTTCTTAAAATTTGTCTCCACTCCTTCTCCCCCCTTCTTTTAAAGGACTTACCGTATACTGGGGGGAAAAAACATAAGCAGTAGTTACCGACCGGTAATGTTAAATGTCCCCCGAGCTTCATGTATCTCTGGCTTCTTAAAAGTTGTCTGGCTTCTTAAAAGTTGTCTCCACACCTTCTCCCTCCTTCTCCCCCTTCCCCTCTCCCCCCTCTTTTAAAGGACTTACATGTGTGTCTGTATCACCTTGGCTTTGCACTGTGTGAATTTCACTCAGACAGTGCTCCCCCCGCTTGCCCTGTCTCCCGCCAGCATAACAGGCTGGTGAAGGAAGCGATGTGTGTGTTTGTTCCACTCTGACAGTCGCCGTTCCAGTTGCAGGTTTTTCAGGCGACTGCCGGCAACTTGACAGTCGCTGGCAGTTGCCTGAAAAATCGCCTAAGTTGGACAGGCCCATTAGTCTCCCAATTGAGGAAGGAAGATAGCTGCTGGTGTTTGTCTGCATCTAAGTGTTTGTGCTCTACCTTTGGAGTACTCCACCTCTGCCGAAATAGAGTAGCTGCACATTGAGCATCAAATCAGATGGCAGCATAATTTTTCTGCCAGGGCCACAGCCTTCAGGACAATTTTAGACCTCCCAATGGCAATCATCAGGCAACTCTGTCTGCTGGAGTTGTCTGTCTTATACCAGGACTTTTGCAGTCTCCGACGAGTGAGCTGCTTAGCACTATTGCTCGTGACCAAAGTCTCTGGTCATCTCATCACAATGGGTGTAGAGTGGGCTTATGAGTGTAGGGAAATTAACTGGGTTGACCCCTGCTCGACTACAAGTGCCCATCAGATTTAGACCTTACCAGGAGCCAGTCCCTGACAACATGCGCCATCTTCTGAAAAGTCGTCCAAGCTGTTCCATGCCACACAAAGACATATCTTTTCAGCTACTCCTGCACACTCTCCACTTTTTTACTGTTGTCTTCTGTCCGGATACACTGTGACAATCTGTTCTGCCATCTGTTGGTGAGCGGGTTTCCCAGTGGTGTTCTCTGCACAACAGATTTTTAAGCTTGTTTAAAGATTCGATAAATTCCCAGGACGCCGGTCAATTTTGTGGCCTGTAGGAGTCTGTATTTCATGTGTATGTGGACAGTGAGAGGTTGCACATCTATTTGAGAACTTGAAGGGGCTCTCTTTAAGTTCTTGTTGCACTTCAGCCTTGTGTTGCTGATCTTTGGGCACCCGATGCAGAGGAATAGGGTGTGCAAGTCTGTGAGGGGGCCATGCCAAGGTAGCTATTCATAGTTCCATGCAGCTGGTCTTAAGGGGTCTGCCCAAACCAACTGCCTGCCCCCCTTTGGAGGATACATCCATGTTCTGGCATATGTGGAGAGGGAACATGCTCTGTCCAGGTGCTCCTGGAAGGCCTTCTGACATCAGTGGGCATACCAGGGGCTGGAGTGCATCATGACAATATTGAAATTAGTGAATCATGTAAATATTCTGATATAGTCATAAAGCCATAGTCTGACAGCGTGGAAACAGGCCGATCGTCCTAACCTGCCCACACCGGCCAACTAGTCCCACCTGTCTGCATTTGGCCCATATCCCTCTAAACCTGTCTTATCCACCTGTCTGTCAAAATGTTTCTTTTACATTGCGATAGTATCTGCCTCAACTACCTCCTCCAGCAGCTCGTTCCATACACCCACCACTTTTTGTGCGAAAACGTTATCCCACAGGTTCCTATTGAATCTTTCCCCCTCACCTTAAATCTATGTCCTCTGGTTCCCAATTCCCCTACTCTGGACAAGAAACTGTGCGTCTCCCCGATCTGTTCTGCTCATGATTTTGTACACCTCTATAAGATCACCCCTCATTCTTTTACGCTCCAAGGAATAGAGTCCTAGTCTGCTCAACTTCTCCCCATACCTGAGGCCCTCGAGTCCTAGCAACATCCTCATAAATCTTCTCTGCACCCTTTCCAGCTTGACATCTTTCCTACAACATGGTGCCTAAAACTGAACACACTACTCTAAAAGCAGCCTCACCAACATCTTATACAACTGCAACATGACCTACATGGCTATAATAGCTGCCTGCAGATGGTTTATATCTCTCCAGCCCTGGTTATTCATATGCTTGTCTAAATGCCTTTTAACTGGTGCTATGATATCTGCTTCCACCCCCTCTGGCAACTTATTCCAGGCACACACCATTCTCTGTGCATCACAAATCTTTAAACTTTTGCCTCCACACCTTAAATCTAATTGGGCGGCATGGTGGCGCAGCGGTAGAGTTGCTACTTTACTGCCAGAGACCTGCATTCAATCCTGACTACTGGCGTTGTCTATATGGAGTTTGTACATTCTCCCCATGACCTGCGTGGGTTTTCTCCAAAGACGTGCAGGTTTGTAGGGTAATTGGCTTCATAAAACCTTGTATATTGTCCCGAATGTGTGTAGGATAGCGTTAGTGTCCGCGGATCACTGATCGGCGAGGACTCGATGGGCTGAAGGGTCTGTTTCCGTGCTGTCTCTAAACCAAACTAGACTAAACTCTGCCAGATATTTGACATTTTTATCTGGGAAAAAGACTGAATCTCTACATAAATTTCATAATTTTGTAAACTTCTTCCAGGTCTCCTCGCAACCTACCGATACTCCAGAGAAAACTATCCAAATTTGTCCAATCTGCGTTTATACACTCTAAAACAGGCAACATCCTTGTGAACATCTCTTGCTCCCTCTCCAAACCATCTACATCTTTCCTGCAATGAGGCAACCAAAATTGCACATAGAAAGTAACTTAGAATTGTTCAGCCCACAGAGCCTGTGTTGAACATGATGATGCCAAGTTAAACGAATCTCCACTGCCTACTCGTGATCCATATCAATAGACAATAGACAATAGGTGCAGGAGTAGGCCATTTGGACCTTCGAGCCAGCACCGCCATTCAATGTGATCATGGCTGATCATCCCCAATCAGTACCCCGTTCCTGCCTTCTCCCCATATCCCCTAACTCCGCTATTTTTAAGAGCCCTATCTAGCTCTCTCTTGAAAGAGCCCTATCTAGCTCTCTCTTCCTCATCTCCGTTCTAAATGGCTTACTCCTTATTCTTAATATCCCTCTATTCCCTCTTCTTCTTCTTGCATATGGCGTGCACAGCCTAAAGTTGTAGGTCAACTTATTCTATTTGATCTATTTGTTTGTGCACGTCGGGTTGCTTGCATTAGTCGAAACCAGGTGGATCATGTGAAGGGTGCAATCTCCCACTCTCCTCTATTCCCTGCATTCCATCTAAAAACCTCTTAAAATGCCCCTAATGCATCTGCCTCCCCCTAACATCACATTCCAGGTGCCAACTACTCTCTATGTAAAATAAACTTGCCCCCACATATCTCTTAAAGCTATGCCCTCTAGTCTATGACATGTATTGCCTTGGAAAAAGGTTCAGCCTCTCTACTCTATATATTCTATTAAGTCTCTCCTCAACCTCTGACATTCCAGAAAGAAAATCCAAGTTTGTTCAACCTAATGCTCTCTAATCCAGAGAGCATTCTGTCAAACCTCTTCTGAACCTTCTCTGAAGCCTTTACATCCATCATGTCATGGGGATGTTAGAACTGCACACAATCCTACAAATGTGGCCTAATCAAAGTCCTATAAAGTTGCAACATGACTACCTGACTCTTAAACTAAGTTCCGCAACCACTGAAAGCAAGCATGCCATATGCATTCTTTACCACTTTATCTGCGTTTCATCAACTTTTAGGGAGCTCAGGGTTTGGGTCCCAAGATCCATCTGTACGCCAATGCTGCGAAAGGTCTTGCCATTAACTGTATACTTTCCCCCTACATTCGACCTCCCAAATTGTAACATCTCATACTTGTTCCGATTAAACTCCTGCTGCTGTTTTTCTGCCCATTTTTGTAGCTGTTCTAATATCATGCTGTATACTTTTAACAGCCTTCCTCATGTCCTCAACACCACTCATTTTGGTGCTGATGCAAACCTACTAATTTATCCATTTACATTTATGTTTTTGTTGATGTATCAGAAACAACAGAAGATCAATTACTGATAAAGGCAGATTGAGCTATGGAACCTCAAAATCCCTCTGTACATCGATGCTCCTCATGTATTGTCTATACTTTCCCCATACGTCTGACCTCCCAACGTGCAATATTTCATGCCTGTCTGTATTAAATGACATCAGCGATTTCTCATTCCATATTCTCAACTTTTCTATATTCTGCAGTGTTTGACAACCTTCCTCACGATCAACAACTCTGTAATTGTTTGTGTCATCTGCAAACTTACTTATCAGTTCCCATAGATTTTCAAACAAACAGGTGTTATTCCCACAGCAACTGCTCCCAATCTACCTCTCCCAGGACCTATCGTTATTAAAAATCATCTTCCTAACTGAAGGACCAACTTAATATTTTATCATGTCTGCCTTACTGAATTAAGGTCACTATTTCCAAAGGGTTCCATAACAATCATTTCAATCACTTACCCATGCTCATTCTTTTGGTACAGCCTCCACACTAATAGAATCCTCCACATACTGCTTCAGAAAACTTTCCCAAATGCATTTACAAATTATTCTCCATGTAAACCTACTAATCCCAGTAAATATTTGAAAAGTTAAAACCCCTTTCTATTGCATCCAGTGACTATTGGGAGGACTACATGATAACCTCATCAAAGTGACCACTCCTTCTTATTCATAAATTCTTCCCTTACAGCCTCTTTGGCCGACTCCTCTAGGATATTCTCCCTCAGTACAGTTACAATATTTTTCATAATCAGCCATGCAATACTTCTTCCTATTTTGCACTCCTGAAAGTTTTCTTCCCCAGAACATTGAGTTGCCAGTCTTGTCCTTCCCTCAACAATGTTTCTGTGATTGCAATAATTTCAATAGCCCATGCAATGATCCACACTCTCAGCTCATCTGTTTTACCTGTGAAGCACCTTATATTAAAGTAAATGCAGTTAAGTCGACTGATCTCTCATACCTCCACTCTAGACTCTGCCTTCTCTTTTCACTGGACTTGCCTGTTCTATTGTTTACATACGAGTCAGCCTCTACCTGCTGTACTGGGTCCCAGTGCTCTGACATGCTAATTCCAACCCTCTTGAGTGGTACCAGCAAACCACCCTGCAAGAATATTGGTTCCCCTCCAGTTTAGGTGCAACCTGTTCTTCTTGCACAGGCCACACATGCCACAAAAGAGATCCTAATGATATTAGAAACTTGAAGTCCTCCTTCCTGCTCCACCTCTTTAGCCACTCATTCATCTGTCCTATTTTCCTATTTCTATACTCATTATCACATGGCAGTGGAAGCAATCCTGAGATTACAACCTTTGAGGTGCAGCTTCTCAACTTTCCACCTAACTCCCAAAATTTCCCTCTCAGGAACTCGTCTCTCATTACCTATGTCATTACTACCAATATAGACTGCGACCTCTGGTTGCTCACCAATCCCAACCCCCGGCCCCTCTTCAGAATGCCCCTTACCTTCTCCAAGACATTCTTAACCCTGGCACAAGGAAGGCCACATACCATCATGGAGTTTCGGTTGGTTACAAAACACCAGTCCGTCCCACTCACTGAGTGAAATCCAGGTTAGTCGGGAAGTGGTGTTGGGTAAAGTGAATGGATTAAAGGCCGATAAATCACCAGGGCCAGATAGGCTGCATCCCAGAGTACTTAAGGAAGTAGCTCCAGAAATAGTGGATGCATTAGTGATAATTTTTCAAAACTCTTTAGATTCTGGAGTAGTTCCTGAGGATTGGAGGGTAGCAAACGTAACCCCACTTTTTAAGAAGGGAGGGAGAGAGAAAACGGGAAATTACAGACCAGTTAGTCTAACATCGGTAGTGGGGAAACTGCTAGAGTCAGTTATTAAAGATGGGATAGCAGCACATTTGGAAAGTGGGGAAATCATTGGACAAAGTCAGCATGGATTTACGAAAGGTAAATCGTGTCTGACGAATCTTATAGAATTTTTCGAGGATGTAACTAGTAGAGTGGATAGGGGAGAACCAGTGGATGTGTTGTATCTGGACTTTCAGAAGGCTTTCGACAAGGTACCACATAAGAGATTAGGATACAAACTTAAATCACACGGTATTGGGGGTTCAGTATTGATGTGGATAGAGAACTGGCTGGCAAACAGGAAGCAAAGAGTAGGAGTAAACGGGTCCTTTTCACAATGGCAGGCAGTGACTAGTGGGGTACCACAAGGCTCAGTGCTGGGACCCCAGCTATTTACAATTTATATTAATGATCTGGACGAGGGAATTGAAAGCAACATCTCCAAGTTTGCGGATGACACTAAGCTGGGGGGCAGTGTTAGCTGTGAGGAGGATGCTAGGAGTCTGCAAGGTGACTTGGATAGGCTGGGTGAGTGGGCAAATGTTTGGCAGATGCAGTATAATGTGGATAAATGTGAGGTTATCCACTTTGGTAGCAAAAACGGGAAGGCAGACTATTATCTAAATGGTGGCCGATTAGGAAATGGGGAGATGCAGCGAGACCTGGGTGTCATGGTACACCAGTCATTGAAAGTAGGCATGCAGGTGCAGCAGGCAGTGAAGAAAGCGAATGGTATGTTGGCCTTCATAGCAAGAGGATTTGAGTATAGGAGCAGCGAGGTTCTACTGCAGTTGTACAGGGTCTTGGTGAGACCACACCTGGAGTATTGCGTACAGTTTTGGTCTCCAAATCTGAGGAAGGACATTATAGCCATAGAGGGAGTGCAGAGAAGGTTAACCAGACTGATTCCTGGGATGTCAGGACTTTCATATGAAGAAAGACTGGATAGACTTGGCTTATACTCGCTAGAATTTAGGAGATTGAGAGGGGATCTTATAGAAACGTACAAGATTCTTATGGGGATGGACAGGCTAGATGCAGGAAGATTGTTCCCGATGTTGGGGAAGTCCAGGACAAGGGGTCACAGCTTAAGGATAAGGGGGAAATCCTTTAAGACCGAGATGAGGAAAAACTTTTTCACACAGAGAGTGGTGAATCTCTGGAACTCTCTGCCACAGAGGGTAGTTGAGGCCAGTTCATTGGCTATATTTAAGAGGGAATTAGATGTGGCCCTTGTGGCTAAAGGGATCAGGGGGTATGGAGAGAAGGCAGGTACGGGATACTGAGTTGGATGATCAGCCATGATCGTATTGAATGGCGGTGCAGGCTCGAAGGGCCGAATGGCCTACTCCTGCACCTAATTTCTATGTATCTATGTATCTATGTACCACATTTGCTTGTCTTGGCTTTGAACTTCAAAACAGCATTTCTTAAATTAGTAGTTTTAAAATGAATCATCTGTCACCTCTTTACTTAGACACCCGATGATACTTCATATGCCTGTACTGACAAAGGGAAGATTTCTGCTCTTATTACCTTTTACCTTTTCACAATCAGTAAGCTGGGAAGGTGAATGAACTTAAACTTAACCCTGTCATCAATATAATCACTGCAAGCATACCATCCTAATACAGCTAAGCTCACACACAACATTAAATGAGGACAGTATGTAATGTACTGCATTACTATGTTGTGTTCCATCCTTGCAGATCACCATTCTAACCTCTTTAGCAAGGCTGATGGCCCAGAAGATATAATTTAACAGAAACACATGCTCTCCAAAGGAAATTGAAATTTACAAATTCTACAATGATAACAGGAGCTTATGCACCTTTGACGACAGTTTATTTGTTTTCTCTACATGGTGCTCCCCAATGCGAGAAGCAGGCAACTGGAAAGCTAGCTGTAGTGATCATACTGGAACATTGCTCCATTACAGAAGGTGAAACTGTAGATGAAATTGAAGGTTGTCTATGAGCAGCTACCGTGCCCTCCATAATGTTTGGGACAAAGACCCATCATTTATTTATTTGCTTCTGTACTCCGCAATTTGAAATTGTTATAATAGAAATAATCACATGTGCTTAAAGTGCACATTGTCAGATTTTATTATTTTTATATATTTTGGTTTCATCAAGTAGAAATTACAGCTGTGTTTATACATAGCCCCCCCCCCCCCCCCCCCCCATTTCAGGGCACCATAATGTTTGGGACACATGGCTTCACAGGTGTTTGTAATTGTTCGGGTATGTTTAAATGCCTCATTAATGCAGGTATAAGAGAGCTCTCAGCACCTCGTCTTTCCATCACATTTGGAAACTTTTATTGCTGTTTATCAACATGAGGACCAAAGTTGTGCCAATGAAAGTCAAAGAAGCCATTATGAGTGAGAAACAAGAATAAAACTGTTGGAGACATCAGCCAAACTTTAGGCTTACTAAAATCAACTGTTTGGAGCATCATTAAGAAGAAAGTGAGCACTGGTGAGCTTACTAATCTCAAAGGGACTTGCAGGCCAATGAAGACCTCCACAGCTGATTCAATTCAATTCAACTTTAATTGTCATTGCACAGATACAAGTATGGGTACAACGAAATGCAGTCTAGCGTCTGCTCGTAGCAATATTGCAATATAGAAATAAAAACACAGAACAAGAACAATATACAGAATAAAATACAGAATAAGCAAACAATGTGGACGGAGAGACTGGAGAAATCTATCGGCGGGACTCCGAGTTCAGCAATGTGATAGTGTTGTTAAAGAAGCTGTTCCTCATCCTGCTTGTACGAGACCTGAGGCTTCTGTACCGCCTCCCTGATGGGAGGAGGGCAAACAGTCCATGGTTAGGGTGGGAGGGGTCCTTGATGATCTTCCCGGCCCGTCTCAGACACCGTTTTCGGTGGAGGGCATCCATTGCAGGGAGCGGGGCACCGATGATGTACTGAGCGGTCTTCACCACCCGTTGTAGTGCCTTCCTGTCAGCTACCGTGCAACTGCTGTACCATACCGTGATGCAGGTGGTCAGGATGCTTTCGATGGTACAGCGGTAAAAGTTGGTCAGGATCTGGGGGGACAGGTGAGCTTTCTTGAGCCTCCTCAGGAAGTAAAGGCGCTGCTGCGCCTTCTTGATCAGTTTGGAGGTATTGAGGGACCAGGACAAATCCTCCGAGATGTGTACCCCGAGGAATTTGTAGTTGGAGACGCGCTCCACCTCAGTCCCGTTTATATGGATGGGGGTATGTCTGCCCCCTCTGTTCTTCCTGAAGTCAACAATAATTTCCTTCGTCTTCTTGGAGTTGAGGACGAGGTTATTGTTGGCACACCAGACTGCCAGGTGCTGGACCTCCTCCCTGTAGGCTGACTCGTCGTTGTCACTGATCAGTCCTACCACCGTGGTATCGTCGGCAAATTTAATGATGGCGTTGGAGCCATTCTTAGGGATGCAGTCATGGGTGAAGAGGGAGTAGAGGAGAGGGCTGAGCTCCCTTCAGTGTTATAGTGGAGGAGGTGAGGTTGTTGACCCTAACAGACTGTGGTCTGTTGGTGAGGAAATCCAGTGTCCAATTGCAGAGGGAGGTGGAGATGCCAAGTACGCTGAGTTTGGTGATCAAGCTAGCGGGGATGACAGTGTTAAAGGCGGAGCTGAAATCAATAAACAGCAGCAACTGTAGGTATTATTGCTGTCCAGGTGGGTCAGGGCAGAGTGTAGGGCCGCCGATATGGCGTCCTCTGTAGACCTGTTGGTCCGGTAGGCAAACTGATGGGGGTCCAGTGTGGGGGGGAGGCTGGCTTTCAGGTGAGCCAGGATCAGCCGCTCAAAGCACTTTGCAATGACAGGGGTGAGTGCCACTGGGCGGAAGTCGTTGAGACTCCCTGTAGCTGATTGTCCCGGTCGAAGCGAGCATAGAATTTAAGCGAGCATAGAATGACAAAAGAATTCTCTCTATAAAAAAGAAAAATCCCCAAACATCTGTCCGACAGATCAGAAACACTCTTCGGGAGTCAGGTGTGGATTTGTCAATGACCACTGACCGCAGAAGACTTCAGGAACAGAAATACAGAGGCTACATTGCAAGATGCAGACGACTGGTTAGCCGCAAAAATTGGACGGCCAGGTTACAATTTTGCCAAGAAGTACTTAAAAGAGCAACCACGGTTCTGGAAAAAGGTCTTGTGGACAGATGAGATGAAGATTAACTTATATCAGAGTGATGGTAAGAGCAAAGTATGGAGGAGAGAAAGAACTGCCCAAGATCCAAAGCATACCACCTCATCTGTGAAACAGGGTAGTGGAGGTGTTATGGCTTGGGCATGTATGGCTGCTGAAGGAACTGGCTCACTTATTGTAATTGATGATACAACTGCTGATGGTAGTAGCATAATGAATTCGGAAGTATAGACACATCCTATCTGCTCAAGTTCAAACAAATGCATCACCAGAGAAGACACTCAGCAACTGGTGATGTCCATGAATCACAGAATTCAAGCAGTCATTGCACGCAAAGGATATGCAACAAAATACTAAATATGACTACTTTCATTTACATGAAGACATTGTCCAAAACATTATGGTGCCCTGAAATGGGGAGACTATGTATAAACACTGCTGTAATTTCTCCATGGTGAAACCAAAATGTATTAAAATGGCTTTTATTAAAATCTGACAAATGTGCACTTTAACCACATGTGATTTTTTCTATTACAAATCTCAAATTGTGGAGTACAGAGGCAAATAAATAAATGATGGATCTTTGTCCAAAACATTATTGAGGGCACTGTATGAGCCCAGATAACCCAGCAGTTGATGACACCATCTCAGCATGAACATCTGTATTTTGGCTCATTTGGCTGTAAATCAAATGTGAGAATGCTTCTGATGGCAGAGCAATGCTTTCATTCTGATAGAGGGCACCAAGTCCCTGCTGCATAGAACTACTCATGCTCTCCTGAAACATTATCTTCAGATAGAATTTAGATGGACTGAGATTGTTCCACTGCACGCATGCTTTTGGTAGCTGCGTATCACCTACTGGTAGAAGTCTGATAAAGATGGACTCTTCTACAGTCCCAATGAGAGGCTAGGAAGGACTTTACTGTCCTTCTTGGCAGTTCTTGCATTTTATCTGGTAAGTGGCTAAAGCACTAAGCATTTAAAAATCTACACTTATAACTCACAAAGATCACCACACCAATGCAATTTAGCACATCGTTTAATGCTTAAAATAATTTCTAACCTAAAGAGAAATAATCATAGAGATTTAAACTTCTGAAATAAGATAACTCGTTTAAATATTGAAAAACAATTAATGCAATGGAATGTTTTCGATATGCATAGGGTATCTCTCTTGCTTATTACAAAAATAAATTAAAAATAGAGGAATAACTGTTGGATTTATCAACAGGAAATGAACCAGAATACAGAAGAAAATGTAGAAGTAAGCCGACAGGAATATCTATGCAGTTGTGGTCACAGTGCAATAAACCAAGAAAATTATTGAGAACTTTATATAAATAGGGGAAATTTATTAAAGGAAAACTTACAAAGTTTGAGAGTATCAAAATTGAACCAGGATAGTTAAATAGAACAATTTTACAGATTTTACTAGATATTCTCAGATTTGACTAAGAATGAGGTTCTGCCAAAAGAATATGCGAAAGAGCTTGGATTGAAATTTAAATTCATTCTCTCATGAGAAAGAATCTCTGGTCTTTTATCTGAGCCATGTGCAAATTGACAGATAACCAAATCAAAGAGTTGCTTGTGCATGCAAGAGTGGAGGAAAGGGAGAGGGAAGGAAATGTTCCATGGGGTCAGATTCCAGCTAAATCGGCTAAGCATCAATTTCCCAGTAGACAGATAACTGGCCTGCAGATGATTTTTTAAAGTAGAGTAAAAAAGAGTGCAAAAGGAAAGTTCAGGTTAAGTGAAAGTTAAAAATAGGAAAATCAAGGGAATACTACAAAATAGCAAGTTGAATAATGATAAGCAGCATGTAACAGGAATTGAGAGTCAATTAAAGATAGTGAAAGACAGAAAAAAAGGCCTGCATTTCAAAAGAACCCAAAGCACTTTAAAGCTGATGACCTACTTTTCAAGGGGATATGGACAGGCCTAGTGAGTGGGCAAGAACATAGTAGATGGAATATATCATACAAATTCACATTGATGTACAAAATTGGAAAGCAGAGTATTGTTTAATATATTTTGCAATGTTTTTTAAATTTATCTCGATCTCCTACTGCAAATAGCTCAAAAGGGTTTGAGTCCAATAATAAAGATATCTTACTGCAATTATATAGACCCTTAGTGAGACCACACCTGAAGTATTGTATAAAGTTTTGTTTTATTTAAAATTATATGTTTGCTGTTGAGGAAATGCATCAAAGATTCACTTGGCTCATTTCTGGGATGACAGTTTTGCCATACGAGGTGATGTTGAGTTGACTAGGCCTATTATCTCTCAAGGTTAGAAGAATGCGAGATGATCTCTTTGAAACTTTCAACATTCTTACAGATCTCAACAGGGTGGATGCAATGGGAAATGTTTCCTTGCCTGAAGTATCAGTCTCAGAATAAGGGGTTAGCCATTTTGGACTAAGATGAAGAGTGTATATTAGAGTTTTCACAGCACCAGAAATCCATATTCATCTTCAATCTCTCAAGGTCCAAGGTTCCCATCAGCTTTAAAAGGGTATCAATAAATACTGGTGCACAAGTTGAGTTAGCTGACATGCCTCAATGACTACTGACCAGCGGCACTAATGTCCATGGTGATGAACTGCTTTAAGAGGTTGATTATGACGTATATCTAGTTCTACTTTCGCAAGGACATGGACCTACTACAATTTGCTAGCCCCCACAATAGATCCACAATGGTTGTGATCTTGGTGGATCTCCAGTCTGCACTGGACCACTTGGACAATAAGAACATATACATCAGGCTGTTGATCATCAATTATAGTTTCAACACCATCAGCCCTTCCACACTTGTTCAACTCACTCTATAACCATAACTTTGTAGCCGGACACAGTTCCAATGTCGTATTTAAATTTGCCGACAATACCTTTACATTTGTCAGACAAATAATGAGTTAGGATGAGACAGTCTAGGAGAGAGATTGAAATGGTAGCTTTAGAAGGAAAAAGTCGAAGATCTATGAACCTGTCTTCATCGATGGTTTGGTGGTAGAGAGAATCAACAACTTCCTGGTGTGCATTCTCTGAAGATCTGTCCTGGGCCCAGCACATTGATGCAATCACAAAGAAAGCCCATGAAAACCTCTACTTCCTCAAAACAATGAGGAGATTTGGTATGTTTGGTATACTCGTAGTGTATGGTAAAGGACATGTTGACTGATTGCACCATAACCTGGTTTGGCAACTCGAACACCCAGAAACAAAGGAGATTACACAAAATCCTCGACACTGCCCAGTCCATCACAGGTACTGACCTCCCCACCATCAAAGGGATCTAGAGGAGGTGCTGTCTCAAAAATGAAGCCAATATCATCAAGGACACATCACCCTGGCCACGCTTCAAATTCACTCTTACCATCGGAAAGAAGGTATAGGTGTCTGTAAACTGTGACCACCAGGTTCAATAATAGTTTTTTCCCAACAACCCTCTGGCTCTTGAACACGACACACTAGTCTCACTATACACTTCTATGGGCTGTCTTTGGATGCTCTAAGGAGGTTGTTTTTTTGCACTAGAATTGTGGTTATTAATTTATTGAATTTTTGCTTATCTATTATCTATGTATATCATGTTTTCAGTTCTATTATGCTATTGCAAGTAAGTTATGTAAATTATTAGGTCCTTGGGATATATCAGCTTTCTATCTCAGTGACATCTTTAGTAGTATTTTTATGTTCATGTAAGTCATAGGAGCAGAATTAGGCCATTCGGTCCATTGACTTTACTGCCCATGCAATCATAGCTGATCTAACATTCCCTCTCAACCCCATTCTCCTGCCTTGTCCCCATTACCTTTATACCCTTAAGAATCTGTCAATCTCCACTACAAATATCTCCTTTGAAATATTGTGACATATTTAGACCCTACAGTTCTCATTCTTACTAGATCCCGATTCTCAAATATAACTAGCAAGACTTGCAGCCGGATTTTGAACAGCTGGGCAAGCGGGCTGAGGAATGACCAATAGAGTTGAATACAGATAAATGTGAGTTGTTGCATTCGTGAAACTAGGGCCGGACCTTCACAGTGAATGTTAGGGCCTGGGGAGTGTTATAGAACAGAGAGATCTAGGTGTATGGGTACATAATTTCCTAAAAGTGCTGTCACAGGCAGATAACATGGTAAACAAGACTTTTGGCACATTCGCCTTCTTCAGTCAAGATATTGATTATATAACTTAGGGCATTATGTTACAGTTGTACAAGATGTCGTTGAGGCCACATTTGAAGTATTGTGTTCAGTTTTGGTCACCCTGCTACAGGAAGGATGCCATTAAGCTTGAAAGAGTGTAGTGAAAATTTGCAAGGATGCTTGCAGGACCTGAGCAATAGGAAAAGGTTAGGCAGGCTAGAACCTTTTTCCTTGAAGTGCAGGATGCAAAGGCATGATCTTATAGAGGTTATAATATCATGAGGAGAATAAATAGGGTGAATACACAGAGTTGTACCCAGGGTAGGAAAATCAAGAACCAGATAAGGTTAAGTTGAGAGTGGAAAGATTTAATAGGAATGTGAAAGGCAATATTTTCATTCAGAAGTCGGTGCGTATATGGAATGAGCTGCCACAGGGGGTAGTTGAGGCAGGTACTATGACAGCATATAAAATATACTTGGAGAGGTACATGGATAAGACAGGTTTAGAGGGATATAGGCCAAATGTAGGCAAATGGAGCTAGCTTAGATGCAGCACCTTGGTCAGCATGGACACATTTGTGCTGTGTGACTCTTTGATTATGACGTGTGTCTTTCTCTGCTATTTCCTTATTATGCTTTATAAATGCTCCTGTAAGGGACCCCCACATACACTAAGTGAAAGATGCCTAGAGTTAATCAACAAACACTATTTGAAAACAAGTATTTGCCTTGCTAGTGAAATATGCAGAAATGTGGAATAATGTTGGTTCAGAAGAACAGGAATGAGAATCAGCAGACATTGTGAAAGAAAACAACACTGGAATAATTTACAAGCTGCCATTAGAAAGACAGAGGGAAAAAAAGTTTGTAGCAAAGGTAATACAATAATTATAAGTACATTTAATTTCACATGGAATGGGCAAATCGCAGTGGCAAAAGTAATTTGGATGATATGTTTATTGAATACATATTGTAACAATTTCCTGGAACAATATGTGACAGGATCAACAAGGGAATAGATTATTTCAGACCTCATCTTTTGCAATGAGGCAAGGTTAATTAGTAATCTTATAATGAGATCCTTAAGGGGAAAGTGATCCCAATATGATAATATTTTGAGTGCAATTTAAGAGAGGGACATCAGTGAGTAACTAGAATCTTAAAAACCAGGTCAGTTAAGGTATATGGTGAGCTAGACCAGGGAATTAGTGAGCTAAACCAGGGAATAGAATCTAGAACATTAAACAGTAGAGCACAGGAACCTGCCTTTTTGCCCACAATGTCTTTGCTGGCCAAATTAAACTAACCCCACCTGCATGTGATCCATATCCCTCCATTCCTTGCATGTTCATGTGACTATCTCAATGCCTCTCAGATAAAAAATAGACCGTTCTCTAGTGAATAACTAATAACAAACATTTAAATAAATATTTTTAAAATTCTCATTCCACTGAGAAATTAAATAAAAACTTTTAATAAAAGTAGAGAAAACTATGCTAAAAACAAACAACTAGATGAAGACAGTGCATCAGGTAGCATCTCTGGAGCGAACTGTATGGATGACATTTCATGTCAGAACTCTTTTTCAAAGCCAAACCATTGTATGTTGACAAAGAGTTGTTGTATTAAAAAGAGTATTATAACGTTTCCAAGAAGAATAAAAAGACTGAAAAAATAAATATTTTGGAAGATGACCAAAAGAATAATAGAATAGAATAGAATAGAAACTTTATTTGCCACACGACCAGGGTTGGTGGTAATTGGGTTCGGTACATGATGGTACTGCTTTAGCACATTAACACTAACAACAATAATAATAAAGCACATCACAAATCACAAATCTTACCAACAATACATAGTGCAAAAGAACAGACAAAAACCATAGACAAGACACTGTATACATCAAAGTCAAAAAGTTATTGGAGGGAATTAAGTGTTCTTATTGCTGAGGGGAAGAAACTGTTTTTAAAACGGGTGGATTTTGTAGCAAGTGACCTAAGGCGCCTCCCTGAAGGGAGAGACTGGAAAAGGTGGTTTGCTGGATGGGAGGGGTCCGAGATGATCTTTGTTGCCCGTTTTGAGGTACGTTGGAGGTAAATGGAATGGATTGAGGGGAGGGGAGAGTTGATGATCCTAGAGGCCTTGGAGACAATGCGTTGTATTCTGTGTAGTGAGTGACTGTCAGTGTTTCCGTACCAGACTGTGATTGAGGAGGTGATGATGCTTTCAATGATGGATTGATAGAAGCGTACCAGGAGGTGTTTGTGGACTCTGAACTTCTTGAGCTGTCTGAGGAAGTATAGGCGTTGTTGTCCTTTCTTAATGATGTGGTCAGCATTGATGTGCCATTTTAGATTATTGCAGATATAGGTGCCCAGGAACTTAAATAAGTTCGTGGAGGTTATGGGATGGGAGTTGACATGGACCGCGGGTTTGAGGTTTTGTTTGCGTCTGAAATCTATGATGGTTTCTAAGGTTTTTGAGGTGTTAAGCTGGAGGTTGTTTTCTGCGCACCATTTGACTGCGCTGTCCACTGTTTGATGGTATTGTGATTCATTGTTGTCTGAGATGAGGCCAATTATTGTCGTGTCATCTGCATATTTGAAAATTTTAACTGAGCTGCATTGGGATGTGAGGTTGTTGGTGTAAAGTGAGAAGAGCTGAGGTGACAGAACGCACCCTTGAGGGGCTCCTGTATTGATAGTCAGAGGGCTGGAGAGTTTTTCACCCACCTTGACTCTTTGTTGTCTGTTTGTAAGAAAAGGTTATATGAAAATTGATGGTAAATCAGCAAGAAAAATTAAAGCAAGTTTTAAGAGGTTATACACTTTATGAAATGGAGGAGGGCAACAAATTCATATGGGTCCAGGTGAGGCACAAAGAAGGTAGATTATAATGGAAAATAAAGAACGAAAAATTATTTAACAAATATTTTTTATTTGCTGTCACTTTGACAAAAGATAATGTAGCACAAATGGTAAATTCAAAGTAAAGATTAAGAAATGATTAGCAGTGCACACTGATTTAGTGTGAGAAATGTAGTCAGATTGTTAAATTAATATGACATTTCCATAACAAACAGTTAAGCAAAACAGACATATGAGCCATGGCAACTATGACTTTGTGTGGTAGCCAAAGCTATACAATCTGTGATAGATTTGACATTAGAGCAATCAACATGTGGCATATATTCATTATATCTTTCTTAATTTTTTCTTAATGAATGATGCCATGATTTGGAGGACTGTTGCATTTTGGTTTCCTTATCTGAAGAAGAATAAAAGCCATGGAATGAAGTATAGTTTGCTAGATTGGGATGAGGAAGGTTGATCTCTGATGAGAGATTTTAAGATTAACCTGCCCTTCCTACAGCTGAAAAGATTGAGAGGTTATCTTAGTGAGGCAAAAGGCTCTGAGAAAGAGTAGGTGTTCAGAGGCCGTTTTCTCTTGCTGGAGTGTCTGGAATTACAGGGTATAATCTCTAGATGCGATGTCACCCGTTTGCGAAGAAGATGAGAAAGAATTACACAAATGGCAAACATTTTTTTGATTTTTTTAATGTTAGGTTAGGATTAGGGATAGGAAATTAAAGGAAGTGGGGATCATTTGGGAAAATTGACTAGAGGTGTAATGTTATTGAATGGTGGAACATGCTTAATAGGCCATATGACCTATGAATACTGTTTGTTAAGCTCTTCTATCTACTTTTCTTATATTGAAAGAAACAACGTGTGAAAGTTGGTACAGATTGTATGCATATATCTGTCTATGTGCATATGAATGCTTCTACATATGAATGTGTTGATGTCTGCATTTATGACTAAATTACACTCTGACCTACATTGCTTCAAAATCCAACAATGAATTTTAGAATCCTGATTTGGATGAGAATGGCGGTAGCGTAAATAGTAAGTTTGCAAATGGCACCAATATTGGTGCAGAAGGTTGGGCAAAGTGGGCAAAGGAATCGAGTGGGCAAAGGAATGGCAGATGGAATTCAATTCAAACAAGTGTGAAGTGATGCATTTGGGAACATTAAACCAGGGCAGGACAGACACTATGAAAGATAATGCCCTGGAAAGTATTGTAGAACAGAAAGACCTACTGGTAAAAGTACATGGTTCCCTAAAATTGGTAACACGGGTTGACACTGCGGTAAAGAATGTGTAGGTCACGCTTGCCTTCATTGGATGAATAGTAAGTACAAGAGTTGGGATGTCATGTTACAGCTGTATAAGACGTTGTTGACACTGCACTTGGAACATTGTGTATATTTTTGGTTGCCATAGGAAGGATGTGAATAAGTTTGATTTTCTTAACTTTAGCACGATGATCATGATATTAGAAGAAGAAATTTAGAAAATACTAGACCAAGGCCTGGTCCCCCAACGCAACCCATTCCCCAATTCAATATTCCACCACTCACCTGTTCCCCCAACGCAACGGTGGAAGCGTTCTGTAGCCGGGGAGTGGGGACAGCTTCAGGCGGGAAGCGTCCTGCAGCCAGGAGAGGGGGACGGCTTCAGGTGGGGGCTGGTGGGGGGGGGGTGCGGGGGAGGGAGGGGTGTGGGGGAGGGCGGTGTGTTGTGGAGGGGGTGTGTGGGGGAGGGGGTGTGTGAGGGAGGTGGGTGTGAGGGATGGGGGTGTGTGGGGGAGGGGGGATGTGGGGGAGGGGGGGTGTGGGCTCACCGGTTCCCGGCCCCGGCTCCGAATGCACTCCTGGCTCCAGGACCCGGCTCCGGGCTCACTCAGCTGCTCCCAACCCCCGCGCCTGTCGCACTCACAGCCCCCGCCCATGAACCCAGCCCGCCCCCGCCCGCGGAACACAGCCCACACTCCGCTGCTTCAGCTTTATTCTTGGTGGCTTGTGGACGGGCGGCTTGTGGATGTGCTCACGGACTCAGCCCCGCCTCCGGGGTTTATTCTCCAGCGGGTGCTGGAAGGGGCGTTATCTTCATCGTGACTGACAGGCGAGAAGCCCAATCTGCTGATCTCACGACCTTTTAAACTTTCATAACTTTTGTAATCTTCCACCGATCGGAACAAAATTTGATGCGCTTGGAGCAGAGGAGAACGGTGAGTAAGGTGGCGAGTAATCCTAGCTGTATCAAGTACCGTTTTTGCACAACTTTTAAAACAACGCATATGAGAGTTTTAATAATAGTATAGATAGACGTTGACATTTAAGACAGCAGGAGACTGTAAGTGATAAAATTATCAATCCTGGACAGAATCAAACTCATATTGTTGCTCAATTAGATTGCATATGGTGGGCAAGAGATTGCAATGAAAATGTATATGAAAAGAAAATAGCTCAAGAAGAATGGGCAGTTACTATTTTTCCATCATCTATGAAAGGAAATATACCAATCAATTTAGCTTTGGTGGTAGGAAGTATAATGGAATCTTTATTCAGGTATATTACAAAGAATTTAAAATTGAAATTATAATAAATGTTTAGTATGGATATGAAAAGCAATAGGCATGTTTGACTAAACTTATTAAATTAACTTTTTAAAGAAAGAAAAGAATAGTAATAATATAACAGATGTAATAAGTTCACAGTTTTCATGCTCCTGTACATTCTTTCCAATGGTAGAAACAAGATGAGATGGTGTGGGTCTTTTGAGGTGACACCTCCAACTGATCCCTTAAATGGTGCAGAGGTCAATACTTGTAGTGTCTATTATTTTCAGCAGCCTCCTTCGTTCCTGGGCGTTCAAACTATCTAACCATGCTGTGATGTGACCAGTCAGTATGCTCTCTAATGAGCACATACTGAATCACCGCAATTTTCTAAAGAAGTAAAGGCATTTATGAGCTTTGTTTGTAATTGCATCAATTTGCTGTGTCCAGGATTCCCAAGAACTTGAAACCATTGACACCCTCCACTGCATCCCATCGATATGGACAGCTTTCCACTCCTGAATTTAATAATCAGTCTTGCTGACATTGAGAGCATGATTGTTGTTCTGCCACCATTAAATTAGATTATCAATTTCCCACCTGTACTCTGACTCATTGTTACCCATTATTTGTGGTATCGTCTGCGAATCTAAAGATAGTATTGGAATTGTGTCTCGCTGCACAGCCATGTATTTAGAGGGAGCAGAGGCAGAGACTGGGCATATAACCTTGAAGGTGTTCCTGTGTTGTTGGTTATCAAAGAGGAAGTGTCATTGCTAGTTCATACTGATAGTGGCCTACTGATGAGGAAGTGTAGGATCCAACTTATTTTGGAATGCAGTGTTCTCTGTTTCACAGAGATATGCCTTATCCTCAGATCTCCATACTCAGCTCTTCAGCCTGATGGTTTTTCGACTCATCACATGGCCTGGACAGTGGCATCTGCCTCCTGGTAAACTCTTCACAATGCTCAGAAGTAGTGGTCCTGTTCAACTCCTGCTCCACAGATCTGCAACATCTTGCAATGAAGTGCTATCTATGGGAATTCACCTCCATCGACCTGACTGAGATCTACATCCTGCCCCAGGGAGACATTCAGCTAACACTAGAAGAGCTGCGATTGGGTTGAAGGGCTGAGTATGGAGATCTGAGGAAAAAGCATGTCTCTGTGAAACACAGAACACTGCATTCCCAAAGATTAGAATAACACAATGGTCAGCAAACACTAGGTGGCATAGCCCAATGCCTTCATCATTACCGGGGACTTCAACAAGGCAGGTTTTAGAAAGTCAATTCCAAACTACCTGCAGCACCAAAGGATCTTGATCACTGCTACTCTACCATCAAATATGCCTATGGCTCTATCCCTCGCCCTCACTTTGGAAAGTCAGACCACCTGGCTGTGCTCCTTCCTGCGTATAGGCAGCAACTGAAGAACACAGTTCCAGTGGTGAGAATTACACAGAGCTGGGCAGGGCGGTAGGGGAATTACTTGGATTTGGTAGTGTGAGCATCGACTTAGCAACGAACCTGAACAAATACTCGACAGTCCGAAGAAGGCTCCCGACCTGAAACATTACCCATCCATGTTCTCCAGGCATGCTGCCTGGCACGCTGAGTTACTCCATCACTTTGTGTCCTTCTTTGTAAACCAGCAGCTGCAGCTCCTTGTTTCAACCACTATTACCAGCTTCAAAAGGAAATGTGCAGAGAATCATGTTCCCACCAAGACCATCCGAGTGTTCCTCATCTAAAGCTTTGGATGAACCAAGATGTCTGGCAATATAGGGCCATAAAAGAAGTCCAGGTGCGACCTTGACATGGCCATCTGGAAAGCGAAAAGGCGCTTTTGGTCTAACCTGGAGGAGTAGATGGACATTTGGCAGCTGTGGCAAAGTTTGCACTCCAGTACTTTTTAGAAGGTGAAACCAAGTATTTGCTCAAGTGACAGTGATGCATCCCTCACAGATGAGCATGATGCTTTATATGCAGGCTTTGAAAGGGAGAACATCGATGAATTATGTATGCCATGACACTTTCAATAATTGTGCACAAATATTCCCAAGTCATTCTGTTTTTTTGACCACTTTGAAAACAGTATCCTTTGAACTACATTGCCTCCCTACCAAAATTCATCAGCTCATATTTCTCCATTTTAAGCTTCACCTGCTATGTGCTTCTGTCCATTCAAACAGACTATCTACAATCCTGCTGCAATCAGTCACTATCCCCTTAGCAGTTCAGAATACTAACAAGCTTTGTGTCATCTGTAAATTTAGAACTTGTAGCTTGCCCTTTCCCAGTCTAAATCATTGATATAGATCAGAAAAGCCCCTACACTTATCCCTGGGGAAAGCCACTGTTTAGCTTCCTGCAGTCTGAAATATAACCAACCATCATTATGCTCTACTGTCCTTTACTTAGCTCACGAGTTAAGAGAGTTAATTTGTTGCATGCACTGGGACTGGAACAATGAAATTCTTACTTGCTGCAGCCTTGCAGTGCATTAAATGCAACAACACGACAAATAAATATAAAATAAATTATCACTTATTCTAGGTAAACCAGACCATGATAGTGCAAGCCAAAGTACTTAGAGCATCTTTAATTGTGCAAGTCCATAATAGTTTGGTGATGAAATAGGTTTGTGGTTAGGGTTACAAGAGCCTGATAGTTGATGGGAAGAAGCTGTTATTGAACCTGGAGGTAACAATTCTCAGACTCCTGTATCTTCTTCCTGGTGTTAGCAGCAAGAGAGAGCATGGCCAGGATTGTGTGGGTTATTGATGATATTATTTGTCTGCTTAATGCAGTACTTTCAGTAGATCCCTTTGATGGTGGGAGATGTGATTGTCTGGGCATTTTTCTGCAGCCTCCCTCATTCTTGGACATTTGAATTTTTTTAATTTTTTTTTAATACATTTTTATTAGAGGCATCTGCATATCATAGTTCAAACCAATACAGACTTTGCTTAATGATTACATAATAAATATCCAGGGTTCCGGGGACCCAGTTACCAAAGTAGCTGGAGTCCTCCTTTATCGGTTACATATTAACATTGCCTCTAATTATTTATTTATGTTTATAGATAGGAAAAATAAAGAAATAATGAGAAGAAATTAGAAAAATAGGATAAACTATCAATAATACAACTTAGAAGATAGGTCCGTAGGTCAGAGAACATAACTATTCATCTAGTCCTGGGTTCAGGTTTCAGTCGGGCTTCCGCGCCAGCCCAATCTACCCCTTCAAATAATCTATAAATGGAGACCATATTCTAGTAAATAATTCTGGTTTGTCAATTAAGACATAACTAATTTTTTCCAAATGTAATGTCTCTGACATCTCCATAATCCACATCTTAATTGTGGGGGTTGCTGGATTTTTCCAAAATTTTAATATTAATTTTTTCCCAATTATTATACTGTAATCAAGGAAATTTCTTTGGTTTGTCGTAAGTTTTAGGTATTGTTCTGAAATGCCCAATATTATTCATTTAGGATCGGGATCCAGTTGGGTATTAACAACTACAGAGATTATTTTAAAAATATCCATCCAGTAATTTTTAATTTTTATACAATTTACAAAAGTATGGGTTAAATTAGCTGCCGAGTATTGGCATTTATCACAGATAGGAGAGATATTAGGAAAGATTCTATTTAATTTTGTTTTAGAATAATGCAGTCTATGTAGTACTTTAAATTGTATTAAAGAATGTCTGGAATTTAACGAGCATTGATGTATATGTTGTAGACTTTCGTCCCAAATATCTTTTGTTATGGGTTGAGCTAGTTCCTTTTCCCATGCTAGTCTATATAATTCCGTCGACGGAATCTCACTGTCTAAAAGAGTATTATAAATGTAAGATATTAATTTGACTGTGTTAGGGTGTTTATTCAAACATTCATCTAGAATCTCTAGTTCTCTAGTTCTGTATTCTTGTGTATGTGATTTAACATAATCTTTAAGTTGTAAATATCTAAAAAAAATATTTGAATGTAATCCATAATTCTGTTGTAGCTCCTGAAACGAGAGAAAGATGCCATTTCTATAAAGATGTCCCATCTTTTTAATTCCATGATTTTTCCATTGTACAAAACCTTTATCCAACACTGAGGGTTTAAATGAAGGATTATTTGCAATGGGGAGAGAAAGTGATAAAATATCCAATTTTAATGTCTTTTTTAGTTGTTTCTAAATTCGAATACCACTATATATTATAGGATTTTCACTATAGATTTTTTAAATTCAATTTTGTGGGAGCTAACAGAATCGGACCAATTTCAAAAGGCAAACAATCTTCCTTTTCCATCTTTAACCAGTCTGGTTGTTGATCCATATCTTCCAACCAAAAATTCATATTTTTGATATTGACTGCCCAAATAAAAAAAATCCTCCTTTGGTCTTGGGTTTGCATAGGTGTTTTTTGCTTATTCTGTGGTTCTTATAATCCCAAATAAAACTTGTCACTATAGAGTCAACTTTTTTAAAGAATTTTTTTGGGAGATATATCGGAATTGAGTGAAAAAGGTATAGCAATTGCGGAAGGAAAATCATTTTCATAGCATTAATTCTACCGAGCATTGAAATGAGAAGTGTTTTCCAGTATTGGATATTCTTATGCGATTTATTAAGTAAAGGCATGAAATTTGATTTAAATAAAGAAGTATATTTCTTTGTCATAAATTCCAAGGTATTTAAATTTTTCATTGACTATTCTAAAAGGTGAGTGTTGCAATATATATAATTTAGGTTCCGTTATTGGCATAATCTCACTTTTATTCCAATTAATTCTATATCCCGAAAATAAACCAAATTGAGTTATAAGATGCTGATTTCCGGATTTGTAATATATAGTTATACATTGTCTGCATATAGAAAGATTTTATTAACTGTATTTTTAGTATTATACCCATATATTTCTGAATGTGCTCTAACACTTTCTGCTATGGTTCAATAGCAAGGGCAAATAATAACGGGGATAACAGGCAACCTTGTCTGCAACCTTTAGATAAATCAAATTTTGTTGATAACATTTGATTTGTCATTCTTCTAGCTGTTGGGTTAGTATATAAAAGCTTAACCCATGTGCAAAACTTCTCACCCAGTTGAAATTTTTCCATCACCGAAAATAAATAGGGCCATTCCACTTGATCGAATGCTTTTTCACCGTTTAACAAGATGACTGCTAGATCTACATTAGCTATTCTATTTGATTATATAATATTAAATAATCGTCTCAGATTATAATATGAGTAGCGTTTTGGAATAAAGCTTGTTTGGTCAGGGTGTATTAATTTATGAATCACTAAACTTAATCTATGGGCTAAAATCTTGGTTAATATTTTCTGATCGGTGTTTAAGAGAGCAATTGCTCTATATGAACCTGGGTCTTCAGGGTCCTTATCCGTTTTTGGTATAAGTATTATTGGCTGATTCATTTAAAGTTTCTGGTAGTTTCTGTTGCATGAAGGCATGAGTATATAGTGTCTTTAGGCGTGGGGAGATCAGATCATGGAATTTTTAATAAAATTCGCTATTTAAACCATCAGCGCCATTTTTTTTAAAGATCTAATAGATTCTTCAATATCTTTTACTGATATCCTGCAGACTCCACTATCGTTTTGGTTGAGTAAAGTGTTTGATAATATTGAGAAAATCTATCATTAATATCCTTGGGTAATGTTAGTATTTCTCCCGTATCTGATTTAATTTTATAAATTGTTTTTTCCCCTTTCTGTTGTCGTGCTAGTACTTTTTGTGGTTTATCACCGAACTCAAAGTGTAGCTGTTCAGTATTTTGATAAAGTTTTATGATTTGATCTGAATATATTTGATTTAACTTATATTTGAGTGCAGCAATTTTATTATGTATTATCGTAGAGGGCGCGATTGCATTTTCCATATCTAATTGCCTTATCCAACATGTAGAGGAACCAACGAGAGAGCAGGCTATTCTAGACTGGGTATTGAGTAATGAGGAAGGGTTAGTTAGCAGTCTTGTGTGTGGCCCCTTGGGCAAGAGTGACCATAATATGGTTGAGTTCTTCATTAGGATGGAGAGTGACATTGTTAATTCAGAAACAAGGGTCCTGAACTTAAAGAAAGGTGACTTTGAGGGTATGAGACGTGAATTGGCCAAGATAGACTGGCAAATGATTCTTAAAGGGTTAACGGTGGATATGCAATGGAAGGCATTAAAAAACTGCATGGATGAACTACAACAATTGTTCATCCCAGTTTGGCAAAAGAATAAATCGGGGAAGGTAGTGCATCTGTGGATAACAAGGGAAATCAGGGATAGTATCAAAACAAAAGATGAAGCGTACAAATTAGCCAGAAAAAGCAGCCTACCAGAGGACTGGGAGAAATTCAGAGTCCAGCAGAGGAGGACAAAAGACTTAATTAGGAAAGGGAAAATAGATTATGAAAGAAAACTGGCAGGGAACATAAAAACTGACTGCAAAAGTTTTTATAGATATGTAAGAGGAAAAGATTAGTTAAAACAAATGTAGGCCCCTTGCAGTCAGAAACAGGCGAATTGATCATGGGGGACATGGCAGACCAATTGAATAACTACTTCGCTAAGGGATCAGTGGGTATGGAGAGAAGGCAGGGATGGGATACATAGATACATAGAAAATAGGTGCAGGAGTAGGCCATTCGGCCCTTCGAGCCTGCACCGCCATTCAATATGATCATGGCTGATCATTCAACTCAGTATCCCGTACCTGCCTTCTCTCCATACCCCCTGATCCCTTTAGCCACAAGGGCCACATCTAAATCCCTCTTAAATATAGCCAATGAACTGGCGTCAACTACCCTCTGTGGCAGAGAGTTCCAGAGATTCACCACTTTCTGTGTGAAAAAGTTTTTCCTCATCTCGGTCTTAAAGGATTTCCCCCTTATCCTTAAGCTGTGACCCCTTGTCCTGGACTTCCCCAACATCGGGAACAATCTTCCTGCATCTAGCCTGTCCAACCCCATAAGAATTTTGTACGTTTCTATAAGATCCCCTCTCAATCTCCTAAATTCTAGCGAGTATAAGCCAAGTCTATCCAGTCTTTCTTCATATGAAAGTCCTGACATCCCAGGAATCAGTCTGGTGAACCTTCTCTGCACTCCCTCTATGGCTATAATGTCCTTCCTCAGATTTGGAGACCAAAACTGTACGCAATACTCCAGGTGTGGTCTCACCAAGACCCTGTACAACTGCAGTAGAACCTCCCTGCTCCTATACTCAAATCCTCTTGCTATGAAGGCCAACATACCATTCGCTTTCTTCACTGCCTGCTGCACCTGCATGCCTACTTTCAATGACTGGTGTACCATGACACCCAGGTCTCGCTGCACCTCCCCATTTCCTAATCGGCCACCATTTAGATAATAGTCTGCCTTCCCGTTTTTGCCACCAAAGTGGATAACCTCACATTTATCCACATTATACTGCATCTGCCAAACATTTGCCCACTCCCCCAGCCTATCCAAGTCACCTTGCAGTCTCCTAGCATCCTCCTCACAGCTAACACTGCCCCCCAGCTTAGTGTCATCCGCAAACTTGGAGATGTTGCTTTCAATTCCCTCATCCAGGTAATTAATATATATTGTAAATAGCTGGGGTCCCAGCACTGAGCCTTGCGGTACCCCACTAGTCACTGCCTGCCATTGTGAAAAGGACCCGTTTACTCCTACTCTTTGCTTCCTGTTTGCCAGCCAGTTCTCTATCCACATCAATACTGAACCCCCAATACCGTGTGATTTAAGCTTGTATCCTAATCTCTTATGTGGTACCTTGTCGAAAGCCTTCTGAAAGTCCAGATACAACACATCCACTGGTTCTCCCCTATCCACTCTACTAGTTACATCCTCGAAAAATTCTATAAGATTCGTCAGACACGATTTACCTTTCGTAAATCCATGCTGACTTTGTCCAATGATTTCACCACTTTCCAAATGTGCTGCTATCCCATCTTTAATAACTGACTCTAGCAGTTTCCCCACTACCGATGTTAGACTAACTGGTCTGTAATTCCCCGTTTTCTCTCTCCCTCCCTTCTTAAAAAGTGGGGTTACGTTTGCTACCCTCCAATCCTCAGGAACTTCTCCAGAATCTAAAGAATTTTGAAAAATTATCACTAATGCATCCACTATTTCTGGAGCTACTTCCTTAAGATACTGAGTTGGATAATCAGCCATGATCATATCGAATGGCGGTGCAGGCTCGAAAGGCAGAATGGCCTACTCCTGCACCTATTTTCTATGTTTCTATGTTATCTCAATTTCCAATACCTGTTGTTTGGCACGATTCTCTTTATTACGAAAGGCTTGCGCGGAGATTAACGCTCCTCGTATAAATGCTTTAAATGTTTCCCGACATTTGAATTATTGAACCAATCCATGATGCAACAATTCAGTATACTCTCCAACATACACCTGTAGAATTCAGCGATATGACAAATCTACTCAAACCTTTGAAGCAATAAAGACGTGGATGATCTTTGTTTGTCATTGCATCGATGTGCTGAGCATAGGACAGTTTATCAGAACCCAGGAAGCTGAAGCTGTTGACCCTGTCCACTGCCTTCCTGCCAATGGTGCATTATCCATTGCCTTTCCCTTCCCGATGGAAACAGTCAGCTCTTTTGGCTTTCTAATGTTGAGAGAAAAATTATTATTCTGGCACCACTCAACCAGATTATCGATCTTCCTTCTGTACCCATTATTAGTCAAACAACATTGTTGCCAAATTAAAAGCCAGAGTTGTGTTTGGCTACACAGTGAGTATATCTTCTCTTTTCTATATACTTTTAAAACTGCGTGTGTGTGTGTGTGGGTGTATGTCAGGTGTATGTCATTTGATTTTTGCCTTTTATCGTTGATCCAACAAAACTTATACTTATACATTCGCATATCCACTCCTCATTAAATTTCTTTTTTTTTCTGTAGACATTTTTAATAAAATCCTTCTTCCCCCCCCCCCCCCACTCACTCATTTTGTCGCCTCCTGCTGACCACCTCATCGCGTGCCGCGCGCGACCATAACGGCTGCTGCCGCCCGGCTCTCCTCCACTCCCCGCCCGCCCCCCCCCCCCCCCACCCCGGCCCGGCTCTGTCACGCTGGCGGAAGGCTCAGATCGCCTGGTCCCCCGCTGCTTTTCGCCGTCCTCGCTGCCGGCCCGCACGCTTGCACTCTCCGAGAATCCCGCGCGTCAACGGCCTGTCGGCCCGCAAGCGCATTGAGGGCGTACGCAGCGTCTCGACGGCCGTACGCAGCGTCTCGACGTCGTACGCAGCGTCTTGACGTCGTACGCAGCGTCTTGTTTTGAAAATTAGAAAATTTGGTTATTAATTTCCCCGCTTTTTTAATAAAAAACATCAAAACAATTTAAAATCAAACTGCTGCATGAGTCACAGTGCCATCTCACAGATGTCCAATCACAATGGTTCTCATTTACATATGATATGACATCACAATGGGACAAGGGTGGGAGATTGGAACCTTCACGTGATCCCACGAACGCAATCAACCTGGTGTGCACAATCAAATAAAATCAAATAGAGCAAGTTGTCCTACCCGCCTCCCTATCTACCCCCTCCCTCTAAACCCCACCTCCACCTCTACCCCTCCTATCCTCTCCTCCATCCCCTCCTGTTCTCCCCCCCTCCACCCCTCCCCCCTACATCTCTCCCCCCTACACCTCCTCTTCTCTCCCCCTCCACCTCTCCCGTCCTCGTCTCTCCCCCTCCAACTCCCCCTTCTCTTTGCCACTCCCTCCCCCTCATTCACCTACTCCTCTCTCCCCTCCACTCTCTCTCTCTCCCCTCTACTCTCTCTCTCTACCCTCTACTCTCTCTCTCTCTCCCCCTCCCTTCCACACCCTGCCTTTCCCCCTCCCCCCTTCTCTCTATCCCCCTTCTCTCTCCCCCTCCTCTCTCTCCCCCTCCTCTCTCTCCCCCTCCTCTCTCTCCCCCTCCTCTCTCTCCCCCTCCTCTCTCTCCCCCTCCTCTCTCTCCCCCTCCTCTCTCTCCCCCTCCACCCCCCACCTCTACCACCCTCTCTCCTCCCTCCTCTCTCACTCCCCCCCCTATGCTCTACTCCCCTCCACCTCCTATTCTCCTCCCCTCTCCACCCTCCCCTCCACCTCTCCTCCTCCTCACCTCCCCTCCACCTCTCCTTCCTCCAACTATCCCCCTCCAACTCTTCCCCTCCCCTCTCCTCCCTCCCCCTCACTCACCATCTCCCCTCTACTCTCTCTCTCCCCTCTAATCTCTCTCTCCCCTCTAATCTCTCTCTCCCCTCTAATCTCTCCCATCCACACCCTGCCTTTCCCCCACTCCCCCTTCTCTCTCTCTCTCTCTCTCTTTCCCCCCTTCTCTCTCTCACCCCCTTCTCTCTCTCCCCCTCTTCTCTCTCTCCCCCCCTCCAATCTCTCTCCACCTCTCCCCCCCTCCAATCTCTCTCCACCTCTCCCCTCCCCCCTCTCCCCTCTCCTCCCCCACCCCTCCCCCTTTTACCCTCTTGTCTCCATCCCCCACACCTCTCTACCCCCCTCTCTCACCCCCCACTACCACCCCCCTTCCCCCTACCCATCTCCACCTTCACCCTCCCCTCCCCGCCCCCATCCTCAGCCCCCTCTCTCTGTTTTGAGGCATTTGTTTGAACCTGAGCACATAGGATGTGTCTATTCACTTCAGAATGTTACTATCATCAGCAGTTGTATCATCAATGAGGATAAGTGAGCCAGTACCTTCAGCAGCCATACATGCCAAGGCCATAACACCCCCACACTATGTTTCACAGATGAGGTGGTATGCTTTGGATCTTGGGCAGTCCCTTCTCTCCTTCATACTTTGTTCTTGCCATCACTCTGATATGTTAATCTTCGTCTCATCTGTCCACAAGACCTTTTTCCAGAACTGTGGTTGCTCTTTTAAGTACTTATTGGCAAACTGTAACCCGGCCATCCTATTTAAGCGGTTAACCAATAGTGGTCATTGACAAATCCATACCCGACTCCTGAAAAGTGTTTCTGATCTGTCGGACAGGTGTTTGGGGGTTTCTCTTGATTATAGAGAGAATTTTTCTGTCATCAGCTGTGGAGGTCTTCCTTGGCCTGTCAGTCCCTTTGCAATTAGTAAGCTCACCAGTGCTCTCTTTCTTCTTAATGATGTTCCAAACAGTTGATTTTGGTAAGACTAAGGTTTGGCTGATGTCTCTAACAGTTTTATTCTTGTTTCTCAGTCTCATAATGGCTTCTTTGACTTTCATTGGCACAACTTTGGTCCTCATGTTGATAAACAGCAATACAAGTTTCCAAATGTAATGGATAGACTGGAGGAAAGCCTAGGTGCTGAGAGCTCTCTTATACCTGCATTAAGGAGGCAATTAAACACACCTGAGCAATTACAAATTCCTGTGAAGCCATGTGCCCCAATCATTATGGTGCCCTGAAATGGGGGGACTATGTAATAAACAAAGCAGTAATTTCTACATGGTGAAACCAAAATATATAAAACTTCCCTTTATTAAAATTTGACGTGCACTATAACCACATGTGATTTTTTAAATTACAAATCTCAAATTGTGGAGGACAGTGGCAAATAAATAAATGATGGATCTTTGTCCCATACATTGGGCCATATTGGTCGCCCTTCCACTACTCGCCACATCTTCCCATCTCTATCCCTTTCTGTCTTCCGGAGGTGCCGCGGCGGCAGATGCCTTCCGGTGGTGCCACAGCGGCAGACGCCTCCCGGACATGCTGCGGAGATGCCGAGGCCAGAGCCTCGCGGCACGGGCCTCGTGGGCCAGAACCTCGCAAGTCGGAGGTAGGGCCTCACGGGTCGGCAGTGGAGGCTCTGATATCACAGTGTCATTGGAGGCTGTGGGAGCGCACAAAGTTACATTATTGTACATTGGGGGGTTTTCAAAGCAAGCATTGAAACCATAGCGTTCATGAGGGGGTGATGTGTCATTGTCATTTGAACTACCCAATTTCACTTTGTAATTAGTGATGGTGTGCAATCTCTGCCACAGTTTCGAAACATCTATCTGAGCCTCCAGTTTAGACCAGAAGTGTTTCTTCGTATTCTTGATGCCTTCTGGAGATTGCACATGGGCTTCTTGTATGACCTCTTTTGTGATATTCTGTATTTTATATCCAAACTATCATCGTCTCTTTTATTATTTTTATAATTGCGTTTTTTTTGTGCCGGGAAGACTATTATCAATAATGTTCCCGAGTGCTGTGTTTGTATTCAATTCCTTGTGATGTGGAAAAGATGCAAATATCACAAATGTGACGTAGTTGAGAGTAAAGAGAAAATATATTATCTGCAGAAGTTATAAATTATCTGGTCATTTGGACAAACAAGTATAATCCAGAGAAGTGTAAAATATTGCACTTGGAAGATGCAATAAGGCAAGGTAATATACCGTAAACAAGAAAATATTCAATGCAATGAACGAATAATGGGACTCCGGAGTGCAAGCCACAAATACTTAAAGATAGCAGGATGTGTCAATAAGATAGTATAAAAAAAGCATAAGAGCTGCTTTCCTCCATTAATTGAGGCAAAAATTATAATCTAATTGGTGTTGGATATAGTTCTATAGCATAAAATAATTTATTTTGGAAAAGAGGGTGGATGAAAACTTCAATCATGGTGTACCATGGTGTATCAATACCACGCCCAATGAAGGCGAGGATACCATATTCCTTCTTCATCATCATGTGGGTCCTCGTCAAAGTCCTTGTTAACGTCCACGTAGACAATGACTACTGCCCTGCTCTCGCCAATTCTCTTGGTCACCTCTTCAAAAAACTCAATCAGACTTATGGGTTTCCGACACACAAAGCCATGCTAACTATCCCTAATCAGTCCCGGAATTTGGGATTGGGTAATAGCCAAGTATGATGAACAAATGGTGTCCTATATGGTACATTTGTTACAATACCAATAAACAGCAGAAAGCACTGACTAAACAAGGGCAATGTGATTGGGTGTAAATCTGAAGACAAGCTACAGAACTGCAGGTCTCTTGGTGAATTGTTCCAATATTAGCACAATACTGCCATCTATTTGATAATGAAAAGTCATACAGGTATACCACATCCATAAAGAAAGGGCAAATCCATTGTGGTTAAATAATGCTGCCTTTCTTAACTAATCGATCAGCAAAATGATGGAAAGCAGAGGGGACAATAATAACAATTGGAACTTATTCACCAATAACTAGTTCACTGATGCTCAGTTTGAATTTCAATTGGACCATTTGGCAGCAGGCCTCGGCACCCTGGACATTTCAGCATCATTTGGCTCAATGTGGTATCAAATCACCCTGCTGAACCTGAAGTCAATGAAGTCGTGCTTTGCATAAATGAAGGTAGTTTATTGTTACTCAAAATTATTTATTTCAGCCCTTGGACATTGTTCAGGAATCCCTTGTGGGCCGATCCCACTCAGGTGATATTTCAGGCGATTGCCGGCAGTCGCCTGGAAAACCGGTAACTGGAACGGCGACTGTCAGAGTGGAACACACACACACACACGCACGCACGCACGCACGCACGCACGCACGCACGCACGCACGCACGCACGCACGCACACACACACACACACACGCACACACACACACACACACACACACACACACACACACACACACCCCCCACACACACACACACACACAGTGTACGGTAAGTCCTTTAAAAGAGGGGGGGGGGTGGGGGGTGCAGGAGTGGAGAAGCTACTTTTAAGAAGCCAGAGATACACGGCTGTGAAGCTCGACGGACATTTAACATTACCGGTCAGTTATCCTTGGTTCTGAAAACTACTGCTTACGTTTTTCTTTCCCAATGAGCCAATGAAATTCATCGGTCAGCATCGGCTATAACCTACGAGAACCTTCAACCTCCAGGCAACCCACTAGAACCTCCTGGCGACCCACCTATGGCACGAGAATTCGCGCTACTCTCCATGACGACTTCATTCTAGTCGCCGCTAATTTTTCAACATGTTGAAAAATTCACGGCGACTATAATGAGGCCGCGACCAGTTCCCAGAATGCGGGAACTCCTCACGACCATGAAGGCGACTCCTCGGCATCCACCCGCGAACATGTGGCGACCATGTGGCGACCATGTGGCGACTGCATAAGGGCCTGTCCCACTTGGCCGTCATTTGCGCGCCATTTACGCGACCTCGTCGTCGCGTTGAGATGCACGGGTAGCATGTGGGCTGCGCGGGACGGTCGCATGGAGAAGCGCAGAGGGGTATGGTGTTGCATGCGGTATTGCGCGGCGCTCCAGGATTTTGTAGGGCACAAAATCTTCACGCGCCTCCGGCATGACGTATCGCATACGTACGCGGGCGTATTGCAGTCGCAAGCAGGCATCCTGACCTCGTACGTATAGTGCGTGGTGACGCATGATTACGTCACCGTGCGTAACCATGCACCGCCACGTGCCGCCCATATGCAGTCGGCCCGCCTTTTACGCGTCATGGATATAAGCGCGTGCGATTTAAAAATTTGCACAGTTTCGTAGAGAAAACTACGTGGTGAACACCAAAATATACTAAACCGGAAAATGCAAAAGTGAATTGATACTTCACTTGCAATGACTGCTTGGGTCCCTGGAATGTGGGTAAGGAAGCGGTTAAAAAGACAAATGTTGTATCTCCTACAGCTGGATGAACGAATGACATGAGAAGGGGTGCAGTTGGTAGAAATGGAAGAGCAAACCAGATAAGTGATACAAAATGCTGGAGTAACTTAGCGGGACCGGCAGCATCTCTGGAGAGAAGAAATGGGTTACGTTTCGGATCGAGACCCTTCTTTAGACTGAAGAAGTGTCTCAACCCGAAACATCAACCATTCCTTCTCTCCAGAGATGCTGCCTGTCCCGCCGAGTTACTCCTGCATTTTGTGTCTATCTTCAATCAAAACTCTGGAAAAAAAACAATCTAGGTTTGTCCAATCTCTCCATATCCTCTATTCTGGAGAATATTCTCTAATCCAGGAAACATCTTGGTAAGGAAGGACTGCAGATGCTGGTTTAAACTGAAGATAGACACAAAAAGCTGGAGTAACTCAGCAGGACAGAAAGCATCTCTGGAGAAAAGGAATAACGTTTTGGGTCAAGACCCTTCCTCAGACTACGGGACCCAAAACGTCATTCCTTTTCTCAAGAGGTGCTGTCTGACCCGCTGAATTACTTCAGCTTTGTGTCCTTCTTGTAATGTGGCAGCAGAACTTTTCACAATTTAGGGGTGGCACAATGCCGTAGCGAGTTGCTCCCTAAAGGGCCTGTCCCACTTTCACGACCTCATTCACAACCTCTGCCGAGTTTGCCCTTGACTCATACTCGCAGCATGGTTGTCACGAGGTCGTAGGAGATCTAGGTAGGTCGTAGGTAGGTTGTGATGCTAGTCGTAGGTACTCGTGGCATAAAGTAGGTCGGGGCGTTTTTCTAGCCTGATGAAAAATGTCTACGAGTAAATAAGGTTGTGAATTAGGTCATGAAAGTGGGACAGGCCCTTTATGGCACCAGAGTCCAAGGTTTGAACCTGACCTCGGGTGCTGCCTGTACAGAGTTTCTACATTCTCACTGTGAGGGTTTTCTCTGCGTGTTTCCTTTAAGGAATTTAAAGCTCTCACTTTGACACCATTGAGCTGATTGAGGCATGTATTCCACCGCACATCCTGAAGTTGATAACTAGCTCCTTCGTCTTGCTGACTGACAATATCCATGTAATTTATGCATATGAGCTGTACTCATTCTCGCACATGCTCAGTAAATTGGTCAGTGACCTTTAACTTGGAAATAAATCATTCCTGTTTTTGATCCCACCAGGAGTGTGTGTGGAGACATCTTTTTCCATCTAATATGTGCTAGTTTTACCTATTTTGTAAGCAGTCATATCAAAACATGGTGGCAGCGATGAAAGTGAAAATTTGTGGATCAAATGGACGCTATGATGATTAGCAAAAATGCTTTGAAAAGCTTTAAGGAATCAGTGTTTCAACGCTCAACGACCGGACTAGCTGCATGCATGAGTGGAATGGTATGCAGGTCAGTGAGCACACAAAGATAAGACGCTGTGTGTAAATCAGTGCTGTGGGAGTCGAGGGTTGAAACGACGTGCTGTGGGAGACTGTTTAAAGATAACCTAAGCTGTTATCAGCGAGGGGTTACGCTGATATTTCAAAATGGCACAGGCCAGTCCATCTTTCCACGTGGCTCCAACACCCAATCTAAAGCTCAAAGAGAACAGGGTGGAAGAGTGGAAAATGTTTAAATGCTGTGATAACAGAACTGGATAAGAAGGAGAAACAGTATCAAAAAGCAGTATTCCTGCATACTGTTGGACCGGAAGGACTGCGAATCTTCAATACCCTGACTTTCGAAACAGTAGCAGATGAGACAGATGTGAAAGTCATCATCGACAAGATGTCTACCATCATCATAGGAGAGACAGATGAAACACATGAAAGATTCATTTTCAATAAACAAGACCAGAAACCAGGGGAAAGCATTGAATTGTGTTGCAAAGTTGAAGGAGCTTGCTAAGACATGCAACTTCTGCGATTGCCTGAAAGAAAGCCTCATTCAAGATTGCATCGTCATTGGTATTGCTGACCGGTCAACTAGGAAGACACTCCTTCAGAAGAGGAATCGGACACTGCAGGAGACTGTTGACAAATGTAGAGCGACAAGAATGCAGGTCATTGGCAAAGAGCCGACAATACACAAGGTGGAACGATTCCAACCGAGGGGAAAGATGGTTGATTTTCCTTCGCAGAGGAAGAATCAGGGACCAGTCAGGTGCAAGTTCTGTGCGAGGACACACAAGTGCAGGAAGGAAGAATGCCCAGCGAATGGGAAGGACGTCAACAGATGCAGATGACAAAACCACTTTGCATGCTGCTGCAAGCAGAGGAAGGAGAGCACGCAGAAACGGGGTCTGCACAAGGTCGTAGAGTCATCTGGCACAATGTCCATTTCCGACGCAGAGTCTGTGAGTTGCATTGAGGTCAATGCAGCCCGAAACAATTCCTCTTCAGGCCTATTCGCTGAGATGCAGGTCGGCACAGAAGCCATCAAGTTTCAGATTGACTCTGGTGCCAGTGTTAATGTGATTCCCAAGAAATGTTATATCCAACAAAGAGGACATTGGACGAGAGAAAATCATCTTAAAGATGTACAACGGATCCAACCTGCTGGCAGAAGGTAGGATGAAAGTCATACTCCGGAAAAAGATGAACAACAAGAAGTGGTAGAGGAAGGCTGGCTCACACCGCTCCCGAGCGGAAAAGCTGCACAACAGATGAACTCATCACAGTTCACTACGAGAATTTCAAGAGCCTGAATGCTGTTAGCGAGGCTGACTCATTACTCAAGAGTTATACAGATGTCTTTGACGACGAAAGACCTGGGAGACTGCCTGGCAAGGTCAAATTGGTAACTAGGACGGAGGATGTGACCCCATCACAGTGTTCTGCAAAGCCGGTATTGTAGCCATGAAATAGAAGGTCAAGAATGGTCTCATGAAGCTGGTCGAACCAACTGAGTGGTGTAGCAGGCTGGTCGTTACGGAGAAAAAGGGCAGTACAGAGTTGAGGTTCTGCATAGATCCTAGACCCCTCAACAAAGTCCTGAAAAGGGAGATCCACAGACTACCAGTCATAGAGGATGGTACTCCCTGAGCTGTCCAAGGCGAGGATTTTCTCCAAATTCAATCTGAAGTCAGGATACCTCCACTGCGAACTAAATGAGGAGAGCAGTTTCCTAACAACCATGAACACCTCTTTTGGGAGATATCGCTGGAAGAGGTTGCCATTTGGACTGAATGTAAATGCAGAGATCTTCCAGAAGAAGCTGCAACAAGCCCTAAAAGGATTAAAGGGAGTGGAATGTGTTGCAGATGCCATCATCCTATTCGGAGTAAGGGACACCAAAGAAGATGCAGAAAGGAATCACAATGCAAGACTGCAAGATCCTCTTCAGCGATGCAGAGACAAAGGCATCAAGCTGAACCGGAAGAAGTCGGTAGTGAAAGCTACTTGTATCACATTTCTAGGATATGTAGTAACAGATCGTGGCCTGAAACCAGATCCGAAGAAGATCCAGGCTATCCTAGAGATGCCCAACCCAACCAATCCAACAGAAATCCAAAGATTACAAGGCAGTGTAAACTACTTGGCAAGATTCCTGCCAATGTTGTCGGTCACATTCGAGCCTTTGAGGAGATTCACCCACAAGGAAGCAGAGTGGGAATGGTCATCAGAACATGACATGGCAATGTTAAAGATCAAGGAGCTGTTGACAACGACATCTATCCTGGCGTACTACACACCAGACGAACAGCTGACCATACAATGTGATGCAAGCAAGGCAGGTCTAGGTGCAACACTTATGCAGAAAGGACAACCACTGTCCTATGTGAGTCGAGCATTGATGCCAACCGAGTAGAGATATGCTCAGATTGAGAAGGATGCACTAGCAATAGTGTTTGCTCTCGAGCACTTTCATCAGTACACCTACGGACAGAGAGTGATCGTTGAGAGTGACCACAAGCCATTGGAAGTCATCATCAAAAAGCCTCTGCATAGAGCAACAAGACGTCTTCAGGGCATGATGATGAGGATGCTAAACTATGACATCGAGATCAAATGGGTAAAGGGAAAAGACATGCATCCAGCAGATATGCTCTCACGATACCACAGGATCGACCAGATTCACTGATGTCAACGTAGTTGAGTCCTTGAGCAAGGGAGAGGACAAGGTCAAACGCATCCAAGCCCACACCAGGGAAGACGAAACACTACAACAGTTAAGAAAGTAATCCAAAATGGATCTCCAGATAACAAAGTCCCAGAGGCAGCACAACCGTACTTTAATGTCAGAGACGAGTTGAGCAGGCAAGACGGCCAAGTATTCAGAGGAGAGAGAGATGTAATCCCTGTCGCAAAGATGTGAAGGACACACTCCATACCTCTCACCTAGGAGTAGAAGGAACCCTTAGACGTGCTAGAGAATGCATTTTCTGGCCCGGAATGAACTCCGATGTGAAGCAGTTCATTTCAAACTGTGAAGCCTGCAGGACGTACGAACAACAGAATCAGAAAGAAACTCTGATGCCCCATGACCTCCCAGATCGCCCATGGGAGAAAGTGGGAACCGATATGTTTGAACTTAAGGGAAAGTATTACTTAATCACAGTTGACTATTTATCTGATTTCTGGGATATAGACAGACTGTACGACCTGAGCAGCAGGACAGTCATTGTGAAACTCAAGAACCACTTCGCAAGATACGATATTCCCAGCACTGTGGTAAGCGACAACGGGACACAGTTCTCGTCAGAGGAGTTCGCCAAATTTGCCAGGAAATGCAAATTTGACCACTACACAATTTCTCCAAGACATAGCCAAGCTAATGGTAAGGTGGAATCGGCAGTCAAGGCAGCTAAGCGAGTACTGAAGAAAACCACTCCATGACAGATGTCTACTTGGCAATACTGGCATTGCGCAACACCCCTGCGCAAGGAGTGAACAGTAGTCCTGCTCAAAGACTACATGGAAGGAGAACAAGAACGACACTTCCAACTACATCAAACCACCTCAAACCACGGTGTAACATTATGAAAAGTGTTTAAGTTTGCTTTGTTTTGGATCGTTGGAAATGTAATCCCAAAATGTCAAAAAGGAAAGGATGTGACAATATCCATGTAACTTATGCATATGAGCTGTACTGATTCTCGCACATGCTCAGTAAAAAGGTCAGTGACCTTGGAAATAAATCATTCCTGCCTTTGATCCCAACACGAGCGTGTGTGGAGCCATCTTTCTCCATCTAATATGTGCTAGTTTTACCTATTTCGTAAGCAGACATATATTAAAACACTGACATTGGGGGAGAGGTTGTTGTCTAGTTACTAGGTTTTCTATCTCCTTTCTGTATTCTGTCTCAACATTGCTCGTGATACAAACCATCACAGTGGTGTCACGTTCCAGACTTGTAGATGGAGTTAGAGCCAAATTTGGCTGCAAATTTGTGTGTATAGGGAGCAGAGCAGGGGACTGAAATGCATTCTTGCAGGGCACTGGTATATGAGAATTATTGTGGAGGAGATGTCACCTATGCTCACTGATTGTGGTCTGTCGGTCAGAAAGTCAGATATAGTGGGGGGTGAGGGGGTGAGATGCTGGGAGGTAGTCATTAAGGCATGGTATCTTACTTTTCTTTAACACCGGGATACATTTCCTTGGCAACAGGTTAATAGTGATCGTCTTGAAAGTGAGGATCTCAGAATAGAGTAATAAGAAGTTAAAGATGTATGTAAATATCTCTGCCAGTTGATAAGCACTCGTCCTGATGGGGCTGTCCCACTTAGGCGATTTTTCAGGCGACTGTCAAGTCGTTGCAGGTCACTGAAAAACTGGCGACTGGAACGGCGACTGTCAGAGTGGAACACATACATCGCTTCCTTCACCAGCCAGTTATGCAGGCGGGGACAGTGCAAGTGGGGGAGCGCTGTCTGAGTGAAATTTACACAGTGCAAAGCCAATGTGATACAGACACACACCACGATAAACAGGAAGGTTGGCGCTGTAATTAAGATGGTGAAAGCACAGTGTATGGGAAGGGTCACGTAAGTCCTTTAAAAGGGGGAGGGAGAGGGAGGAGAAGGAGTGGAGGCAACTTTTAAGAAGCCAGAGATACACGGCTGTGAAGTTCGGCGGACAATAACATTAAGCCCCTGTCCCACTTAGGAATTACAGGCCCATGAGGATGTGGCCAGTAACTCCTTCCTGGCCAGTTGCTTTCCACGGATTCACTATCAGAAAGGCAGATCTTTCGACTGCCTTGGATACAGGAACACCCAAGACTGGTGGGGCAGGCAATGTTCCTCCATTGACCTTCGGTTCAAAGCATGCGTAGAAAGCGTTGAGCTCATCAGGGAGGCATCCATTGTTGCCAGCAATACTACCCGTCTTCGTTTCGTAGCTCATTAGAGTGTACAAGCTTTGTCACAATCTAAGGGCATCTATGTGATCAGGACTCCAAGTTGGTCTGGCATTCCCTCTTGGCATCCTTAATGCTATGCAAAGATTTCTTGTACAGCTCAGGGTTATTTGACTTAAATGCTGCAGAATTGGACTTTACCTAGGAATGGACTTCAAATTTACCCATAGTTTCCAGTTGGGGAACGCGCGTATCATCTTCTGTGGTACACATTCTTCTACCCACTTGCTGATGAAGTCTGTGACAGCAGTGGCATATTGATCTAGGTTAACTGCAGAGTCCTTCAATATGGACCAGTCCACCAACTCAAAGCAGTTGTGAAGGATCTCATCTCTTTCCTCAGACCAGCACTGCAAAACTTTCTGTTTGTAAGCAGGGGCCATGTAATCAGATTTACCAAGTGCAGTCTGGAAATGAAGTGGTATGCATTTTTGATAATTGTGCAGTAGTAGCAGAGGGTATTTCAGCCTCTGGTTGGGCAAGAGATGTATTGATAGTATTTTGGCAGCACCTTGAGTTTGGTGTGATTGAAGTCCCCAGGTATTTTGAATAAGGTCTTGGGATACTTTGAGTCACGGCTATTGTGATGATGTGTAGTTCTTCAAATGCAAGCATAGCATCAGCCTAGGGTGTGATGTAGACTGTTGTCAGGATAGCCAAAGTGAGCTCCTGCGGCATGTAGTAGAGACGACATTTCATAAGAAATTGCAGTTCTGGAGAGCAGGAGCTCACCAGGATCGCACATTTGAGTACCTTGCGGAGTTCATTAGAAAGAAAACATCATTAACCTCACCCGAGGACGCCATGCGGTTCAAAGAGAATCCTTCTGCTTGATTGACACAGTCAGGTAAGGCGAGGGTGAGCCATGTTTCTGTAAAACAGAACACTTAGCAGTTCCTCAATTCTCTAAGGTAGGTAAGTCTAGCTTTAAATTCATCCAGTCTGTTCTGAATAGCTTGTACAGTGCCCTCCATAATGTTTGGGACAAAGCCCCATCATTTATTTATCTGCCTCTGTACTCCACAATTTGGAATCCTGGATATTTAATATGTAATCGCTAAACAAAGTTTGTATTGGTTTGGACTATGATATGCATATGCCTCTAATTAAAAAAATATTTAAAAAAAAAAACAATTTGAGATTTATAATAGAAAAAAAAATCACATGTGGTTCAAGTGCACATGGTCAGATTTTAAATAAAGGCCATTTTTATACATTTTAGTTTCACCATCGAGAAATTACAGCCATGTTTATACATAGTCCCCCTATTTCAGGGCACCAATGTTTGGGACACAGCAATGTCATGTAAATGAAATGCATGCAATGACTGCTTGAAGTTTGCGATTCATGGACATCACCAGTTGCTGGGTGTCTTCTCTGGCGATGCTCTGCCAGGCCTGTATTGCAGCCATCTTTAGTTTATGCTTGTTTTGGGGGCTAGTCCCCTTCAGTTTTCTCTTCAGCATATAAAAGGCATGCTCAATTGGGTTCAGATCGGGTGAGTGACTTGGCCACTCAAGAATTGACCATTTTTTAGCTTTGAAAAACTCCTTTGTTGCTTTAGCAGTATGTTTGGGATCATTGCATTGCTGTAGAATGAACTGCCAGCCAGTGAGTTTTGAGGTATTTGTTTGAACTTAAGCAGATAGGATGTGAACACTGATGCAATTATAAAGGAATCACATCAGCGCCTCAACTTCCTGTGAAGAATACGGAGAGTCGGTATGTCAAGGAGGACTCTCTTTAACTTCTACAGATGCACAGTAGAGAGCATGCTGTTGCATCATGGCTTGTTTCGGAAACTTGAGTGCCCAGGAGCGGAAAAGACTACAAAAAGTTGTAAACACGGCCCAGTCCATCATCGGCTATGACCTCCCTACCACCGAGGGGATCTATCGCAGTCGCTGCCTCAAAAAGGTTGGCAGCATCATCAAGGACCCACACCATCCTGGCCACACACTCATCTCCCCACTACCTTCAGGTAGAAGGTACAGGAGCCTGAAGACTGCAACGTCCAGGTTCAGGAATAGCTACTTCCCCACAGCCATCAGGCTATTAAACTCAACTCAAATAAAACTCTGAACATTAATAGCCCATTATCTGTTTATTTGCACTTTATCTGTTTATTTATTCATGTGTGTATATATTTATATAATGGTATATGGACACACTGATCTGTTCTGTATTCATGCCTACTATATTCTGTTGTGCTGAAGCAAAACAAGAATTTCATTGTCCTATCTGGGACACATGACAATAAACTCTCTTGTCTATACACTTCAGAATAGTAAGATTAAACAAGAACTTACCAGTTTGAAGTTTGATCTTTATTTTATGAGGAGTTATGATGAGGGACTACATGAAGAAGACCCCGTCCAGCCGCACACGCGTCAATCTTCAAAGCAGTGGTGTGAAATCAGCTTTGTGCCCCCTTCTGATTCCACTTCTCTTGATACGGAGGAGCTCAGCTCTTGGTTTCACTCTTCCTGCAGAACGATACTGGACTCTGTGGCTCCATTAAAAACCTTGCAGCCTAGAGCTAAACCCGAGCCCTGGTTCAGTGACGTAACTCGTACAGCTAGACGGGAGTGCCGCAAAGCTGAACGCAAGTGGAAGAAGGACAAGCTGCAGGTTTCATTTCAAATCCTAAAGGACTGCTGGCGTCATTACCAGAACACTGTTAAGGAGGCCAAAAGAGAATACTTGTCAAACATTATTGTGTCTAATCGTCATAACCTACGTGTGTTATTTAAAACCATTGACTCTGTTCTTAATGCCCCACAGCCTGTCTGTTTGGAAGCATCCTCCGAAATGTGCAATGACTTCCTGCACTTTTTCATTGATAAGGTTGTTACCATAAGGGCTCTCATTTCAGCTCCTGCCTCTGACCCCTCTGATTCTGTCCCATGCTTGGTGGTATTTGATAAGTTTGTGCCTGTGACATTGTCCCTTTTAGAGGATGTGGTTAGCCATATTAAGCCATCAGGTTCCCCTTGTGATGCTGTCCCTCCTCATCTTTTTAAAGAGGTTTTCCCCAGTATAGGGCAGTCGGTTCTTGCCATTATTAACATCAGTTTGTGTTCTGGAGTTGTCCCCGTAAGTTTTAAACATGCAGTAGTGCAACCCCTGCTTAAGAAACCTGGCCTGGATCAAACTGTATTGGCCAATTTTAGGCCCATCTCCAAGTTGCCTTTTATTTCTAAAATCTTGGAGAAAGTTGTTTACGCTCAGTTAAAACTTTTCTTGGACGAGCATAATAATCGGGAGGTTTTCCAGTCTGGGTTTAAAACTATGCATAGCACAGAGTCAGCATTGCTAAGGGTCTTTAATGACATCCTCCTAGCTAATGATTCTGGTGATTATGTGGTTCTTGTCCTGCTGGACCTATCTGCTGCCTTTGATACAGTGGATCATGCTATTTTACTAACTCGGTTAAGGCACCTAGTGGGCATTTGTGGTAGTGCCCTGGAATGGTTCAGATCTTATCTGGCAGACAGAACTATGTGTGTAAGCCTTGCTGGTTTTGAATCCTCCTCCGCTCCTCTGTCATATGGGGTTCCACAGGGCTCAATTTTAGGGCCCCTGCTTTTCTCATTGTACTTACTTCCTCTGGGTTCCATTCTTAGAAAGCATGGCATTTCTTTTCATTGTTATGCTGATGATAGTCAGATCTATGTTCCGCTGAAGAAGAAAGATGCTTTCTCAGTCAAACCACTCCTGTTATGTCTTGATGACATTAAATCCTGGATGGCCCTAAACTTTTAAAATTTTAATGAAAAGAAAACAGAAGTGATAGTGTTTGGTCCCAATGGCCCCCGTGAACTTCCCCCTGTTGACTTGGGTCCCTTGGCACTGAATGTGAAGCCAACAGTTTTGAACTTGGGTTTTAAGATGGACAATGATTTTAAATTAGATCGTCAAATAGGCGCGGTAGTTAAGTCCAGCTTCTTTCATTTAAGGCAGCTGGCAAAGGTGAAGCCCTTTCTTGAACGACAGCATTTTGAAACAGTAATCCATGCCTTCATCACGTCTCGGCTGGATTACTGTAACGCACTTTATTTTGGAGTTAGCCAATCATCTCTTGCACGTCTCCAGTTGGTTCAGAATGCTGCTGCTCGCCTTTTAACTGGAACACGTAATAGGGAGCACATAACGCCTATTCTGGCCTCCCTCCACTGGCTGCCTGTGTACTTTAGAGTTCGTTTTAAGATTCTTTTATTTGTTTTTAAATCTTTAAATGGTCTCGCCCCGCCTTACCTCTCTGAGCTGCTTCATCCCTATGCTGATCAGCTGCTCCTGGAGGTACCGAGGTCTAAGCGGAAGCTCAGAGGGGATAGAGCCTTCTCTGTTGTTGCTCCGACATTATGGAACTCTCTACCTTTGAACATTAGACAGGCCACTTCAGTGTCCATTTTCAAAACTAGCCTTAAAACCCTTTTCTATTCCTTGGCTTTTGACCCTGCATGAGACTTTGCTCCTGTTTTAGTGTTTTTTTTAATTGTTTTTACTGTCTTTTAATGTTTTGTTTTATGTTTGTGATTGGTCATGTACAGCACTTTGTTGCAACGGTGGTTGTTTTTAAAGTGCTCTATAAATAAAGTTATTATTATTATTATTATTATTATTATTATTATTATTATTATTACTCTGTTTAAGCAAATCATAGACATAGAACGTAATGGCATCTGCTGCTATTTTCATCCTGTCTATTCGTAGTTTCTGCAATGTTTGCACTCTCTGTGCTGAAACCAGTGCCATGAGCATGACTACCTTCATGGTAATTTTGGCCAAGGACAGAGCTGCAATAGGAGTCCATTGGCGAAGGAGCATTAGCACATCTCTTACATTCCAGATTTCTGTATACCTGGGTCTAGGAGGCTTGGAATTGAAAATTCCCTTCATAAACCTACAGACCAAAGGGTGTGACCCTACAGGATTTTGTTCTTATTCCCTCCATAGATATGCAGAAAGAGCACTCCTTGCAGTATTGATCGCACTATAGCTTAACTGTAAATCAAAATAAAGAGTTGACAGAAACTCTAACACGTCTGAGATGTCTGCAGTGTGATATGTAATATTCTGCCTTAAGCAAAACACCTCCCATTTCCTTATGTAAGAAATGTACTGCTTCTGGGTACTATCCCTCCAGGCTGCCGCAATAACATCCACAGTACGATCTGATAGTCCTCTTCCGAGATATGGCCTCCTTAGAATCTGCAAATCAACAAACCAATACGATCATGTAAAGGATGTGAATCACCAGTTACGGGGTGCACAAGCAGGTTTTCCTGTTTAGGAATAATCATAAGGGGCTTTGTGATCATTTTTAACACCAGCGGGTACCACGGTTGTGTAGGCCAGTCTGGTACCACCAAAACCCCTGAAGCGGAGTCCTGTTTGATCTTCTGTATACACCGACTAATGAGGCAAAATGGAGGAAATGCATACAGAAACATTCTACCCCAATGCAGCGAGAAAGCATCCACCGCTACTGCACCAGGATCAGGTTCCCATGACACATATTTAGGTAATTGGTGGTTAAGTCTGGATGCAAACAAGTCAATCTCTGGCATCCCGAACCGTGCAACAATTTTATTAAATTTGTCACGATCCAACATCCATTCTGTATTGTCATTGAATTTACGCAACCTTGTGTCTGCAACTATGTTGAATCTACCTGGTAGGTAGATTGCCGAAAGCCAAATGTTTCTGGTAATACACCAGGTCCAGATCACGTTTGCCAATCCATCACAAGATTCTGACTTGATACAACCCATGTGATTAACATACGCTACAGCCGTAGTATTGTCAATCTGTACCTGAACATGCAAATTTTGCATATTAGAGCAATAAGCTTTAAGCCCATAAAATGTTCCTAAAAGCTCTAGGTAATTGATCCCTTGTTCTTGGAGCAAAGGTACTTCGTCCACATTCCATCTACCTCCACAGCTGGAAATAGTATTAGTAGCGCCCTAACCTAGAGCACTTACATCAGTCTGTAGAATAATGGAAGGTGTTTCAACCAGAATTTCTCTGGAAGCATTAGAGACACTCCTGATCCACCATTGTATTTCAGTAATAGCTGCAACTGGCAATTGCCTGTCAAAATGCCCTGAATGTATCCTCAATGCATGTACCTTTGCTCACTGCAATTGCTGATAATGCAGTGGTCCAAACTGTACAGCCGGAAATGAAGCAATTAGTTTGCCAAGCAAGCTTGCTACCTGCCTAATTGATGGTTGGTGCTGTGTAATGAACTTAATACAACCTTCAATTAACTGCAGCCTTTTATCCTTGGGCAGAGTCACTACCATGTGTTCTGAATTAATAGTGAAACCCAAGTAATCAATTACTGTGCTTGGTAATAGTTTGGATTAACTGGGTGGATAATAAATCCCAGCCTCTCGAAAGTGAGCTAAATTCTTGACACTGATGCTTCTGTTGTAGCCCGAGTGTCTTCCACAATCAGAATATCATCCAAATAGGCCATTAGCAAATGGCCCTGAGCTCTTAGTAGTGCTAAGATTGGTTTTAACAATTTGGTAAATAGTCTCGGAGCTGAGGTTAAACCATTAGGCAGTGCTTTAAATTGCCATAATTGACTCATCCATCTAAATTTTAAGTATCTTCGATCATTACCATGCACAGCCACAGAGTAATATGCATCTCGAAGATCTATGCTAGCCATATAGCATTTTCTTGAAATTAGCTGTATGGCATTGGCATATGTCTCCATTTTTAAATGTTTATACTGTACAAAAGGGTTAAGACTTGTCAGATCTAGAATAATTCTACAACCACCATACTTTTTTGGTCTAGGAAAAATACTTGACACAAATTGGTGCTGTTGGTCAACTGACTTCTCAATTACACCTTTTTTACACAATATTTCAAGTTCTGCCTGAATCTGCATATTCTCTTGTTTTGAGAAAATACGTGTCCGGCTTGAAATATGCTGAGTAGGAGGATCCAAATATGGATAGAATTTAATTCTAAATCCCATAATACTGCACAGTATAAATGCATCAGATGTTATTTTTTGCCATTCTTTTAGGAAGAATTTTAATCTTCCTCCAACTTGTGAGTGTGAAACATTTAATCTGTCTCTTACAGGACCAGACCCACCTACCTCGGGGTTTGCCGATGGCAAATGTTGTCCCCTGCTCTTAGTGGGAATACTGTAACCTCCACGTGCCCCAGGAGCAGTGCGCCAATAACGCATGTATGGGAAAGGCCGACTTGTTCCTTCACCGGCCCCAGTCACCACACGTCGGTAGAGAAAATATCTTCGAATTGATCTGCCAAGCACCAGTGGTTTCATCATCCCCACGGTTTTTGCTTCTTCATTCAGGTCTTTTACCCTTTTGGCTAGATTCTCTCCAAAAAGCAGAATAGGCAATTGAATATTAGATGGTTTACAGAGCCCCACAAACTTAGGGTGAATGTTAGGTCTTATAGCACTTTTACGAATACAGTTTATTTCAAAGTGCGCACTACACATGAGTGCTAAGGCATCCTGTTGTGATGCAGACACATGCTCCTCATCCAAGCCTCTGGCGAAAGCCATAATGCCTGACCCCAGCAATTTCAACACCCGCTGTAATTTCATTTCTTGTGCGCGTACTGCAATGCCCAAATAGCCCCATATGACATTATTCACCGCTGGGACTGCTAGCAGTGCGCAATTCTGCGGGGTTTCATATTTTTTTACAGTCTCATCCATGGTCAATTCCTGGAGCTGATGGGAGAGCAAGTAAATTATAGTCATTGCTAATTCATCTCCCAATGGTTCCCCTGTTAGTCTGGGAACAGCAAATTTTTGTGCCAGACCTGGTATTTTAGGCTGTTATTGGGCTCTGGTCCTCATATGATTCGTCATCTGAATCTTGCTGCTCCTCCTCATGGTGGGGGCGATCTGGCATCCCTGCTTCAGGTGTTTCTAGCGCTGGCTCTCCCATAGGCCTATGCATAGTAAACCCTTTTTCAGGTGCTCCCCGCGCGGGCTCTCCTGTAGGCCCACGCATAGGCAACCCTCTTTCAGGTGCTGCTGGCGCTGGCTCTCCTGTAGGCCAACGCCTATACTGTCTTCCTTCAGACATTGTTGGCGCTGGCTCTCCTGTAGGCCAACGCATAAAATGCCTTTGTTCAGGCATTGCTGCCGCTGGCTCTCCTGTAAGCCAACGCTGAGCCCGACCCATCCAAGGCACTCCCTGCGCTGGCTCTCCCGTAGGCCAACGCGGGCTGTATTCCTCCTGGAGTGGGTCTTGTTAAATCATTTTACCCATGAAGAATTCTAAACTGGCGACCCGAGCAGCCATAACGTCTGCCTGAGGCGGGGTAACCCCCAGGTCTGATTCCTCAGAATCTAATGGCCGCACGGACTTTTGCCCGGCCTTGCGCCCTAATGGTGCTGCAACGGTACTTTCTACCGCATCTGGTGTTGATGGCCTCGCTGCCACCGACTCCTCAAATGGGCACCCGCTACCCTCAGACCCGCGGTCTTCTTGAGGTTTACCTGCGGTACGCCTCCTCCCTTTATGCCCTCTCTCCATACTAACTTGTGTTGTCCAACAACTACAAGTCTCTCCGAGGAAGGCGACCTGAAAGCGAAAGTGAAACCACTTACCTTCAGGCTTTTAAAACTTACCGCTTGGAGGAGCTCTGCTCCTCCACACACGGTCGCTGTGCTATGCGTCTGACGATATGACGCGTGTGCGGCTGGACGGGGTCTTCTTCACGTAGTCACTCACGTGACTCCGACGTAAAATTCATTATGCTACTACCTTCAGCAGTTATATCATCAATGAAGATAAGTGAGCCAGTACCTTCAGCAGCCATACATGCCAGGCCATAACACCCCCACCACAGTGTTTCACAGATGAGGTGGTTTGCTTTGGATCTTGGCCAGTTCCTTCTCTCCTCCATACTTTGCTCTTGCTATCACACTGATATAAGTTGATCTTTGTCTCATCTGTCCATAAGACCTTTTTCCAGAACTGTGGTTGCTCTTTTAAGTAATTCTTGCCAAACTGTAAATTGCAGTGTAACCTCTGTATTTATGTTCATGAAATTTTCTGCGGACAGTGGACATTGACAAATCCACACCTGACTCCTGAAGAGTGTTTTCTGATCTGTCAGACAGGTGTTTGGGGATATTTCTTTATTATAAAGATAATTTTTCTGTCATCAGCTGTGGAGGTCTTCCTTGGCCTGCCAGTCCCTTTGCAATAAGTAAAGGGCCTGTCCCACGAGCATGCGACTGCATGCGGCAAGTGCGACCTAACGTGGTCGCTTGAGCCGTACGGCCTCGCGGGGCCGGTCCCACTTCGATCGCCGGAGCCATATGGAGTTGTGCGGAGCTGGTCCCGACATCGCGCGGGGCTCCGATAAACTGACACTGTTCAAAAATTCCACGCGGCAGCGGCCTGCTGGCCCGCAGCCGCCTCGATGCCGTACGCACCGCCTCGAAGGGCGTGCGCAGCGTCTCGACGCCGTATGCAGCGTCTTGACGCCGTACGCAGTGTCTTGATGCCGTACATCACGCGCGAACATCCCGCGGATTTCGCTCGAAACTTCACGTCACTCACTCGACCTCCGCGCGGCCCCCGCTTCCGGTTTGGTCGCGCTCACCGCATGCAGTCGCATGCTGGTGGGACCGGCCCTGTACGGGGATCACTCGACCTCCGCGCGGGCCCCGCTTCCGGTTTACTCGCGCTTGCCGCATGCAGTCGCATGCTCGTGGGACAGGCCCTTAAGCTCACCAGTGCTCACTTTCTTCTTAACGATGTTCCAAACAGTTGATTTTGGTAAGCCTAAGGTTTGGCTGATGTCTCTAACAGTTTTATTCTTGTTTCTCAGTCTCATAATGGCTTCTTTGACTTTCATTGGCACAACTTTGGTCCTCATGTTGATAAACAGCAATTAAAGTTTCCAAAGGTGATGAACAGACTGGATGAAAGACTGGGAGTTCTCTTATATCTGCATTAAGGAGACAATTAAACACACCTGAGCAATTACAAACACCTGTGAAGCCATGTGTCCCAAACATTATGGTGCCCTGAAATGGGGAATAGTAGTCAATAGTCACATTGACTATTAGGGGAATGTGATAGGAAACTGAAGGGGACTAGCCCCCCAAACAAGCATAAGCTAAAGATGGCTGCAATACAGGTGTTGCAGAACATCACCAGAGAAGACACACAGTAATTGGTGATGTCCATGAATCGCAGAATTCAATCAGTCATTGCACGCAAAGGATATGCAACTAAATACTAAATATGACTACTTTCATTTACATAACATTGCATTGCCCAAGGTAGACAAAAGTGCTGGAGAAACTCAGGGGTGGAGCAGCATCTATGGAGCGAAGGAAATAGGCAACGTTTCGGGCCGAAACCCTTTTTCAGACTAACTTCGATTTTCCAGCATCTGCAGTTCCTTCTTAAACACATTGCTGTGTCCAAAACATTATGGTGCCCTGAAATGGGGAGACTATGTATAAACACAGCTGTCATTTCTACATGGTGAAACCAAAATGTATAAAAATGGCCTAAGTAAAATCTGACAATGTGCACTTTTACCACATGTGATTTTTTTCTATTACATACCTCAAATTGTGGAGTACAGAGGCAAATAAATAAATGATGGGTCTTTGTCCCAAACACCATGGAGGCACTGTACATTTACCAACAGTAAGGCTCACTGGCTTAAACTTTTCTGGCTTACGGCCCTTCCAAAAATGTATAAACAACATGGTCTATTCCTCAGTCCTCTGGGACTTCAAATGTTGCTAGAGAGAATCCAGCGATCTCCGACAAGGCTCCAGCAAACTCTTCTCTAGTATTTCTCAATAGCCTGGGATTGATCCCATCAGATGCTGATAATGTATTTAACTTAATGTTCTTCAATATACCCAATAACTCCTCCTTGATATCAGCATGCCCTACAATCTAATGCAATCTTATGCTGATCTCATTATTCTCCTTCTCCTTGGGGAATACCAATATAAAGTAGAAGGTAGACAAAACTCTGGAGAAACTCAGCGGGTGAGGCAGCATCTATGGAGCGAAGGAGACAGTGGGCTGTGGGAGAGCTGGGAAGGGGAGGGGAAAGAAGAAGAAAGCAGGGACTACCTGAAATTGGAGAAGTCAATGTTCATGCCGCTGGGGTGTAAACTACCCAAGCAAAATATTAGGTGCTGCTCCTCCAATTTACGGTGGACCTCACTCTGGCCATGGAGGAGGCCCAGGATAGAAAGGTCGGATTCGGAATGGGTGGGGGAGTTGAAGTGCTGAGCCACCGGGAGATCAGGTTGGTTATTGCGAACCGAGCAGAGGTGTTGGGCGAAGCGATCGCCAAGCCTACGCTTGGTCTCACCGATGTAGAGCAGCTGACACCTAGAGCAGCGGATGCAATAGATGAGGTTGGAGGAGGTGCAGGTGAACCTCTGCCGCACCTGGAAAGACTGATTGGGTCCTTGGATGGAGTCAAGGGGGGAGGTAAAGCAACAAGTTTAGCATTTCCTGCGGTTGCAAGGGAAAGTGCCAGGAGAGGGGGTGGTTCGGGTGGGAAGGGACAAATTGACCAGGGAGTTATGGAGGGAGCGGTCTCTGCGGAAAGCTGAAAGGGGAGGAGATGGGAAGATGTGGCCAGTGGTGGGATACCGTTGGAGGTGGCGAAAATGTCGGAGGATTATTTGTTGTATGTGACGGCTGGTAGGGTGGAAGGTGAGGGCAAGGAGGGCTTTGCCCTTGTTACAAGTGGGGGGATGGGAGTGAGAGCAGTGTTACGGGGTATAGAAGAGACCCTGGTGAGAGCCTCATCTATAGTAGAAGAGGGGAACCCCCATTCCCTAAAGAATGAGGATATCTCTGATGCCCTGGTTTGGAACACCTCATCCTGGGTGCAGATGCGGCGTAGACGGAGGAATTGGGAGTAGGGATGGAGTCCTTACAGGAAGCGGGGTGGGAAGAAGTGTAGTCCAGATACCCATGGGAGTCAGTGGGTTTATAGTGGATGTCAGTCAGTAGTCTGACACCTGTGATGGAGATAGTGAGGTCTAGAAACGGTAGGGAGATGTCGGAAATGGTCCAGGTTATTTGAGTGCCGGATGGAAGTTAGTGATGAAATGGATGAAGTCAGTGAGTTCTGTATCGGTGCAGGAGGTAGCACCAATGCAGTCGTCGATGTAGCGGAGGTAGAGGTCGGGGATAGGGCCATGGTACGCCTCGAACAAGGATTAAGTGGAAGAGAGTATCAGTAGATGGGGATTGGTCAGTTCTGCGGTCGAGGAAGAAACAGAGGGCTTTAAGAAACTCCTGGTGGGGGATAGAGGTGTAGAGTGACTGGACATCCATGGTGAAGATGAGGGAATGGGGGGCTTAGAAAACGGAAGTCATGGAGGAGACAAGGAGCGTGTGAGGTGTCTTGAGCACAGGTAAGGAGGGATTTAACCAGGGGGGACAAGATGGAGTCGAGGTATGTGGAAATAAGTTTGGTGGGGCACGAACAGGCAGAACAATGGGTCTGCCAGGACAGTCAGGTTTGTGGATTTTGGGGAGAAGGTAAAATCTGGCCGTGCGGGGCTGGGAACGATGAGGTTGGAGGCTTGGGAGGGCAGGGAGCCGGAAGTGATGAAGCCAGTGATAGTGTTAGAGATAGCGGCCTGGTGCTCGTCTGTGGCGTCATGGTCCAAGGATAAGTAGGAGGAGGTGTCTGAGAGTTGGCGCGTGGCCTCAAACTCAGCGCGCCAGACCATCACGGCACCTCCCTTGTCGGCAGGTTTGATCACCCAGTCTGGGTTGTTGCAGAGTGAGTGGAGGGCTGTAAGTTCGGGGGGAGAGGTTAGAGTGTGAAAGGGGAGTGGAGAAGCTGAGGCGGTTGATGTCCCGCCGGCAGTTTAAAATAAAAAGGTCTAAAGCCGGTAGATGGCCATGAGGGGGAGTCCAAGAGGAGGGGGTCCATTGGAGACAGGAGAAGGGGTCAACACTGGGGGGCGAGGACACCTTCCCATGGAAAAACGCTTTGATGCGGAGGCGAAGGAGAGCTCCACATCATGGCGGACGCGGAACTCATTGAGGTGGGGACGGAGGGGAACAAAGGTGAGGCCTCTGCTATAAAGTAGAACCTCATTTAGAACCTCTGCCACTTTCTCCAGCCTCCGACATAAATTCCATCTTTTGTCCTTTTAGTCGTCCCCATTCCCTAGCTACACACTTGATTTTAGTGTTAATCTTCTCAAGTTCAGGATTTGCAGCTTTTTCCAATAACTCTACAAACCAAAAATGAATGGAAAGAACACCAAGTTCCGACATCATGGTGTAAAGGTTTGGAACAGCCCTCACCCATCACCCTACCATACTTTCAAATCAATCTCTAGTAGGGGGAGTGGCGGCGCCTAACGGCAGCGGCTCGACTGCAGTCCGTCTGTCTTTTTTTATTTTTGTCTAGTTAAATGTAGTTGTTTGTGTTTTTTAATATTGTTTTTAACTGTGTATATGTGGGGGGAGGGGGGAACTTTAAAAAAATCTCTTCCCTGTATGGAGGACCCAACCTTTCTCTGTAGGGTCTCCGTTGTCGTTGGGGCCTAGCACCGTGGAGCGGCCTCCAACCGGAACGACCTGGGGCTCCAGTCGCGGAGCCTGCGGACTACTCACCATCGTGGAGCTGGCCGAGTTCGGAGCATGGAGAGCTGCGGTGACACGCGACTGTGACCCGACCCCGGAGATTCGGAAGCTCCAGCCGCAGGTCTGGTGGACGGTAACACCGGGAGCTCGCGGGTCCCTGGTGGGAGACCGCTTTTCGGGGCTCCCGCAATGGCAACTTCTCCCGCCCGAGTTGCGGGGTTGAAGATGACCTGGAGCTGGGTCTAACATCGCCCGGCGCGACTTTAAATGGCCGCGGGACTTGCTAGCGCTACCGGGGGCTCCAACATCCAGACCTGGAAGGCGGCCTTGCATCGCCCGGCGCGATGCAAGGCCGCCAACCGCTGATGCTCCTCCGGGGCACACAAGAAGGGAGAGGAGCGGCAACCTCGAGATCCTGGGGTGGTGAGGAGGGAGGGTGGGGGGGGTTGAGGGAGAGGAGGGGGTAGGGAGGGAGAGGGAGGAGAAAGTGGGGGAGGTGAGGAGGTAGAGTGGGGGTGGAGGGGGATAGAGGGAGAGGAGGGGGTAGGGAGTGGACAGGAGTTATGGAGGGAGGGAGGGTGTGACTGAGGGTAGGGGAAAGGAGAGGTGAGGGAGAGAGTGGGGGAGGGGGAATAGAGGGAGAGGAGGGGGAGTGGGGGAAGTAGGGAGTGGGGAATAGAGGGAGAGCAGGGCAGTGGGGGAAATGAGGAGGGATAATGGCGGGGATAGAGGGTGAGGAATGGGGGAACTGGGGGATAGAGGGATAGGAGGGGGTAGGGAGGGGAGAGGAATTATGGAGGGAGGGAGTGACTGAGGGTAGGGGGAAAGGAGAGGGAGGGGAGGAGGAGAGGGGAAAGAAGAGGGAGGGTGAAGAGGAGAGGGATGGAGTGCTGGGGGATGAGGGGAAATGAGCCGCGCCTGCGCAGTTGGGGACTATGGGTGAGTGGTGGAATATTGCGTTGAGGGAACAGATTGCGTTGGGGGACCAGGCCTCCTGTGTGACAGGGACCCAACGGGTTCCACTTTGTCTTGTATTCTATATAATGTTAACTATCTCTCCATTATTTTCCCCATTATATACCGATACACCACCGCACTAACTCTTTAATATATACTTCATCTTGTGTTTATCCTAGATCACCTTATAATTTATACATTTCAGTCCAACACCGAATACCCAACCACTCATAATTATGTTCTCTGACTTAGCCGTCTCTTGTACTGCGATAGGCACAGATAGACACTTTACTGACACTCTGATATTTAGATATTTAGCATACCACTTAATATAGTCTAATATATGCACACCCCGTTCGTTCACACCCACTGTAATACTGCAATCATCTCACTGTAATACCGCAATCTTCTCGCTTTGAGCAGAAGGCCAACAGGACAATGACATCTGACTCGTCAGACTCGAGTGTGCTTTTCCCAGGGTCATTGTCGCACATGCAAGAATGGAGGGATTTGCCATCTCGAACCTAAGAAAGCAAACCAACACCTCTACTTCCTTCGAAGGATTAGGAAGTTTGGCATGTCCACAATAACTCTCAACAACTTCTACAGATGCACCATGGAATGCATTTTATCGGGATACATCATAGTATGGTTTGGGAACAGATCCATCCAAGACCGCAAGAAATTGCAGAGAGTTGTGGATATAGCCCAAACCATCACGCAAACCAACCTCCCTTCCATTGACGCTGCCTCGACAAGGCCACCAGCATAATCAAAAAACAGTCTCACCTGGTCGCTCCCATTTCTCCCCTCTCCCATCAGGCAAGAAGTACAGAGTTTGAAAATGCATATTTCAGATTCAGGGACAGTTTCTTCCCAGCTGTTTTCAGGCAATTGAACCATCCTCTCTCCACCTACAGCAGACCTCCCATCTACTCAGTTTTAGTTTATTGTCACGTGAACAGCAGTACAGTGAAAAGTTTTTTGTTGCTAACAAGTCAGCAGAAAGACAATACATGATTACAAATCAAGCCATTCATGGTATACAGATACATGATAGGGGAATAACGTTTAATGCAAGATAAAGCCAGTAAAGTCCAAACAGAGATAGTCCGAGGGTCACCAATGAGGTAGATAGGTCAGGACTCCTCTCTAGTTACGGTAGGATGGTTCAGTTGCCTGATAACAGTTGGGAAAAAACTGTTCTCATCGCAACCTACGAACTATCTTTTATCAGACTTCGGCGTACCCTTTATGCTTTGTCAATGTGGACGGCATCTTTGACTGGATAGCACACAACAAAAAGCTTTTTCACTGCACCTTGGTATACATGATAATGATAAACTAAACTAAACTGTAGCATCTTTCATTGTGGTGGGAATAATAATATAGTGGTTACGTTACTGGACTAATATTCAGAGATCTGAGCAATTAATCTGGGAACAATAGTGGAATTTAATTTATGATGGATAAATCAGGATTTTAAAGGTTGTATTGGTAATGGTAACCAGAAACCCATGAGTATTAGATTGTCACAAAGTCCATCTGGTTCACTTATGCCCTACAATGACTGAAATCTACCATTATTGCTGAATCTGGCCTATAGCTGATTGCAGCTGTGTCTTAGCTGCCCTGTTTACTAGCCTACAATAAATGTTGGCTTATGTGATAGCTACATAATGCCAATAAATGATTGAGAAATGTACTGATATACTGCACAAATGTAAACTATATCTCTCAATACTTCAATTTATTTCACGTCCCTCATTGTAAACCTCTAATATTAAACACGGTTGCTTATTGTATTGCAAGGATAAACAAATGCATTCATGTAATTGCTTTCTGAATATTTACAAATGTTAAAATCTTTGACGCCTGTTGCATTCCAAATTGTATTGGTATTGGTGTATTTTTGTTATGTGTACCGAGATACAATGAAAACCTTTTTATTTGCATGCTGTCCAGAAATATCATACCACACATGAATGCAATTATACCATGCATGCGTGCTACAGAGAAGAGTGCAGATTTTTTACAAGGGCAAGGGCCACAATGAGATTTATCGGAAGATCATGAATATATCTTGTCTAGTGAAGATTGTAGCATTTAAAGAAGTAAGATCCCACAAAAAACAATGAAATAATGACTGGGTAATATATTTTAAGTATTGGTTGAGGGAGACATATTGACTAGTATGTCAATGAGCACACTTTAGAAATAATGATATTTGATCTTTTACATCATATGAAATATTAGACAATCCACAGTTAGCTCAAAGTAATTAGCTCAAAGTAAAGATTCTGACGATGCATGCTTCCTCAGTACTCAAGAAAGTAAGTCTGAACTTTCAAACAGATAATTTCTTGGAAGTATTACAAATGGACCCAAGGCGATATTTGTTAATAATTTTTAGGATAAACCCATGCTTATAAAAAGGACAATTATATGCTGCTTAGTAATTTATATGTTAACATTTTTATTTATTTATATTCTTGTTTGTGAAGGAAGCTATGTGGATTTACTCAGTGAACAAAAATAATTTGCTGAATATCTTTAAGGAGACCAGGGTGCGTGTAGCCCTCTTATTTGTTGAATGTTATATTTTCAGATGCACAATTAATTTATTTCTGTCTCATTTCTGAACCAAATATTGATATTAAATATAAAGTGATGTAAATTTCAAGGTTGGCTTTTGTTGGCAAAATCTATCCAGATTTCTGCTGCTAACTTGCTAATTGTTCACACTCACTTATGCTTACAGCAGACAAGAACCACATTATGTTTTCCCTCCAGCAGCAAGTGTGTATCAGTGTCCCCTAGATCCCATGGAAGTTCCTTTGCCTATAATTAATACCCAGCTGCTGGCTTATGTGAGAAACGTCAACTGGAATGTTAGATCAGCACTAGCTTGATTTCTTCCCGGCAACCCCTGATCTCCCTCCCAACCATGTTTAATGCAAGAGCCGATGTAGATGGGAGAGAAAAGAGGCTAGAGGTGGGGTTTGTGTGGAGGAGGGAAATAAGATACATGCTGCGTGAGTGACTGAGGGGTGTGTGCGTGTGTATGTGTTTGTGTGTGTGGTGTGCATTTCAGCAGCTAACACCAGTTTTAATTTATCAGCTGGAATATCTGCAGAAAAGAAAAAAAGCCCACGCCACACACACACACACACACACACACACACACACACACACACACACACACACACACACACACACTGCTGGAGAAAATACACACACACACACATTTCACTCTCTACTGGAGAAAATACACACATACACACACACACACACACACACACACACACACACAGACACACAGACACACACACACACACACACACACACACACACAGAGTCAAGATTTTGCTGCTGCTGAATGCTGGTAATCACCTTTTGAAGATGGTTGTGAAAAGTAATCCAGCACCCCTCTTCTCTTTCTCTCACAGTGATTATGTCATCGAAGAGAAGACAGCACTGCTTCAGAAAAAAGAGAACGAGGGATATGGCTTTGTCCTCCGAGGAGCTAAAGGTGGGATTTGCTGCATTACTGATTCCTTTTTTTCCCTTTGTTAAGTACCCAGACACATACTGAGCTGAAATCCTAATAGTACACATCTGAATGGGAATTTGTTTTTTGTCTTGAGAATTTTCCACACTGCTTCTGTAATCTTTTGCAAATTCATTTCAGTTTAATAGCTAGTGTCAGTGTTGTTAGCTTGGTTTCTGCATCTTCAAGATTGTCATTCTTGCAACATGATCAGGAACCATTGTTATAGCCGTATGTTAAAGAGATGGACAGGAGAAATGCATGCTTTACTATGGACAACGTTCTATTCACCTCATTCTTCATCATTGCAGGCAGCCGTACACTGCAGCTGGGTACAGACAACAGAATATTTAAATGTATCATTGTTAAATATTTGCTATTGTAGTGAAAAAATATGTTTGCCACTTCCCTCTATATTGAAAATATTTCAATGCAAACCTTTGAACTAAATAAATGAAGGTCTATTTGAAAAAGCGTCCCTCACTGGAATGGACTGTACTTCCTATGGACTGGTACTATAACATATCTGCAAAATATACTTAAGCCGTGTCCATATAATCATGGCAGCCATCACCACTTAACTTTGAAAGTGTGTGTGTGTGTGTGTTTGTGTGTGTGTGTCCCTGCGTGTGTACTTGTGTGCATCTGAGGCTGCAAATGTGCGTGTTTGTGACTGTAAGTGCATACTTATGTATAAATAGGTGCATGTATATTTTCACAATATGTTCGGCTGGCATTTGATAAGAAAACAAAATGTTTCTGTCACAATATCCATAACACTATCCAGGTACAACATGAATCCCTTTATAAAGTATAGTATCTCTGTTCATTATCATATTTCATGTAACCAAATTAACCTGTACTTTAATATTGTATCTCTGCATCCATAGTATGTAAATGATTCACTATCCATCCCTATATCGAACAAGATTAACCGTGTGAAACATTTCCGCCTCAGGTTCCTGTCAAATCTTTCCCCTCTCACCTTAAACCTATGTCTTGACTTTCAATTTTTTGGACAATTTGGAATTTAATACCTGTGCCTCAGTTATATCTTCCTGGACATCCCTTTATATTTTATATACACACTACCCAGTCCTCTTTGGTATGCAATAGTTTGTTCTGCCCATTTCATACTTTGTATATATCAAGTTTAAATGCTATTTATTGTCATCGATGGGAGTTATTGCCCTTTATTTTGATTTTCTTAATGAAATTTATTGTATCTTTCTGTTGTTTAAAACACAGTTAACCAGTCATCATATTTCTTTTAGACAATAGACAATAGGTGCAGGAGTAGGCCATTCGGCCCTTCGAGCCAGCACCGACAGATTTACAGAATCTGTCCTTTTTCAGATAATAAAATTAATTGTTTGTAACTCTAATGTATGTAATGAGATTCACTGTCCTTTGTTAAATCATAGTTGATACCCTCTGACGTGTGTTCCTCCATTGGTCATTCACTATCTGTGCTCTATTGCATATAGTGGGATTTGCCATCTGTCTACTGTACAAATAGCAATTTTTTCACTTGGCTTCTTAATATTGTAAATAACTGGATTCATTAATGAACTCTCTATTTGAATGACAGTGTACTCCATCCATTCCTTTATTGCACCAAGGGAATTCACTGTTAAATATCACTGAAAGCTTAATGCTCAATGATTACCTCTCTGTTGTATTCATCAAAATTCACTATTCATCCCAAATAATAGTAGTGAATTTAATCTATCCATTGTCTTGAATAGGATGGCCAATCTATTCTATATAATATATAATGGATGTGCTATCTGTTCCTGTTCCTCTATTGCAAACAACAAGACTAGATTTTTATCCATGGATTGAGTGTTGACAAAATTCACAGTTCATTCATCCATAGCATGAGGTAGAGTTCATTCTCTGTACCTCTGTTGCATCCAACTAGGTCAGTAGTTCATTTCTATACCGTACAAAATATAATTCACTTTGAATCTTTCTATTGTATCTAGCACCATTCACTACTTTTTATCATTTATAACCAACACCCTTTCTTTTTATTATATATAAAATGTAATATCTGTCATAGTAGCATTTACCATAGACTTTCCGTCTATCATCTTGTGCATGACAACGTTAATTGCTGTTCCTCTGACTTATGTTAAATTATTTACAATCCATATCTTTGTTACGTATAGTTAGCCTCAATATGCATCCATCCATTATATATATAATGGATTTTATTATTTAATATATATAACAAGATTCATTATCATGTTTTATCATGTTTTATTATTATTAATGTTTAGTGTTTTCTGAGTCATTCGTAACTGTCACTGTATGTCCTGTTGTTACTTGTGGGCGGAGCACCAAGGCAAATTCCTTGTGTGTGAATACTTGGCCAATAAACTTACTTACTTACTTATCCATTCCTCATTTTCAGATAAATGGGGTTTACTGCAAGTCCACTGTTTGGTTAGAACCAGATTTATCATCATTCGCTTTGCTCTAGGTATCATCATCCATTCCTTTATAGTAAAAAAAATAGATTCAGTGTTTGTCCCTCTATATTATACTAGACTAAGTGGGCGGGTCCCTGTCACACGGGAGGCCTGTTCCCCCAACGCAACCCGTTCCCCTACACAATATCCCACCACTCACCCATTCCCCCAACGCAACCCGTTCCCCCAATGCAATATTCCACCACTCACCCATAGCCCCCAACCGCGCAGGTGCGGCTCATTTCCCTTCATCCCCCAGCACTCCCTCAACCTCCTCTTCACCTTCCCTCTTCTTTCCCCTCTCCTCCTCCCCTCCCTCAATTCATCACTCACCTCTCCCTCCCTCTCCTTTCCCCTACCCTCAGTCACTCCTCCCTCCCTCCATCTCCTCTCCCCTCCCTACCACCCTCCTATCCCTCTATCCCCCCACCTCCCCACTCCTCACCTCCTCCTATCCCTCCCACTATCCCTCCTCACCTCCCCAATTGCCCTCCTCTCCCACTATTCCCCACTCCCTACCTCCCCCACTCCCCCCTCTCCTCTATTCCCCCTCCTCCCCCACTCTCCCTCCTCACCTCCCCCACATTCCCCCCTCTCCCTACCTACCCCCTCCTCTCCCTCAATCCCCCCACTACTCCCTCCTCACCTCCCCAACATCTTGAGGGTGCCGCTCCTTTCCTTCCTTGCGTGCCCGGAGCAGCAGCACCGCCGCCCTCAGAACCAGGCACAGCCCCCGGAGCAACAGTAAAATGGAAGTAATATTACCCATGTCGCCGTTGTGAAAAAAAGATGGCAATCTGAATTGTGGAAATGCCCCAACTGCGCAGGCACGGCTGAGGACCCATTGGGTGCCATTTGTGATGCCAGTAAAGATGCGCACAGGAACCCTTCCCCAACCACGTATGCGCGGGTGGGGGCGCTGTTTTGTTAATTTAAGTTTTAAACGTTAATAACTTTAAAAATATACCATCAATCTGAATAAAACTTGTTTCATTTACACCACAGGACAACGGTGAGTAAGGTTGGTCAAAAATTGTAGCACCGTGTACCGTTTTTGCGCAAATAGAAGTACAACACAAACCATCAAGCAAAACAAACAAGATGAGAGTTTTAGTAATATATAATAATAATAATCTTAATATAGATATCATGATTCACTATCTATGCCTCTATTGCATTAAAGTATCTCACTTTTCTTATCTGTATCATGTGAAGATTCACTTAATTTATTTATATTTTATATAATGAGTCATTCCTGCACTTTAATCCATCTATCGTATGAAAAATGATTCATCAACCATCACCTCTTTACAGTAGGATTCACCATACTGCTACTCCATATAGAGTCATAGAGTGATACAGTGTGGAAACAGGCCATCCGGCCTAACTCGCCCACACTAGCCAACAATGTCCCAGCTACACTATTCCCACTTGCCCACGCTTGGTCCATATCCCTCCAAACCTGTCCTATCCATAAAAAATAAAAATAAAATGTCTGTTTCTTAATTATATTTAGTAGCATTGACTATGTATTCCTTCACTGTATATAATAGGATATCTGTCCCTCTGATGTGCTAACTAGATAAACTGTTAGTACCGCAGTTGTGAGTAATGAGAATTATCATCCATCCGACCAGATTACATGATCCACATGATGTGATTCATTGGTGATCCCTCTTACCAGGATTCACAGTCCATCATTAGTTTTTAGTTCAGTTTAGAGATACAGCATGGAAACAGGCCCTTCGGCCCACTGTCCACACTGACCAATGATCTCCCATACACTAGTTCTATCCTACACACTGGGGACAATATACAGAGGTCAATCAACCTACAAACCTGCACATCTTTGAAATGTGGGAGGAAACCAGAGCACCCAGAGAAAACTCACGTGGTCACAGGGAGAGTATACAAACTGTACAGACAGCACTCATAATCAGGATCAAACCCGGGTCTCAGGTGCGGTAAGTTAGTAACTCTACCATTACACCATTATGCTGCCTACTTTTACTACAGGGTTAACTAATAATGTATAATAATAAAATTTTCTTTGACTGGATAGCACCCAAGCAGAATCTTTTCACTGTACTTCGGTACACGTGACAATAATAAACTAAACTAAACTCAGTTATGTATAACAGAATTCACATTTGATCATATCAATGTTAATGCCTTTCTGTCAATCCCCAATATTGTGTTCTTTCCTTTATTTGATGAGATTCTATCCATATCATATCTAGCCAGAGAGTTTTATATAATCTATCTATTATATAAAACTCTCTGGCTGTCGTCCGTCTGTATGTCTGTACGTCTGTACGTCTTTACGTCCAACGTTCTGCTTGACCTGTGCCGCCTTTGATACCGAACCGCGGCGCGCGGAAACGCCGATATTTTTACCGTTTCTAAAGAGGTTACGTTTATCTTTACGAATAGACGATCCCGATTAAATTTGGTCGTGTTTATGTACGCTTTTTAAAATAAAATACCTCTCCCCCCCCCAAACCAAGCATTTCAAAATGTTTAAAAAAACAGCTCAGCCGTAGAATATTAGTAAAGATTCCGTTGTGTGATGTCACAATGCACAATGGTCACAGATGTCCAATCGGAATGGATCCATTTACATATGCCTTTGCAGCGGCCCCAGCCCCGGCCCCTCCCCCCCAACCCCCGCAGCATTGGGCATTGTGACATCACAAAACGGAACCTTCATTTACATTCTATTGCTGAGAGCTGTTTGTTTAACATTTTGAAATGTCCCCATTCCCTATCACCCCCACACACGTGGCGACGCCCTGCGACACGTGTGACAAATCGGAATGAATCCGTTCACATATGCCTTTGCAGCAGCCCCAGCCCCAGCCCCTCCCCCCCAACCCCGCAGCCTGTGTCGAAGGGCGTCGTCACGTGTGTGGCAATAGAGAAAGAGGATTGGGGGTGATAGGGAATGGGAAACAGATGGACTGTCCCTACCCCTCCTACTTCAACTCTCCCTCCCCACTCTTCCCCCTCTCTCCTCTCCCCCTCCCTCCCCTCCCACCCCCTCCCTTCCCCCTTCACCACCCCTATTCACCCCCATCTCCCACCCACCCCTTCACCTCTCTCTTGCACCACTCCCTGCTACCCCTCTGCCCCTCACTCCCCACTGTTCCCACCTCTCTCCCTCCCCTCCCTCTCTCCCTCTCTTCCCCCTACTCCTCTCCCCTTCCCCTCATCCCTCTCCCCCCTTCCTGCCCTCCCCGCTCTCCTCCAAACTCTCCTCCCCCTCCCTCTCACCCACCCTGATCTCCTCTCCCTCCCCAATCTCTTCCCTTTCCTCTTCCCCTCTCCCCTCCCTCCCCCTGTCCTCTTCTCTCCCCACCCCGTCTCCCTCTCCCCTCTTCTCTCCCCCCCTCCCCCCGAGTGTGTTTGGGGGTGGTTAGTGTGAGTTTGGGGGGTGGTTAGTGTGAGTGTGATGCCGAAGCCCCCCCCCCCTCCCGCAAACGCGCGTTGGGAAAACAGCCCGCCAACAGTCTCTCTGTCTTTAAGACGGAACTGCAGATGCTGGAAAATCGAAGGTACACAAAAAAAACCTGTATATCATCAGCGGGTGCAGCAGCATCTATGGATCGAAGGAAATAGGCAACGTTTCGGTAGAAAACCAGTCTGAGGATGGGCTTCGGCCCAAAGCATTGCCTATTTCCTTCGCTCAATAGATGCTGCTGCACCCGCTGTGTTTCTCAAGCTTTTTTTTGTGTACCAGTCTCTCTGTCTCTCCCCTCTCTCTCTCTCTCTCTCTCTCTCTGCCCTTCTCTCTTCACAGCCCGCGGCTCGACTCATGCACGCACGCTCCAACCCCCCCTTCACCTCTCTCCCCCATCCACTCTTTCCTCTCTCCCCCTGTCTCTCCACCCTCCCTCCCCCTCTCCTCTTCTCTCCCCACCCCGTCTTCCTCTCCCCTCTTCTCTCCCCACCCCGTCTTCCTCTACCCCCCTCACCCCATCCCCCCGAGTGTGTTTGGGGGTGGTTAGTGTGAGTTTGGGGGGTGGTTACTGTGAGTGTGATGCCGCAGCCCACCCCCCCCAACAGCCCGCCAACAGTCTCTCTGTCTCTCCCCTCTCTCTCTCTCTCTGCCCTACTCTCGTCACAGCCCGCAGCTCAACTCATGAACACCCGCTCAAAACCCCCCCTTCACCTATCTCCCACATCCTCTCCTTCCTCTCTCCACACCCTCCTCTCTCTCCCCCTTCCTCGCCCCCCTTCCTCTCTCCCCCTTCCTCTCCTGCCTTCCTCTCCACCATACTCCTCCCCCTCTTCAAATTTGTTTAATTCTAACATAAAATTTTCTCTCTCTGCCCCCCCCCCCCCTCTAGACGCACCT